>VWZG01012095.1:31574-44452 GCA_013396735.1 Grallaria varia
GGGGGGTGGGCGCGCTCAGCCGGGAGGGATGCAGAGGGTTTGCCAATCCTCGGGATGAAAGGGCTGGATAAAAAGAGCCCTTAATAATGGTGGGGGTCTGAAAGGGGGGCTCAGCCCCCGGCTGGGTGGGGGGAGCAGCTGCCAGGCGAGGGGGCAGAGGCGACGGCAATCGGGGCTGGGATGAAAGGAGCGTTTCCAAGGGCCGGTGGGGGAATGTCGGGAGCAGGGACACAGCGCGGGGCAGGGATGGATGGGGGAATGTCACCGCACCCCCTCCCACGGGTTCCGAGATGGCTCCAGGCTCAGGTTGTGTCCCTGTCCCCCTCATCCAGCCCTCCAGCGGCGTTTCCCACCCTTACCCATCGCTGGCACCCAGGATAAGGAGGGCAGAGACCCCGGAGCAGCCCCGGCGAGCTGCCACCAGCCAGGGACGCGCCGAGGTGATCGCGACACCGCTCCCGACCCTGCACGAACACACCGGTGCCACCAGCCGGGACACGGCGTGGGGTGGGCAGCGTGCGCCTCCCACCCACGCGGTGCCCACCCGGAGGTGCCACAGCTCAGCGCGGCCCCAAAAACCGGCACACGCGAGTGTTTTCCTGCAAATCAGTGACCAAGCAGGACAGCAGCGCTTCCCGGGGATGCTCCAAACCCGAACCCGCGGACACTTCCCAGGCGGGAATCTCCGTCCCTGGGTGGGTTTTAAACCCGAGGTCGGGATGCTGCCGGTGCCCCGTGGGTGCTGCACCCGCGGCTCATCCCACCCCATGGCCCCGCAGGACTTTGCCCTGGCTGAGCTGGATGCCCCGGGAGCAGCTTTAGCCGCTCCAGCGTTCCCGAATGGCTCGGGAAGCACGCGGGGAATGCGCGGCGGGGGGCAGAGCCTGGTGGGACGAGGGTCGGCATTCCGGGCAGGCAGCTCTGCCACCCTGCCCCTGCCCCTCGGCCTCTCCGCCGGGGGGGAGACCTGAAGTGGCTCTTGTTAACCCGACTGGAAAAGGGAAAGCTGGTGGAGCAATAAAACAGGTTTCAATGGCGCAGCGGGAGAAGGGGATAAAGGGAAAGGGCTGCAGAGGGGACAGCCAGGGGTGAGCTCAGGCTGCTGAGGCTCAGCCTCGCTGCTCCTTCCTCCAGGCACTGTTGGAGGTGATGGCAGGTGCCCAGGAGGCAGCTCCTGCCACCAAAACCTGCAGATAATTCACAAATCCAAAGCCACCCACCTCCAGTGACAGCGGTTTGGGCGCAGAGCTGGGACAGCAGGGCTGCCGCCTGGAATGAGGGGGAGAAGGGGCTCCTCGTGCCCCACGGCCTCCAACTCAGCTCTCCCTAAAGTCTGGGCTCTGCTGTTCAGCCTTAACACCCGGCCCAAGCCCCTCCCGTGGGGCGCTGAGCCCCCCAAATGAGGGATGTCCCAGCTCAGCACCACCCAGCCCTGGGGAAGGCACCAGTTAAACCCAGTTGAGGGATGTGCTGGAGCACTGGAGGGGCTGAGTACAGGCTGCACAGAGGTGTTACACCTCCCAGGATGTGAGCAAACTCACACTCACCTGTACTGGAGGGAGCTCCAGCCCCACACCCACCCCCAGCCCCACCAGGAGCAGCGCAGGAGCCACCAGGCTGGGACAGGCAGCTCAAGGCACCCGCCCCCATCACACCTCCCCCAGCAAGCAAGAGAACAACTCCCATTTACCATTTGCTTTTAATTTAATGTTTTTTTCCAGATCACATTGTAGGAAGGAGGAGGGAAAAAACACACACACACGCCCTGGAGAAGGGGAAAAGGGCCAGCAGACACATGGGAATAGTGCAACGGAGCCTGGTGAGACAAGGACACAGACACCTCCCAGAAAAGCAGCCCTGGGAGGCTGGTGTGGAGCCAGACACAGCCCGTGCTGCTGACGCTTTCCATCAAGTTGGACAAGGGCAATAAATAAAGTCACGGTGCCTCACCAAAGGCACCTTTTTGTTTTTCCTCAGCGTTACAATAATAGATGTTTGCATCAGAGCATTGTCTCAGCCTGGGGTTTTGGCCACATCCAGTTGGGTTTCTCAGCACAGGAGAGGGAAGAGCCATGGCCTGGGTGGTTTGGCCCCTGTTGCCAACACATCCCAAGAGCCCAGCCCACGGGCAGCACCTTTCAGCCCCTTGCCAGCACCCTGCTACATCTCCAGCTTGTTTGAGGTATATCACCTGCCCCATCCGTGACCTTATGCAGCCAAAAATAAAAAAAAAAAAGTGCAAAGAACAAAAAAAGTCCCCCCAACCCCTTGGTTTGAGATGAGATGAGATGAGATGAGCTTGTGGGTGAGGGGAGGACGGCAGCGAGGAGCCCCCAGCCCCTCCATGGGGGTCACTCGGAGCTTTGGTCCATTGAATGTCCTGGCCCTGGAGCATCCCCGAGGGGCACGAGGCTGCCAAATAAATATACAGGACATGGGACAGCAGCACCAGCAGCCCTTGGGGGCAGGGAGGGCTCGGCCCCCTCCCCAAAATGTGCCACCCCAGCGGGGCACCCTCAGCTCAGCTTCCCCCCGACGGCCACAGCACAGCGGAAGCCCTCGGTGACACTGTCACAGCGCGCCAGGGACACGCTGCTCTCTGCCAGGGGGCTCCGGCAGTGGGTCACAGTCCAGCGGCGCAGCCTTCGCCCTTCCTCCAGCTCCTCCTCCTCCTCGGCCAGCCGGAGCAGGCTGTCGGCAGAGACGCAGCCCCTCATGCCCCCTGTGCCGGGGGGCACCCGGGCGGGCAGGTCCAGCTGGTCGAAGGACTCGGTGGAGAGGATGCTGTCCTCGCTGACGGCGCTGGCCGGGCGGGCACGGGGTGTCTGGGGCAGGGGCACCTCGCTGAAGCCCCCCAAGCCCTGCCCGGGGGGACTCTCGGGCTCGGCGCTGCTCGAGGAGAACTTGCCCTTGTGCTTGAGGATGCCTTTGCGGCGGGCGGGGAGACCCTGCGGGCCCTGCCCCGCCGAGGGGCTGTCGGTGAACACGCTCCCGTCCAGGTCCAAGCTCCCCGCGTCCAGGACATCCCCAGACTCGGAGCACTCCAGGGAGGAGTAATACCCCGACTCCCTCGTTGAGGGCTTTTTCAGTATTCCCTTCTTGGGCACGGCCGTGGGCGCCGCTGTGATGTCCGTGCTGCAGGGCAGCATTCCAGAGGACAGGATGCAGGTGAGACCCACAGTGACCCCTTCACCATCCTCACCCTTCGCCTCTCCCAAGGGCGATGCCACGGCGGGGCCAGGGCTGGGCACCTTCTGCTCGCAGGAGTTTCTCTTCTTCAGGATGCCCTTGGGCCGCTTGAGGATGGACTTGGAGGGGTTCTCCGGGACCACGGCCACCTCCTGCAGCGCGTGGGAGACGTCGTTCTCCTTCTTGGACTTCTTGAGGGAGCGCTGCCGCTCCAGGGCGACGCCGGGGATGTGCTGCTTCAGGAAGCACCGCACCTTGGAGCTGTTCTCCAGGAGGGGCCGGGATGAGCGGCGAAGCCACTCTGCCACCGTGGCCAGGGGGGATTCACTCTCCCGTAGCAGCTCCTGCTCCCCAAGGGGCATTTTGTAGCCCCAGTTGACCCACCAGTGCGTGGCGATATCCTCGATGGTGGCGCGGCGCTCTGGGTTCACCATCAGCATCCAGCGGATGAGCCCGCAGGCATCTGGGGGGACAGGTAGGTCAGGCACCGAAGGGAACACAGCATGGGGGGACACCCAGGGTGCTGGGGGTCTGCCTACCTGACAGCTTTGTGGGAGCCCGGTAGTCCCCACTTGTGATCTGCTTCACCAGAGTCTTGTGGTCGTGGCCATCAAATGGCATCGTCCCATGGACCAGGATATAGAGGAGAACACCCAGGGACCAGCTGTCCACCTGCCAGAGGGACAGAGGAGTCTGGAGAGGTGGCAGCAGGACCAGGATGTAGAGGAGAACACCCAGGGACCAGCTGTCCACCTGCCAGAGAGACAGAGGAGTCTGGAGGGGGGGCAGCAGGACTGGGCTGTCCTGGCCCCCACCCCACCTGGGCAGGATTCCCTGTCAGAGCCTCAGCGGGGGCTCCTGGAATGGCAACAGCCACAGACCATGGGGCAGGAACAGCTCCAGCCACCTCCATCCCACCACACCCACCCCACTGTGGCTGCCCCACCGACCATGCAGGGACCAGTCTCAGGGAACCAGTTATCCCAAACCATCCCAGTCCAATTCCCACAGAGAGGACCGCGGCACAACTCACCTCTGGGCCCTTGTAGGGCCTCCCGTTGATGATTTCAGGGGATGCATACAGGGGGCTGCCACAGTATGTCTGCAGAAGTTTGTCCTGCTGGTAAACGTTGGACAGCCCAAAATCTGCAATCTGAGGAGACATTTCCAGCTGTTACCCAGTGGTAAAGCTTCCCTGTGCAGCAGGAGCAGATTTGCCACATGAAGGTCTCCAGGTACAAACATGGCCCAAACCAGGGCTGCCCTTGGCACCCTGCTCCTGGGTGCCCTCAGACTCCCCAGGGAGCACCACCAGCCCTGCTTTCCACCCCCTGAGGTTGCTCCTGTTCCTCTCCCCCTCCCAAAAAGCTTGTCCCAGCCGCTGCAGCAGCTGCCTTTTGGCTCTGCCTCTCCATCCCATCACCCGCACTGGGAGCAGAGGCAGCTGGAAAGGTGAGGTTGGAGGCAGAGCTGCCGGGCTCTCCTCCAGGTCATTCCCAGCCACCCCAGGCTGTCACTATCAGCTCCACTTTGCACACAGGTATTCATTATCCTCATTACACCTGTCACCTCTCACCGGGCAGGAGCTGCAGTGGCTGCTTGTGAGCTCCCAATTGCAAAACTATCCCTCCCGGAGATAAACCCCACAGCCTGTTATCACCAACCACACCAGGAGCCCTGGCTGGGGCCACGCTGTGCCCTTCCTCCCTGGCAGCTCCAGCAAAAAGCATCACTTGGGGCCAGCAGAGCCAGAAACAACCCCACACCTTCCTCCACCAGCCTGGCTGGTCCTTACAGGAACTGGGAGTTTCCCCTGGAGAGACCTTTCTCATCCAGCTGGTTGTGCACTGACCTGGGTGCTCAGACTTTGCCCTCTTATCAGCAGGTAAATAGAAGTCATGGCTTTACCAGCAGCTCTGAGGCTGTGCCGCCTCTCCCGCCCTGTTGCCAGGCTCTGATAGCAGCGGTAGGCACAGGTGCCCTCCTGGCTCCCCATCTCCCAGGCAAACAGCATTCCAGGTGACACCAGGAGTCCCAGAGCTTCGGGAAGCAAGTTCTCTGGAGTTCCAGAGTGTTGTGGCCACCCCCAGACCCTCCATGCTGGGCAGCACCCCCTGGACCCCTCGCTGGGTGACACCCCAAGCGTGGCCAGGCTCTGCCAACTCCTCACCTTGATGTTGCCGTTGGCATCGAGCAGGATGTTCTCCAGCTTCAGGTCCCTGTGGACGATCCCATTCTGTGGGAGGGAAGGGAGAGCCAGGGTTGGTTTATGGAGCGGTTGGCCCCCCGGCAGGTCACTGCCCTTCACTGGCACACGCCAACAGGGCACAGGAGCAGCAAACAGCCCTGGGTGTGCCACCCAAGACGGGCTGGAAACCACGTCCCAGCCTGGGCGCTACCAGCTCCTGCTGCTGCTCAGAAATACCTGCCCCAGTTGCCACCCTGGGCGCCTCCACCCTCCCCAGCCACGAGAGCACCTGGTGCCAGCTCCCCCAGGGCATGGTGGGCACAGCCCCCCGCTTTGCCAGGACCTGCTGCTGCCCAGCTAAGCAAGATCCCAGCTTGGTTTGGGTTCAGGAGGTGTCATGCCACCCTCCGTTCCTGCCAAGGACTGGGCTGTGTCCAGGCACAACCTTGGATCATCCTCCAGGGAGACCCTCAGGCTCATCCCACGGTCCTGGAGAGGGTCTACAGCTTCACATTGCCTTCAGGAACAAGCCAGGTGAGCCAGGGCTTGGCTCCCAGCCCCATGGATAGCCCTGGGCATCTCCCTTTGGGTGGGTGGGATGGGAGGTGACAACTCCCTGGCCAGGTTAGTCACCCCCACTCCACAGCAGTGAGAGCCAGGACTTCCCAAAAAGCTGCTGGGGTGCTGCCACACTCCCCGCATAAGAGGCAGGATTAACCTCTCTCCTGGGAAAACCAAAGAACCACGATGTCCCCTCACCTCCCAGCCCAGGCTGAGCTTCCCCATCCCAGCCCCGGCTGCTGCACCTCTGCCTGGAGCCGATCCCACCGATTTCCTGCCCCCGGGAAAGCAGTGGGAATTGTGGTGCCAGCCCACCTTGTGGCAGTAGTAGACAGCAGACACGACCTGCCTGAAGAAGTGCCTGGCCTCCTGCTCGGTGAGCCGCTGCCGCTCGCTGATGTAGTCGTACAGGTCGCCCTTGCTGGCGTATTCCATCACGATGACGATCTTGCTGCTGTTCTCAAACACTGCAGGACACGGGGTTGGGGGCACAGGGTGTCAAGGAGGGGCACTCAGAGCTACGGGAATTCTCGTTAGCACGTGCCCCTTAACGAGCAGGCAGAGCCCTCACTGCCTCTGCCACGCTGCCCACCCCGCTCCCTGCACTCATCTTTTGCCAAGCAGGTGTGGGGGTTTCTGCAGGTACCTGAAGGTCGGCAGGGGGGACCACCAGAGCTGCCACCTAGACCCCCCAGTGTCACCACCCACACCCCCAGTGCCACCACACACACCCCCCAGTGCCACCACACACACCCCCCAGTGCCACCAGGGCTGCTGGCCCAGCAGTGCCCAGGAGCAAGGGCTGTGCTGTGCCAGAAGGTGACCAAGGCACTGGCTCTGGGCTAGAAGGCCCTGCCAGGGGGGAAGGTGGTGCTGCTGGCACAGCCCACGGCCTTCCTGCATGTTCCCATCGCTCCCAACAAGGCTCTGACTGGAGCCAAAGAGCGTTCTCTTCCTGTTTGCAGAAAGCTCCGCTCAATATTTTTGAATTCCAGCAGTCGGTGTGACTCAGCCCTCACAAACACTGTGTAGGAACTGCCAACCCACTTGCTTTTGTTTGGAGGACAAAGGGACTCTGGATCCTTCACATATGCCAGGAAGGCAGAGAGAGCCCAGGCAGGGGCAGAGCTTTATCCCAAGGACTTGTGTCTGCAAAGACTGACCTAGCTGGAGATTTGGGCTAAGTCTGGCCTTGGGTAGAACTTGAGAAATTCCCCTTTCAGCTGCTGTTGTCCCAATGCCCTGGGAGCAAAGCCCAGCCCTGGCCATAAAGCCAAGCCCAGGAGCTCTCCCAGCAGTTCAGTTTTCCAATGCCCCAGGGGAGGGAAAGAGGAAGACTCCTGAGTACTGAGTACTGAGATGAACTCCTGCCTCGGGCTGAGAGCAGAGCCATGGAGATTCCCAATGCTCCCATGGCTGGGGGAATGCCCAGCACAACCACGCACAGCACTGGGCTCTGTGGGGTCCTTGGTTCCCACCACAGCACAGCCTCTCACTGGCAGCAGCACCGAGGCTTCCAGAGTCAAAAAGAAACTTTTGGGAAAAAAAAATAATTCAAAAGTTTTTGGACTGGATTCCCCCTCTGGGCAGAAGGGAATGGGATGGAAGGGCTATTCCTGGAGCAGGTATTTCCCCTCACAGCTCTGCAGGAGTGAGGAGGGGAAACCACAGCCCGGCAGCTCTGCTTTCCCCTCCAGAGCTGAGTGACCAGCAAGGGCAGCCAGGTCTTGTGAGGGAGGAGAGGGGCTGGACTAAACCCACCCGGGGGGAGTAAACCCACCTGGCCAGGCTAAACCCACCCGGGGAGGCCAAGCCCACCCCCAGAGCCCCCACAGTTCCCCCGCGAGGGGGGCTCCGCTCCGGGATGCTGCTGGAAAAGGGAGAGGGGAGGAATGCTCACCTTCATGGACAGCGATGATGTGGGGGTGGTTGAGGGAGGACATGATCTCAATCTCCCTCCGGATATGGACAAGGTCCTGCTCATCCTTGATTTTGTCTTTCCGGATGGACTTGATGGCCACCTGTGGATGGGCACAGAGGGTCACCCGGCTGCAGGGACAGCAGCGCCGTGGCTTCCCGACCCCTCTGGCAGAGCAAGAGACCCACCCCTCTCTTTTGGGAAGGGGCTCACAAGCAAGACCTCAACGACTCAGCTCCTCCATGTGCCGTAGCCAAGAGCGGAGCTGCACAGCCCCTCGGAAACAGCTCCAGGGAAAGCAAA
This sequence comes from Grallaria varia, assembly GCA_013396735.1. Taxonomy (NCBI): domain Eukaryota; kingdom Metazoa; phylum Chordata; class Aves; order Passeriformes; family Formicariidae; genus Grallaria; species Grallaria varia. The sequence goes on from VWZG01012095.1 coordinate 39,734, forward strand.
CTTGGTGGATTGGGGTTTTATACTTTCCAAGTCCTGTTACTGGGCACAGGGGGAAGCTCCCTCTGCCTCTCCCTGCCGAGGGAGACCCCGCAGCCCTTCTCCTGCGGGTGGCACAGCCCCGCTCCTCGTTTCTGGGCTCACAGGAGTTGTGTCCCGGGCTACAGCGGCCGCCGGACCCCGGCCAGGCAAAGGAATGCGACCTGCACACATGACTTGGGAGATAACGGCAGCAACAACGTCTCCTTGGGGTCATGGAAGTGAAAACTACCCACACCGCCCAGGTTTCGTCTTCCTCGCAAAGACTCATTTCAAGGAGGTGATTATGCGGAGGTAAGAGAAAGTTTGGATTAAAGAGCAGATCCCTCCCGGGCACGGGGTGGGAGACCCAGCACCGGCAACGCGAGGCACTTCCCAGGCTTTCACTTGGATTTTCAAGTTATCCTGGACAAGGAAACTGAAAGGGGAGGGGAGAGAAGAGTAAGTGCTGGAGAATAGATGCCTTCTAATCCTTTTTCAAAGGGGCTGGGGAGAGACAATGTGCTCCTAGGGTCGAATTTACAACTGAATCCAGCAGAACCTTTTTTTTTTCTTTTTTTTTTTTCCCCTCCCAGACAAGAATGCGGAACAGCTTTAATCCTGTAAAGGGACCCCTGCACGAGTCTCCCAGCAACGGGGGAGAGGGGCCGTGGACCCCCGCCGGCCCCAGCTGCCAGCACGGCAGTGATGCTCGTGGTGACAGGAGCGCTCAGGGACCCTCCTCCTCCTCCTCCTCCTCTGGCGGAGCGGGATGGATGCTCAGCCTCGTGTCCCTTGGATTTAGGGGGCTTGGAAGCCTCTCTCCTCGAGACCCAGCCCACCAGGCAGCGAAAGTCTCGCTAAGCAAGGCTTAACATGCCAAGCAAAGGCACCAGGCGCTGAATCAGCGAGATCTCAGCTGCCCCATCAGCGTGCCAGTGGGAGAAGCCCCCTCAAAGAGGGCTCAGACGGGCACAGAAGGGATGAAACCCCTTTTCTGGCCCCAGGCCCCTCCCTGCGGCACTTCAGGCGGCAGCAGCAGGGCAGGGGTTGCTCGTGGAGGAACCTGCCCCAGCCCCACGGGTTGGAGCAAACAAGCAGAATGGACTCTGGCCAGGGCAGGTTCAATAACCCCAGCCCAGGGTTCTGTATGAAACAATAGTGAAAGTGCTTAATGCTTCTTGAAACTCAGGCATTCTTGTCCCTGACCTTTGGGTAGGTTAACAGGTTAAAATTTAACATTTTTCTTTTCCTTCTGCCCCAGTTACCTGAGCCCTGCTAGACTGTGGGCAAAGCTTTTATGCCCTCCCCAGTTCCTGCTGGCTCTCTCTCTTCATTCCCCCACTCAAGACTGGCATCCAGCCCCACAGCCTCAGCTTTTTGGGGGGCAGAGAGAACATTTCCTGCTGACTGAGATGCTCACACACATACAGAGCTGAGCCAGGGCTCAGGGCAAGACCCACGATCCATAAAGGATGATGTGGCTCCAGGATGGGAAGCCCCAGGAGATGCCACTGGAGCACATCCTCAGCACTTAGTGACCTCCAGGCAGACAGTAAAGCTGCAGCAGGGAGCAGGTTTTGGGTGCTGTGAGAGCCCCGAGGCTCTCCCTGGCGAGCTGTGCCCTCAGGCAGGTGGGCACAGGGAGGGCACAGCACTGTGAGGGTCCACATCTGACACCTCAGACAATGAACCAGCCTCTCAGGGTTGGGAGAGTTTATCTGCCTGTCAAGCCCTCAGCCATCCCATCCATCCCCGGGGGTGCCAAGAAGCAGCTTTGTTCCCAAACTTTCCCTGGAAGCAGAAGATTTCCCCTTGAGACAGGAAAGGCCACCCTGGGGGTGGGGACCAGCAGGGACGGACAGGGCCACAGCCCCCCCCAAGAATGCCAGGAGGAGACTCTCCTGTGGGAAACAGCCCCGAGAAGTTCCTCTGGAGCCTTCCTCTCGGAGCCTAGGGAACTCAGGAGCACTTTCCAAGTCAAAAAGGCTTTTAATTACAAGTTTTTTGGGGGCAGAACAGGTATTTTCAGCAGCTGCTGAAAGATGCATTAAGCTACAACCTCAGGCAGCACTTTAGAAGTTGTTCCAGACTGTAAGGGCAGCATTTCTTGCTCCATGAAATATGGATTACAACCCACTAGGGAAGAGACTGGGCTTTGCTCCTGACTGCAGATCAAAAGAGGCTTTTCCTCTTTGGAATATTCCAGGTGCTGCCTTCTCCTGACACCACACAAGCCCACAAACATGTTTCTGACACCGAGGAGAGTCCCATGGGAGGAGGTCCCTTGTTCTGCTTGACTTGGCTCCGGGCCAGGACTTGGGAACCAGGCTGGGAAAAACACCAGGCTGGAAGAAAAAGCAAAGAGTGCAGATGCTGCCACGCAAACAGGTGCAGGAGCCAGTTTGCACCCCCATGGCCCACATTACTGCATCTTCAACCCAAAAGACACAGAGACAAAGAAAAGTGAAAACAAAGGAAGGAAAAAGAACCAGCAACTCTCTCCCCGCCTGATGCTGATGTTGCAGGGACACAACATTTTTCCAGGGACTGGAAAGGGCATTCAGCACAAGCACCCACCAAAAGGCACGAGCATCATTTAAGCTAGAGGAATTCTAACCAGAATATGGTTCTTTATAAGACAAGAAATGCTCGTGGAAGTCCCAAAACATCCTCCATCTGCAGGAGCCTCGACTTCTCTGCTGCCTACCAACTGATTCAGGCACAGCCAGCTCCAAGCCTGGGTAGGCTGGTTAAAATTCAGAGGGGAGAAAAGGAATCCAGGCAGTAAAACCAGACGATTCAATATTCAGTGGCTCTGACAGAGGCAGTTTCTGATTAGCCAGAGGCCAAACCTATGAGCATGGAGCAGCTCCAGCTTTGCAGCCTCAGCTGGTACCGTGGTACCACAGCCCACGAGGGGTTACCTGTACCTGCTCTCACACCTTGGTGTTTAGGAAATGAAAGCCACTTAGGGAAGGAGCAAATAACAACCCAGCTCAGGATAAGCCTCCAGATTAAACAGGTCCGGAAATGCTGAGTGCTACAAGAAAGAATTTGTGGGAAGATGAGAGATTTGTGGTTAAGTCTCCCGTTCCTACACGGCCAGTTGGATGAGGTGCTAGTTAGCAGAGCCTCTGACTATCTCCATCTTACTGAGGAGTCAGCGGCCTGTGTATTGAATTTGCATTATAATAGAGCAAGGCTGCTAATCCCGGTCCTAAGGGGCGTCCACAGAGATGGGTGAGTTTTGGGAAGTTCGGAGATTCCCAGCACAAGCTTTGCTAGGGAAAGCCAGATCTCGCCCATCCCGAGGGGAGGGATCCTTCAGGTTCTGTGGGTGGAAGCTGCATTTCAAGGCCCTGATTATGCAGCAAAACAGCAGCTCCTCCAGAATCAGATAGGCTAATGGAAACGGCAGGTCTGACTTCATTAAGAGCTGCGGCGTTACACAAGCAAACCTCTCAGATTTACAGCTGCTCCCCTTGCCGTGCCCCTGCGGATCCCATCGCACACCCTGCCCTGCCCCGGCAGCCGCACCGGGCCGGTCCTGGGGGCTCCCACGTCCCCCCATCGCTCCCCCATGGCCAGGGCGCGGGCACAGCGTCCCTTTGGGTCCCATCCCACACCGCAGGGCGCCGGGGGGCTGAGAAATCACGCCCAAATTTGAAGCCCGGCAGATTCCCCAGGACAGCAGCATCCCTCCTTCCTGGGGCCGAGGCATCCCGGCGGGAGCGAGTCAGGATTTGGGGCAGCCCCGCACCGTGTGGAAACCAACAGCGCGGCCGGCCCCGAGCCGGGGCGGCAGGAAGGGAAAAGCCCTTCACGCTCAAGTGCAGTGTTTGCTCTTGGCGGCCGGATCCCTGCCCGCCCCTTCCCCCGGGAAACCCGACGCGGTCAAGTGGGCGAGAGGAGCTGCAGCCCCCCCGAGGAGAGCGGGGCGAGGCCCCTCCGGCTGCCCCCGGCCCCGCTGGGCCCCCATCCTGCGGGGCCGCAGCCTCCCCGCACACTGCGGCGGCAGCGGGGCCGGCCCGGGGCTGCGGAGAGCCGGGGACAGCCTGCGGGGGGCCGGGGGCGGCGGGATGAACGGGCCGGGGCGGGGGGATGCGCCGGACATCGGGGACACGCTGCCCAGAGCGGGGGATGTTCACGGGTCCCGCACCGGCGCACCGCGAGGAAGCGCCAGGGACGGGGTGGAAGGGGCAGCACCCCAGGGGGATGCACCGGGGCCGGGCTGCGGGAAGCAGGGGGATGCTCAGGGGCCACCGGCACACGGGGAGGGGGCACCGGGGCCGGGGAGGAATGCACCGGGGCCGGGATGCACCGGGGCCACGGTGCTCAGAGCGGGGGATGCTCAGAGACCCCACACCTGCTCCCGGTGAGGATGCACCGGGGACCACGGAGGGGGAAGCTCCTTACCAGTTTCCCGGAGCGCTCCCGGGCTTTCTTCACCTTCCCGTAGGTGCCTTTCCCCAGCGTCTCCAGGAACTCGTAGCGGTGCTTGAGGTTGTGCTTGTGGTGGTGCCGCTTCACCGCCTGCTTCTTCATCAGCGGCCGCGGCGACTTGATGAGCCCCTCGGCCAGCGAGGCGGCCAGAGCCGAGCCGCTCCCGTGTGCTGGCACTGCCACCCGCTCCATCCCGCTCCTGCTCCTGCTCCTGATCCCGATCCTGGCCCCGGCTCCGCCGCCGCCCGACTCGTCCCG
>VWZG01012095.1:44872-68076 GCA_013396735.1 Grallaria varia
GGGGCACGGGGTGCGGGGAGACCCCCGAGCAGCGCTGCGAGAGGGGCACACACCGGCACGCGTGGGGAGGGGGCACGGGAAGACCCCCGGGCAGCGCTGCGAGAGGGACACACACCGGCACCCATGGGGAGGGCGCCCGCAAAGGGCAAAGGGAGGAAATCCAGGGAGAGGATGTCCCGCAGGCTGGAGGGAGCTGAGGGTTTTCCAGAGGGTGATGCAGGGAGACATTTGCGCCCAAAGGATGGGAAGAGGTGCAGGATCAGAGCGCTGGGAGGGTCAGAGCTTTGGACACGGGCGTGGAGGGACAGGACAAAGGAGAATGCTCTCACACTGCCAGAGGGAAGGGTCAGATGGGATGCTGGGGTGAAATTCATGCCCGTGGAAGTGGGGAGGCCATGGCACGGGTTGCCCAGAGAAGCTGTGGCTGCCCCATCCCTGGAAGTGTCCAAGGCCAACTTGGACAGGACTTGGAGTCACCTGGGCTAATAGAAGGTGTCCCTGCCCATGGCAGGGGGAGGAATGAGATGGCCTTTAGTGTCCCTTCTAATCCAAACCGTAATTCCATAATGTGGAGCAAAGCACCTGGATGTCTCGCACCAGGAGAGATGCAGGGACAGAGGGACACTGACATACACCCAGCCAAGACACACACAGACATAGGAGGAGTCAAATGCACCCAGGACACAGGGGGAAAACATGTGTTAATGGCAAAATCAGAGAGAGGAGAGGCCCGGGCAAGCAGAGCCTTTCCATGCTCGCCACAGGACCCTCTTGGGCACGCAGCCTGGGAGGGAACAGCGGAGCCTGCGGGGGGAAATGACTGCGGGGAAACGTCTGCAGGGAAACATCTGCGGGGAAACGTCTGCTGGCTACTGAGGCTCCCACGCAAAGGCTCCTCACGGACCTTCCTGGTTAACTCAGCAGCACCTTCCCGTGTGGTCTTGCTGCCCCTGCGGTAAATCTTTGTTTTGAGATATTAAAAGAATGCAATTATTTCCCAAAGCAGCCAAAACAAAAGCTCTTGCCCAGCTCTGGCATGTGTGAGGACACACCGTATTGATTGAAGAAAGAGATAGCTCCGGCATTACTCATCCCCGCACTCAGACCTGGATTTTCCCACCGCTTCCAGCCCGGCAGGGTGAGGCAGAGCAGGGCGTCCTCAGTGTCTGCCAGGGATGATCTAATCCAGCACAGGCCCCCCTCTCTGCGGCCTTTGTGTCCCCGAGCATAGCGGTGACATAGGATGGAGCTGTGTGGTGTCCCAACGCCTGGTCTCAGCATCTCTATGTCAGGATGAGACCCAGGCGGGTGTCACAGTCCCCTGGCTGGTCTTGTAATCTGGGTGTCAAAGGACTGAGGTTATAAAATGACCTGCTTAGGACATCTGCCCCTCAAGGGGGCTGGAACAAGAGGGACAGGAGGGAGTCCAGGTCATGGGCACAGTCACGCACCAAACTGCTCATCCACGGCTGTCTCAGTGCTGTTCCACACACATTAAATACCATTTTGACAGAGCTGGGGCACGCAGGTACCTTATCCTGCCACTGTCACTGGTTTTTACTGCCAGTGGCCATGTGGCACCTCCGTTCCTCACGTAATGAACCTCTCTCAGCTTCAGGCTGGTCCTGCATCCTTTCCACCTCAAAGCAGAACACCATGGGAAAATCTCTCTCCTCGTTTTAAAATTAGCCCAGGACATCCGAAGAAGATACGGGGCTGCAGCAGTTGTAATAATGAATTATTTACTGTGCAGAAACAGGAGCCGTTTCCCTGTGGCCGTGGCCAGCGAAGCCCATCGGGAAGATAAACAAGGCGTAGATGAGATTAACTAAACTGCTGTAATTTCAAAGTCAAAGTAAACAGATGGGATCCTGTTCAGGCACAGCCCAGAGATTGCAGAAGAGCTGAGGAGGGAAGGTACAAACCTACCTTATTGCAATCAACAAAGCAATTTCACTTGCCTGAGAGGAAAGTGACGGTGTCTGTGTCTGCCAGACAGCGGGAGCTCACCCAGCAACACTGTCACCAGCTGAGGGACTGCTCCTGGCTCAGCCCACCCGCCCAAGACAGCACTTGAGCCCACATTTAACTTTAAGCACGTGTTTAATACTCCCGTGGATTTATAAGGATGCTTTCCCGAGGCTTTTCCCGCAATGAAAGGAAGCAGAGCCTTGAGCAGCTCCTCTTTCTGTTTCGACCAGATAAATTCTCCTCTGCAATGTTCTGTGTTGCCGCTGATAGGAAGGCTTAGGTATGTGTTTGTTCCAGACTGGCTCAGGAAGCCCAATGTGATGGAAATGCCAAGGGACACAGATCTAAAGCCCACTGGAATCCACTGATAAGGATCCTCTATTGTAGCAGTACTCTGTGGCTTTCTCAGCAGTGGGGAAATCCATGGAAATTCCCCCTTTCTCCCCCAGCTTCAGCCTTAGAAATCCCAGGCAGGGGTTCTCCCCTTGCCTCAGTGCATGTCCACTTAAACCAGCGTGAAAGCCAACGGGGAATTTGGCTCCATGTCAGAGAAACCTGCTCAAAGCTGGGCTCTTTGCCTTGGCTTTGTTGTAAGGGGAGCTCGATTTATTTTCAGGCTCCTGACTTTGTGTTCATTTATTTGTTATTTTAAAATAAACCCAAGGCCTTCTCTCAGTGCTAAAAACATCCACGTCCCAGTCAACGCCTACGGCTCAGCCTTTGGACTCGGTGGCAACTGTTGGGGTCTGGTGAAGGAATAAACTTCACCCAGAAGATTCACTTACAGGACTGAGACCCCCCACGGGGAAAGGAAGAGCTCCACAAGGCATTAAAATGCCAAAGACAACAGAAAGTTTAATGATCAGCCCTCTCACTGGCCTTCCAAGCTCCAGCATTCCTCACCTGCTGCCGGGCTGTGCTCGGGCAGGTGTGAAACCCATTGCCCCTCCGAAAACACTGAGGAAACCGGGTTTGCTCTGATCCTCCCATCCATCAGCAGGAGAAGGGAAACACATTAGTACCAATGGGGGAGCCCTTTGAAAAGTAATTTATGGCCTATCACATCTAATGAGCACAGCAGAGGCTGCCTCCACAGCCCAGCGCTGCAGCTGGGGGTTACACCAGCCCCCATCCATCCATCCATCCATCCATCCATCCATCCATCCATCCATCCATCCATCCATCCATCCATCCATCCATCCATCCATGCATCCACCGATTCTTCCAGTCCATCTGTTCTGGGTAGAGCCAACCCCAGTTTTTGCAGCTTGAGGCCAGCTCAATGGGCAGAATTTGTGCTCACTAATAATTTGTAAGGATCTTTAGAGAAAACCCCAGCACCCTGATCGTGTTTTCAACCTGAACCCAGGTCCTGCCATCTCTCCTTATCACTGCCAGTGCAGGCAATGATTGCAGAAAGGAGATAAGAGATGCACCACAGCCAAGGATGGATCACAACTGAAGAGGGAATGTTGCCAGCAGAAAGAGGAGTAGTGAAGCATAAAACGTAATGGGGTTGGTGTCCTGCTCACTCTACAGCTGAATCAGCCACTGAAGGTCCCAGAACTTCATTTCCCAGATGCTTTTAGAGAACAATCCCCCCTGGATCAGTGGCACGCCTCCTTTGATCACTAGATTGATGAGCTTTTAGCCCAAATTGTGATGAACCCAGGGACCAGCCGCTTCAAAATATGAATTTATCTTCTCTGGGTTTTTCACTGTCCTGTTATCAGGTGATAACACGATCTTTGCTATTGACAGTGCTTGCCTTAGGAATTGCTAAAGATAGATAAGGGAGATGTGCAGTGTCTGAATGACGCTTTAATCTGAAACTTTGCTGAATAAAAGAGCATCTCCCACCCAACCCAAGCCCTGTGATTCACCCACAAGATATGCCAATTCCCAAGGCTGAAGCCCCCAGTTATGACCAGCAACCTCCAGTTACCCCAGGCAATTGGGGGCAGGGGCTGAACATGGTCCATATAAAATTTCCTCCTAAAATTGTGAGTTTGGAGCAGTTCTCCAGGCTCTTCTCCCCTCTCACATGCACATCAATGCTCGCTCTAACACACAGTCGACCAGCAATCACTTACCCACAGTAAGGAGATACAATTTTATATCTATATAATAAATAAAATACATTATTATGTATGTTATTTTTCTATTATACCATCTCATCCAAAGTCCCCCTTGACTCCAGATCAACCAGCTTGTACGAATCAACCCCCCAGGCTGCCCCCGACACGTTCCCAGACACTGGGAGGTCACGGCAGGGCAGGTCACAGCACGTGGGGCTGCACAAACGCCGAGGCATTTATAAAAAAAATAAGCAAAATTCAAAAAAAAAAAAGGCTGGAGCTTTTATTTTCAGGGCAGGAAGCGTCTGTGTCTCAGGGTAGTGACTCCACATCCGTTCCAGCACCGGCGGATGCTGATGGAACGGTTTGTCTGCTGGCAGAGGGAGCAGCCAGGGGTGACTCCACTGCTGGGGTCCCGGCAGGGTTGGGGGTCAGACACGTGCACAAGGGGGTGGCAGTGACACATCCTGGTCTTTCCCGGTGCCACTGCACCTCTGGCAGCGCAGAGGAGCTCCATTCCCAGCTATCCAGAAAGAAATTCCTGGGCTGGGGGTTTGGGAACCTGACAGGGCTGGGGCAGTGTCCTGGTGTCCTGGTATTTCCCAGTGCCACTGCAGGTCTGGAAGCACAGAAGAGCTCCATTCCTAGCTATCCAGAGAGAAATCCACGGCTGCAGCTCCATGATGGCATTCACACAACACTGCCCCCAGTCCCCCTTTTGAGAAGGGTTGGTCACAAAGGGCAGAGATGACCCCAAAGGGCAGCAGTGACCCCAAAGACCATTGTCGCCCCCAACCATGACTTGTGTGTTACAGGTCCATGGTAAGGCAGAGGAATCATTCCTGCTCCCCAAACAGACCCGCTGGAGGTTGTCCTAAGGAAGTTTCCTGTTTATGCAGACAAAGTCTGCTCGGACACAATAAGAGATGGTTTTTGGCAGGAGGGCCCGCGCCGCCCTCGGCCACTGTGTCGGAGCAGCCACCAGTGCTGGTGCTGAAAAGCCTCTCAGTAAACTTGGAGCACTGGGAGTTCAGGCGAGGACACGGCCACAGCCAGCCCTGGGATTTGTGGAGCCCCATTAGGTCACTGGAAAACTCCGGGAGCTCTGCTGGGCATTGGATAAAGGCACCCAGGGAGCAGAGCGGGCACAGAGAGCGGTGGGCACAGAGAGGGTCGGTTGGAGGATCCTGTGGAACTGGGGGCTGGCTGGGGTGGCAGGACCAGCCCAGAGCTTTCTGCAGCCTCCCAGGGACAGGAGGGACTGGGTGACAAAGCCACCAGAGCTCAGGGACAAAGAATGCCACAGCACAGCGTTCAGAGCACTCGCTGTACCGAAACATGATCCTGTGCCAGTGCAGCTCTGAGACAGTACATACATTAAAGAAAAGATACCACAGATAATTGCTAATCCATTCTGAAGATTGCTGACAGCAATTCTCCAAAGCAGGTCAGATTTATTACATACTGTGGAAAGGAAGCTGGGCTGAAACACAGTTATTTTGTATTTGATTGCTTTATTTCTAAAATATTCCCTTTGCAGCCCCATCCACAATCTAAAGGAAAGGTTCAGCTGCTCTGACATCAGCAGATCCTCTGTCTCCCTAAAATACAGTCCTGTACTGGCATTTCAATGGGTTTTTAACATGGACAACAGACACCAAACTCCTCCTGCTGTGAGACGAGGTGGACAGTTCACTGAACTCCCTGTCCTTGAAGAACAAACACCACAGTTGTGTTTGAGTTTGTCTTGTGGGAAATCCTGCCCAACAGTACGAGGGCAGCAACAGCCTGGAGGCCACAAAACCTCCCGTGTGAGCAGGAACAACCCCAGGCAGGGCAGCAGCTCCTCTGGAGCAGAACAGGGAGGAACCACAGAACCCACAATGGTGCAACAGGACCTGGTGTGTGTCTCTGCCACCCACTGAGCTGGGTAATGTGTGAATTCATGCAAGTATCTCCCTGAGAGCTCCGGGAGCAGCTCTGCTTGTCACAGCTGTGCTCAGACAGCAGGGAGGTGACAGCGGCTCACAGGTATGTGCTCTCATAACCTGGGTGCAGTGCTGGGTGAGCCCAGACCTCCCCGCGTGGGAATTCTCTTGGCTCAGGTGCCCTGGGAGCACAGAAGAGCTGGAGCTGTTCCACTGGGATGCACACGCAGCCCCCCTGGGCTGCCACACCTAAACCTGGTCCCACGGACACGTGTGCCAAGTGACACATGCACTGGCAGTGCCAGGGGCTGCACACGCTGGTCTCTACGGCTGTTTGCACCAACACACACGACTTTCCCCTCTGTGCACACAGACTCACATCCCTCCATCTCTCAGGGCACCTCTGGGCACGCCCAAGGCTGGACAGCCAAGCAACTCCAGGGAAAAGCAGGGTCTGTCACCACCCGTCCCCCCAAAAAGGGGTTGCCTGCCCCATGCAGCCACCAAAGCTCACCCCGCACCACTGGGGTGACATGGCAATTCCCATTTCACAGCACTGGTTGTGTCACTGGGCTCAGCCTCACAGCCGAGGCTTCACCCCGTCCCTCCAGGCACAAGGTGTATCAGTTCCCAAGGTGGACGCACTTGGTATCATCTGAAGGAAAGCACAGGCAACCCTTATCCAAGGGAAGACCCTCTGCAGCTGTCTAATCCTTAGGGATCCACCGCAGAGCTCAGGGAGCTGCAGCAGCAGCATTTCAACCCCAGAGACATTTCCTTGAACTGCTCTGGGCAGCAGTTTAAAGGACTCTTTGGCCCCCAAGAGCAGAATCCAGCTCTGTCGTAGCTGCTGGAAGGGGTTTGGACTCAGAGAGGATGCCTGGGAACAAGACGCATTTCCATTTCACATCATTTGCTGGATCCTTGTGCTGTTAGCCCGGAGTTCTGCCCAAACGGGGGTTTTGGAGCCATCCCATCGGTGTGGTCCATGGCTGCCTGGCCGGGGCTGCGGGCTGGCTGCTGGAGGTGCTGCTGCAGCCCGAGCTCAGCCCATGGATGCCATCTGCTGTTCGGAGCGCCGGGAGCCCAAACGAGCCCCAGAACCACCCCAAACCACCCTGCGGCGCCCGATGCACCTCCCTGCTCCCCAGCCTCGGCTCGGGGTCACATCTCCATCACACACAGCAGCAGGTTATCTCCCGCAGGCTCCTGCTTCCCACGGCAGCAGGAGCATCCCAGAGAATGGCAGGATTCAAGGTGCAGCCATGAGAACCGCCAGTGGGGAGAGTCTGTGCCCCAGCTTGTGCCTCCCTCACTCCTCTGGACCCTGGGAAAAGCCCCCCTAGGCAGGAGCACCCAGTGCCACCCACCCCTGGCTGGGACTCAGCAGCTCCAGGGATGCACCAGGACCCTGTTTGGTCACGAGAGCTTGGGTTTCGCCACAAAGGCAGCTGACCTGGATCTGCTTCTCCCTGCATGGGGACTCAGAGCTCCTCTTTTCTCTGTCTCTGAATGCTCAGCACATCCCCAGCTTTGATTAGTGACTGTCACCCCCAGCCCTGTCCCCAGTCCCTGTCATCTCTTCATTAAGTCTTACAGCAGGTTTATTCCCATGACATTGCTTTGTCTGTCACTCTCTCTGTCCTTTCTGGAGAGAGAAAGCAAAGGATCAGCCTCCAGCTGTGCTGCAGCCAGACAAAGGCAGCAGATCCCCCCTCCCCTTGCTCCAGCTCAACAAAGCACAGCAGCACCGAGCCCGGGGCCTTGGCCAGCAATGCCGAGCTGAGCTGAGCAGGGCTTGGGGCTAATGAGAAACCAAGAGCAGAGGAGCGTCAGGCTGTGCTGTGTGTGGGAAAGGTTCCTTAAGGACAAAGGAGAACTCCTCATTAATAGCCAGACCCTGTGCAGAGGCAGCTGAGACAGAGATTTGCTGTGCTGGCCTTTGGTCTAGAGGAGAAGGCTCCTCTTTCCCTCCAAGCCTCCTCCATCTTCCTCAGATTTTTGTGCCAGGGGCAGCTCCCCCATCCCAGAGCTGTGCCAGGGGCAGCTCCCCCATCCCAGAGCTGTGCCCTGTGCCAGGGGCAGCTCCCCCATCCCAGAGCTGTGCCCTGTGCCAGGGGCAGCTCCCCCATCCCAGAGCTGTGCCAGGGGCAGCTCCTCCATCCCAGAGCTGTGCCAGGGGCACTCCCTCCATCCCAGAGCTGTGCCAGGGGCAGCTCCCCCATCCCAGAGCTGTGCCCTGTGCCAGGGGCAGCTCCCCCATCCCAGAGCTGTGCCCTGTGCCAGGGGCAGATCCCCCATCCCAGAGCTGTGCCAGGGGCAGCTCCTCCATCCCAGAGCTGTGCCAGGGGCAGCTCCCCCATCCCAGAGCTGTGCCCTGTGCCAGGGGCAGAGCCTATTTGCATTTCTCGACCTTCCAAACCACGGTGCCTAAACGAAGAAAACATCAGGACCACGGATGAGAGCGTGGCAGGGGATGGGGACAGCAGCCTGCTCTCGTGCAAGGCGCCCCTGTGGACAAGGGAGTGGAACTGGGCGGTCTTTAGGGTCCCTTCGCCCCAAAGCCCTCAGCGATCCCGTGCCAGGCACTGGCACAGCCGCGGGCACAGCCAGGCAGGTGGGATGTGCATCCCGGGCGGGCTGGGAGCGGCAGGGACGGCGCCTTTTCCCTGCCATCCATCCCAGCCGCGCGGCGCTCGGGATGCGGGGGATGCAGGGAGAAGGAGCCGGGTACCGACGGCCGGGCAGCGGCGGGTCCCCCTGGTGGCTTCGGCCCCCCCAGTCCCCCCCAGNCCCGCTCCCCCCGGTCCCCCCCGGTCCCCGCTCTCTCCCCGCTCCTCCCGGTCCCGCCGTGTCCGCGGCCGCCGCACGGTGTCCTCGGTGCTCCGCAACGGCATCGGCAGCGGGGCCGGCACCGCCGAGCCCCCGCACCTCCGGGTGACACCGGGGTGACACCGGGGTGACACTGAGGTGACACCAGGACCCCCCGGCCCGCAGCCCACCGACCAAAGGCGGGATGTGATGCCTTGGAAAGGAACCGGCGATGGGGCCACGGCACTGCCCACCCCTGGAAGCGTCCAGGGCCAGGTTGGAGCATCCTGGGCTGGTGGAAGGTGTCCCTGCCCACGGCACGGGGTGGAACGGGATGAGCTTTAAAGTCTTTCCCATCCCAAACCAGTCTGTGATTCCACGATCCCAGCCTGCACCGACTCCACTCTCCCTCTTCAGTCAGTGTCCCACATTTTCACACCATTGCGCCCCTCACACAGCCCCGGAGCACAGAACGGGCTTCTCCGAGGGCTTTTCCAAAGAATTTTTAATGGTGCAACTGCTACAAGCTAGAATTGTATCCCAAAAACCGCCTGGGAAAGGTGAAACCAAAGCAGAGGCAATGGCCAGGGATGCCTGGTTTTTTTTTTTTGGCATCACCAAAACCACTGCCTGTCCCCGGGGTGAGAAGTGTGCCAGAACCAGAGGCAGGGCTCAGTTTTGCTCCTTCCTCTCAGGGCTGAACAGAAGATCCCAAATCTTTAAAGCAGCTAAAACCAAGTTGGAACGTTGTAACTCCACGTGAAACCCAGCAAAGGCGGCATCTGCAGCAGCCCCCCGTTCCAGCCTCTGCCAAAGTGACAGGCAAATGCTACAGGTCTGCAGGAAAAGCCTTGCTATGAAGGCAAAAGAACGATCCCCTGGACCTGGCTGCGGGTTTGGAATTTCCCTTCTTGCAAGCCAAGGGGATCTGTGCAGGGGAAAACACAGAGATCCCGGGATGCTCAACGAGGGCAAGACCACAACAGTCCTCCCTGCGACACCACTGCCCTGCCTGGATAGTCCTACCACTTCCAAACCCTTTGGCAGTGGCTTGGGATGGCCGCAGGGAGACCCTTCCCATGCCTGGCTCTCCCGAGTTCCTCCTGCGGGCAGGAGACGTGGCACCAGTACCGACAGCAATTCCTTCCACTGGATTTGCCCCTGGAGCTCTGAAGGTGACCGGAGGGGACTCCTGCCCAAAGCGGGGGTCCCTCCATGGGGCCACACCAGCAGTGCCCAGCAGAGGACCAGCATTCCTGGCTGGTGGCTCCAGGGCCGAGCTGCCAAGCTCCCAGGACAGTTGGGTGGTGCCCACTCGGTGCCAGGAGCTGCCACCACCACCGCCATCACCACTGCCAGGGCCAACAAGGGGCAGGTGGTGCTCCAGGCGGGATCCAGCGAGGAATCCAGCTAGGAATCGGAGAGGCACAGAGCCTCCACAGCCGTGCTCAGGCCCTGGCTCACCCCTCCCACCGCCAGCAGGCAGTTCCGCACCACGATGCTGGAGCAGGCGCAGCGCGGGGTGGGCATGGGGGGAAGGCTCTCCCACTTGTTCTTCTCAGGGTGGAAGGCCTCTGCAGACTCCAGGACGGTGGGCTGATTTCCTGGAAGCACAAATTGAGGCACTGGGTTACCTGGGAATAACCATCAAGCATCCCTTGTGTGCTCTGTGACCCGTTCCTTTATGGAGTTTGTTTTCCCTGCTCCCACCAACCAGTCAGCACCAGGATCTCTCCCCTTTGTAATGACAGCACACTGCCCACACTTGCTTTAGAGGTGTTCCCACCACCCCCAGTGCCTCACCAAGTCCCCCAGCTACGACAACTCTGCCTTTCAGGTACCCGGCCACAAAGTCTGCTCGCCTCTTCTTCAGGTAGCAGGAGCGCTCCATCTTCATCCAGCCACCTGGGGGGACAGGACACCCTGGGTGTTATGGGAGCATCTACTCTGGGAAAACCACCTGCCTCCATGACCTTCCTGCCTGTGGGAGTGCAGTTTTGCTGCTGCACCTTGGGGTAATAAAACCCCATGGAACGGGTCAGGTTCCTCATCACCAGCTCAGGAGGGAGCTGTTGAATCCAGCTGCCTCTGGACCATTTCCCTTGTTAATCCTGACTGCAGGTTCTCCTCCAGGCTGGGGCTCAGGCACCACCCAGACCCCGCAGATGAGAGCTCCGAGCTGTCCCCACAAACGCAGAGCGCCCAGCCCAGCCCTGGGTGTCCCCATCGTGCCCCTCGGGGACAGCCCCACCTTGCTCCATGTCAAACACGTCCACGGTCCTCATGAACTTGGGCTGCCGGTAGAGGCGTCCCTGCCGCAGCCCCCCGAGGCTGAACAGCCTGTCCTCCGTGGGCACGAAGCTGGAGAAGGCCCTTTTGTTGGGGATGTTGGGAAACTTGGTCCACGACCTGGTGTCCGTGTCGAAGACCTCGAAGGCGTTCACAGCGTACTTGGACTGCCTTCCACCTGGGAGAGGGGGAGGAAAGGGCCAGCCTGGCTCAGAGCAGGCGGGGTCTCGAGTCACCTCCACAAAGACCTGCTGAGCCAGGGAATTCTCCACCTTTGTGCCCCTTTCTCCTCTAGCTGGAGATTCGTGACAGTGCATCACCCAACCGGTCCCTCGGCAGCGGCCGCTGGCACAGGAAGGTGTTTAGTATGCTCTGGTTTAATCAAGACAAATTCACAGCAGGCAGAGCAGGGATCAGGCTCGGGGAGCCTTTGCAATTCAGATGAGCTGAGATCCAGTGAGCCCTCGCCTCGCTGCCAAGCTCCTGAGAGCAGGAGAGCAGGAGCAGCTGCTGCTCCCACTGCCAAAGATCCGTATTATCCCTGCACCCATCAGCCACAGATGAATACAGCTATTCTCAGCTCAGATGCCTTTGAAGGCAGAGCCTGAGCTTGCTCCTGGGCTCACAAACTGTTCACCAGCAGCAAGCAAAGTGCAAAATAGATCAAAGGCTCTCCTCTGGTCACCCCTAAAGCAAACCAGGGCTGTCTGGCTGTTTGAGAAATCAAGATTTCTGCGTTTTGATCTGATGTGCCGTTTGGCCACGAGCTGACAGCAACGTTCCTCTGCCTTAGTTTCCATTTCTGTAAGGCAAAACTAATGAGAATCATCCCCTGCAAAAGGCTTGGTGCAGCATTTCCCAGCCACACAGGTCTTCCCTCTGCCAAAGGCAGGCCCTTTGTGAAGCTGCTGCTGATATACAATGCGTAGAAGTATTTATTTATTTCAGTACTTTGTGCTTTAGTTGCATCCAAGGGTTTTTAGCACAGTCACGGGGCTGCAAACCCAGCAGGCAAGGAGCAGCTCACCCTCATCTTGCAGCAGTGTGGGGAGGGGGACAGGGGAGCCCACCCTGCCAGCACACACCTGTGAGCTCCCAGGGTGCTGGAGGGGCTCCCGTGGGTGCTCACCGTGGGGCTCTGAACCCGAACACACCCCAAAACCCCACGGTGTTTCCAAGTGCGTGAGAAAACCAGGGAAGGATGGAGGAGAACATCCCCAAAAGCCTCTTCCAGGGAGGTTCCCAGTGCTCAGATCCAAGGAGCTGCTGCCCAAGGAGGAGGAGGAGGAGGAGGAGGAGGAGGCAGGGCTGGTCCTTACCCAGCACGTAGATCTTGGTGCCCCGCAGGAAGGAGGTGGCAGCGTAGCGGGGCGTGGGCATGGCTGCCAGGGCCACCCAGATGTCCTTGAGCATGTCGTAGTGCTGCAGGAAGTTGTGTGGCCGCAGGTCAGAGCCCATCCCACCCGCGGCGTACACTCTGTAGTCTGCACAAGGCAAGAAGCAAAGCAAAAAAACCCCCAAAATCATCATAGGAAAGCACCAGAAATCCCACCCTGCAAAAACACACCTGGCCCCTCACCCCGAACTGACCCTGCCTTATCAGTCAAGAGAGCTCATACTCAGACAAAAAAATCATCTCCAAGACGGTAAACATGATTTTGAAACATTCCTTGACCGTAGCTTTTAAAGCCATTTAGGCAAACAAACCAAGCAGTTTTCAAAGAAGCTGCCTGGAGATTAGATCCCTAATCCCAGGCTCCTGACCTCGGGAGTGCAGCTCCCACCCCGGGCTCTTCAAAGCACAGCAGAGCTGGCTGAAGGAAATCAATGCTCCCCAGACGGCCTTGGAAACTGAAAAATGAGGTGGGCTGATAAGGCAGAGCCTTCAGGGGCATCTAAAACAGGGGTTAAACTCTCAAAGGTGGACTGGGCAGGAGACCCTCCAAGACCAGCTCTCCCTTCTTGTACAATTTCTGAGCCCATGACCACGAAGATAACTCCCTTCCTGGCTGCTTCTGGGTTTGGATCAGAGCTGTCTCTACAAACCAAAGCTGTTCTGTGGTTCTGAGACCTTCAGCCCAGCTCCAAACCTCAGGCAGGTCCTCTCAGCCTGGCTGCCCTCAGCCAGCAGCACCATTCCTGTTTTTCCAGTGCCTGCAGCACTCAAGGGCGAGAATTTGCTCAAAACCCTGAGGGAGTTGGATTTGAGACCCTGGAGCTTGGACTTGTCCAAAATACCCTCCCAGGTACTAACACAGTCATGCTCTTTGTGGCTCCAGGGCTGACAACACAGAGCAAGCCCAGATTTTTCTGCTCTTGGCCTCCTACGGAACATCTTTGGCAGGTGGGAGGTGACAAACACAAGGTTCAACTTCTACAAGCGCAGAGGACGTTTTGGAGGAGGACAAGGTAACCCTGTGCATCACCCAGAAAGCTTTGGTGTGCCTGATGATCACAGAATCACTTAGGTTGGTAAAGACCTGTAGGATCATCAAGTCCAACCTTTGACTGACCAACTGATGCCAGCCCTCCCCACCCACAGGTGGTCCTGGCAGGTGCCCCCTTGCCTTTTGCTGTCATCGAGATGCCCATGGCCGCCTCTCTCAGCGAGCTCCTCTTCTTCCACTTGCCCTCGTCGACGTTGTACATCTCCACTACCTTCAGCGGCATCTGGTTGACCCCGACCCCTCCCACCACCATGATCCTCTTGCCCAGGGTGGTCACAGCCACGCCGGCCCGCGCCGTGGGCATGGGGGGCAGCGAGGTCCACTGGTCGGCCTCGGGGGAATAGACCTCGAAGGAGTCCATGGGGACGCCGTTGTCATCGCAGCCCCCGATGGCAAAGACCTGTCCCCCGGCCTCCACCAGCGTGGAGTAGACCCTGCGGCTCGGGAGCGGGGCCAGGGTTTTCCACTGGAAGTCTTTGGTGTTGGCCAGCTCCATGGTGAGGGGGTGGTTATGCTGCAGAGCAGAGCAGAAAATCACGGGATCACCGAGGCTGGAAAAGACCTCCAAGGTCATTGAGTCCAATCCATGACCAATTCCCAGCCCCGAGCTCTGAGTGCCACCTCCAGTCATTCCTTGGACACCTCCAGGGGTGGGGACTCTGCCACCTCCCTGGGCAGACCCTTCCAATGCCTGACCACCTTTTCCATGAGGAAATTCCTTCTGATGTCCAGCCTGAACTTCCCTGGCACAGCTTGAGGCTGCTCCCTCTCCTCCTGTCCCTTGTTCTGTGGGACCAGAGCCCGACCCACCCCCAGCTCCCCGCTCCTGGCTCTGTATGTCTCTTGTTATTTCTCCCTGGCTTTTCCAGAAGGACATTGAGGGACTGGAGCAAGTCCAGGGAAGGGAATGGAGCTGTGGAAGGGTCTGGAGCACCGGGAGCAGAGCAGGAGCAAAGCATCCCTCCCTCTCCACCATCTCTTCTGCCACCCCCCCTCAACAGTATCACCACCGGTACCTTTCATTGCATCTCCATTAATCCTGCAGATCCAGACCTGCCTCAGAAGCTCAAGCAGAGACGGATCCTAAAAATAAAACAAAAGAAAAGAGGTGGGGGAAAAAAAAAAGAAAAAAAGAAAAAAAGAGGCGAGAAGGTTGGAGCCAGTTTGTTGTTTGTTATCCTCTCCCTGAACATCCCCACCTCCAGGTGACATTCAAACCCAGGAGGCTCACACCGTCTGCTCACTTCCCCGGCTGTTTTCCTGCCTCCTGGGGAACTTTTCCTTGCATCCTCCTCCTCTGACCCAACTGACACCAGCCTCAGTCAGGGGTGAAGGGGCCCTTTGCTGGAAAGAAATGATTCCTTGAGGCAGCAGAGACAGGAAACACAACGTTCACAGGGGCACATTGCCCAGGAAGCTCCAAGTCCACAACCCAACAGCACTGGGGTCCCACCAAAGCACCTGAGAGAGGAGCTGTGTGACCCAGCCCAGCCCCATTTCTGGGGACACAACAAGGCACTGGCAGCCTTTCCATAAGCTCTGACTATTATCCGGTCCTAGCCCACAATGTCATGTAATCCCAAATCTGGGCTTGCAAATAAATCCTACCTTCGAGCAGAAAAGACTTGAAACCCTCTGAAAACCAGGGACTCGGCTGCTTTTACTTCTGCCTTGCTCAAACACTGGCAGCTGAGGCTTTAAACAGAACATGCATGAAATTTCCAGCCTGGTATTCCTGACCTCTCTGAATCAAGTTTCCCTGCCATAGTAACAGTTACCCAGAAAAATAACAACAACAACAGCAACAAAAATCTACCAGTTCCCTGCCTTTCCCTGCAAACCGCCCAGCCAGCAGGAAAAAAAAAAAAAAGGCAGAAGCAATGAGGAAAACCATTAGGATTAGAAGAGAATTAATTGTAGTATGAAGAGGAAAAGCAGCAGCACTCACAACACAGGCAGCTCACTTCGTTCCTCCCCATCCCGAGCATCCTTCATGGACACACAGAGGGGCAGGTTGGAGCCTGGGACTGATCCGACCTCCCTCCTTCCCCCACCCCAGTCCCTGGAGATCATTCCCACCCTCATCGTGCCAAAGGCAATTTCCTGCAGCTGCTCACGGGGAGCAAGGCAGGGAGGTTGGGGAAGGAAATATTCCCCAGTGCAGCCCCGGGATTTCGGGAGCGTTTGCAGCTACGGGACAAGGAGAGAAGCTGTTCCCTTTTTTTTTAGCACAAAGAAATAGCCCAGACCAGCCTTTTTTTTTTTTCCTCCCTGGGAGTGCTGAAGAATCAGCAGAACGAGCTCAGATTTGCTCACATCTCAGTTTAGCTCAGGAGTTATAATTCAACCAAAACCCACCTGCAAGACCAAATCCTTCCCCATCCAATTCCCAGCAGCATCCTGCATCCCTCCCCTCGCCCCCAAAAGCTGCCTCTGCGCAAGCAGCTTCTCTTTAGCACGAGTCCAACACAAAAAAGGTCTTTTTTCAAGCCCTGCAGCCTCTCTGGTTGTGTTTCCAAAGCTCCTCTTACTCGGTATTTTGGATGCATCCCTGCCGAGGGAATGGGAAGAGCTTGGGCCAGATGACAGCTGGGGGAGGTCACGGCACAGCCCCATCCCTGCCAGGGCCTGCTCTGGGAGAAAGGCTGAAAATATGGGATTGGGGGTTACTGGGAGGAGAAAGGCTGAAAATATGGGATTGGGGGCTACTGGGAGGAGAAAGGCGGAAAATAAGGGATTGGGGGCTACTGGGAGGAGAAAGGTTGAAAATATGGGATTTGGGGGCTACTGGGAGGAGAATGACTTAAAATATGGGATTGGGGGTTGCTGGGAGGAAAAAACTGAAAACATGGGGGTTGGGGGCTACTGGGAGGAAGGGGGGATAATTAAAAAAAAAGTAAGACTGAACCCACCCTTCTTCACAAAAAGTAAGGGAAAACCCATCCTTTTAAAGGCCCTTTTTTTGGAGGGGGAAACACCAACTCACAGCATCGATTCTGGTCGCTCATTAACCTCAGGGTGGAAGCCGTTCCCCTTCCAAAGCATCCCCTCCCAAATAACCCACTGACCTCCGGCGAGACACTCCCTCCCTCCCGCTCGGGCACAGGGGCCGATGTACTCACAGCTCCGGGGGGAATCCGCGCCTGAATTCCAGGGGGGAGAACGGCCGGAAAGGCTCTGGAATTCCAGCCCGAAACCCTCGCGGTACCCTCGGAGCATCCCCTTCTTCCCCGGCCGCGGGGATGCGAGAGGCGGCGGCGCTGGGAACGCCGCGTGGGAGGGGGAATGGGGGGAAAAAAAAAAACAAAAACCAAACAAAAATCCCTTTAAATCCAGCGGCAAAGCTCTTCCCCCTGTGGGAGCTGCGGGCCGCTCAGCGAGGAGGAGGCTGTTCCCCCAGCTGGTCCCCTCCTCGGAGCGGCAGCCGCGGGTGCGTGCGGATCGCCAGCATCGCCCGCGCGGGATTAAACCTTTTATGGCTTATGTGGCACAGGAGGTTCTGGAAGGGCGGCTCTTTCCACTCCAACCCCCCCTCCTCGCCTCGCCTTCCCTCCTGCCAGCGCCGAGAAAACTCCCGGGAAGAGGGAGAAGGGCGGGCAGAAAAAGGGAGAGGGATGCGGAAAGCTGGGGCTGCCCCCTGAGAGGGATCCCTGCAGGATTCCCTGCCTTGGGAAGGGATTAGGTTGGGGTGGGGGGTCTTCCCAGCCTGGCTGGCAGCGGATGGAGCCCAGCCCAGCCCATCCCGTGGGATGTGCCACCCCATCCCATGGGATGTGCCACCCCACGGGCATCCAAAGTGGGGCAAAACAAGGGGCCCCAAAGCGTGCCCCAAATCCCCGCGGCTCCAGCTCCAGGGATCCCACGAGGAGCTCGGAGGGTGGGATGTGGGACCCCCTGGGCCCGTTTCCCAGCCTGCCAGTCATCCCAGGCTTTCACTTCCCTGACCTGCTTCTCTAAAAAAACATGTTACGAGCGTGTTCTTCTCCTCGAAGCGTCGCAGAATAAATTTGCAGAGAAGTCGTTTCGAAGCCAAAGCCAAAAGAGAAAAAGAGCCTTTCAAAGCACCTTCCATCCAACTTCCCAGCTCCTCCACGCAGAGCCATTTGTAGTTCAGCCCAGCAGATGTTCCCAATCCTTCAGGAACCCCCTGAGGGGGCTCTGGAGCTCCGAAAGCCCTCGGCATCCCCAGGGAATTCTGCCTGGGCAGCTTTCCCCACCAACCCAGAGCTCCAAGCACGGCTGGTACCCCGGAGCAGCAGCATCCCTTAAACCTGCAACTTCCAGAGATGGAGAAGTCTTGTTTCCACATCCAGAGGGACTCAGTTCTCCAGTGGCCACTTCCCTGGACCAGTGACAGTGCCAGAGGTGGCTGGAGGGGATTCAAGTTGAACCCCTGGGTGTTTGACCCCACGTTCAGCCCCACAGTGACCCACAGGAGGTTTATTCCTGCCAACAGCTCCTGCTGGTTGGGACAGGCAACTATTTCAAAGCATCTCCAGCCATAAAATAAGACAAATGAGGAAATCAACAAGAAGTTGAATCAAATGACTCTCCATAAAGCAAATTCCCATCCCCTGGCAGCTATTTTAATCTCCTGTTAGCTTTCCAGTGGGAGGATTCAATTTGGATTTAAATAAAACCCTCGAGCGCGGGGCCAATTGAACATGAAGATCTTCATTACAATGACATTCGCTCCTGAAGACATTTTAGAAGATCCCATCAAACCGGGTTTTAACAGGGGGGCTATTGGCAATCTGGCATTATTGGACACTTTACTATTTGTTAGTTGTTCTTACTATTTAGCAGACTGGTTACAGATGAGTCCAGGAGCTCTGAACAAAGGCTTCCTGCAAGTTGTGAGCTGCTGCTTGCAATCTACAAGTTTAATTAAAAAAAACATTATAAAAGGTTTTCTTAAACCACTGAAGAGCTGAGTGTAGAAAGCTTGGTTTCCTGGGAGGAGAGAGGCCTGGGGAAGAGAAGGGGGGGCTGCAGCACACAGGCTGGGGGGATTTTCAGGAGGAATTTCTTCATGGAAAGGGTTGTCAGGTGTCCAAGGAACGACTGGACATGGCACTCAGTGCTCTGGTGTGGTTGACAAGGTGGGGATCAGTCACAGGTTGAACTCGATGATCCTGGAGGTCTTTTCCAACCTAAATATTCTGGGATGAGCTGATGTTCGAGCCGCAGGGTTGGCAGCTCCTCCCCATCCCCACCACGGGGCTCCTGTGCTGGGCACCAGCTCAAAGCTGCCTGGCACTGGGTGCTCTTTGTGGCTGGTGGTGGCCAAGGGGCTGTGACAGATTGCAGCTGGTCCTTGTAATCACATTACACAGCAGTTTCCATTAAAAAAACAGTCCTAAACTGTGATTTGCAAACCCCCACCAAAACCCAACAGCAGGTCAGTGTTGAAAGCATTTTGGAGCTCCTGCTCTGTGGGCTGGGGTCCAAGCAGGACCTTGGCTTGGGTGCTGGGTTTGGCCCCAGGTGGGTTTTTGGTTGGTTGGTTGAGATTTATTTTTTTGTGCTTTTATATTTTTTGGTCGGTTTGGGGTTTTTGCATCAGCCTTTACATGCCCTTTTCACTTTCCTTCCTGCTTTTTGTCCTCCTGTTTCACCTGCTTGGTTGGGCTCCCCACCCTGAGTGCACAGCACTTGGTGACTGGAGCTTTCAGGTCATGCAGGGACCTCTGGCTGGTAGGAAAAACAGGAGGGATTATGGTAAAACAGGGAGCAGAGATGGTGGGACACAGAGCAGGGCCCAGGCAGAGCTCTGCCTTGATCACCCTCATCCTCACAGCCCTACATATCTGATACTCGTAACTTATTAAAACAAATCCTCTTTCATCTTTATTACATTTAATTCACCCATTTAAAAACAAAACAACAAAGTAACTAAAAAAACCCAAAAAAACCCAAACCCTGGTGACCTTGCCCTGGCCATCATAATTTCCTGGATGGATGGATGGATGGATGGATGGATGGATGGATGGATGGATGGATGGATGGATGGATGGATGGATGGAGCCTCACCTTCAGGGATGAACTGTCTGCACCAGCCAACACCTGAGAGAGACATGAGAAACAAGAAAGGAGGGGAAGAGGGTGAGTTTAAACGTGACAAAAGCAGCCTGGCCATAAACCCCAGGTGTTCCAACCTGCCTGGTGCATGAGTCAGACCCAACAGGATGGAAAATAACTGTCTGTCTGGGAATGATGGAGCTCTCACTCTGGATTTGTGCCACAAAAAGCACAAGAATTCCTTCCAGGCTGCTTAGAAATGATAAAGGAGGTGTCGCTGTTAAAGGGGGGAAAAAATTAATAGTCCTGAAAACCTATAGCACTTCCCTGCAATTCAACATCTGTTTCCATGGGAACAGCAGGAGAGATGCAGGAATTCCTGCAAATTACACAAATAAACCCAGCAGTGATGTTTTACTTACCTCTTTCTCACCTCACCTCAGGCTGAGCCAACTCGATCCAAGGAGCACTAACCCACTTCTGTCAGGGAAAGGTGTGCTGAGCTGCACTGAGCAGGCCAGGAGCCAGGAAAACGGGGGGGAAAGCAGCAAAAATCACCCCAGAAGCCCAGTGAGAGGCTTTTCTTTTAGAACAGATGAGGATGTTGCAGATAAAGAGGAAAAACATGACCTGCCCAGGCATCTCTCTCCGTGCCAGCAGGCAGAGATGATGCTTTGGCACCAGCAGTGGAGAGCAATGCAGGGGACTGGAGACACCATCCATCCTCCCCTGTCATTTCTCCCAGAGATCTGGCAAGCCGACAGTTAATTAACTAGTTAATTAATTAGTTCTCCCTCCTGCAGGGCCCTGAGCTGGTTACAGTGCAGATAGTCACCTTAATAGGAGCGGACAGGAGCCGAGAGCTTCGGGATCTCTCCATCAGCATCTTTAACCCACGGGGAGAAGTCCACCAGCTGTGCATGCCCGTTTGACAAACACAGAGAGACATCATCTCAGACAGGCAGGCGCTCGGAAAAGACAGTTGCTGGGGAAAGAAAAAACAACCACACACCAAAAACCCCACTGTTGTGCACAGGAATATTCCAAATCAGCTCCACTCAGCAGCAGCAGCAGCAGCAGCAGCGTGGAGCAGCTTTGAGCTGCCTCGCCGTGGCATCTGGCTTTGTGTGCTTTTTATATAAATAAAGCATAAGCCCGTGTTTATAAGGAACTGGAAAAAAGGCTCTTTGCTCCCAGGAAGAGGGTTGATAGGCAGAGCAGGGCTGGGAGCAGCCGAGCCCCACGCAGGGTTCCCACAACGCCGATTCCAGCATTTTACTGGGATCACAACCTGCTCCTCCTCTGCATCCCCCTCTGCCTCCTTGGGCAGCCCAGCAAGGCAATCCATCCCAAGGCAGGGACCAAAGTGCCTCTGGGAAAGAGCTGGAGGAGGGTCTGAGCCAGGGAAGGGACTCTGAAGGGCAGCATTTTATCCCCCAGGCCTCAGAGGCAGGAGGGTTAATCATTCATGGGCCAGGCAGTGATAAGAGATAGGCTGTGTAAAGCCTGGATTTGAAAGGGAAGTGGGTCAAAAAAAAAAAAAAATCAGTGTAGAATTCTGGTTTTCTGTTAAAAGTAATATTCTAATAGAGTTTGGTGAATTAACTCCTAATTTGCCTCAAAATTTTTCATTTAAATTGCAGAGAAAGTTGTTTTCCTTTTTTCTGGGGCTTAAATGTTGAAGCATTTTGTGCTTTAAAAAGAAATAAAAAAAAGAAAAAGCAAACAAAACACTTGGAGGAGGTGGGTGGTAACGGGATGTCAGTCCATCAGTAATTCCATCCACACTTCCAAGGTGGGAACTGAGGAAAGCTGGGAAAAGGTGGGGACTGGGGGGGGAAAGGAGTGAGAAGTGAGGCAGTTCAGGGGAAAAAAAAGAAAAAAGAGGAAAAACCACCACAGAACAGCAAACAGCCCAAAGATTTCCTCTGCTGCCATCCCAGAGCGGCGCCAAGGCCAAGCCTCCTGTAGGTCTGGAGATGCCACATGTCCCCTTGGCACGTGTGCCACCCCCACGAGTGCTGTGCTCCATTCACTTCGTGCTCTGGGACAACCCAGTCCTGCTCAGCTCCTTCCCAGGGAAAGGGGTCTGGGAGGCAGCGGGTGAGGGATGGCCAGGAATGGCACCCGGGGCCACCCACGTTTGGGATCTGCTGCTGGAGGAGTGACAGCAAAGCAGCACCAGCAGAACACTTTGCCTGGTTGGCCTCGAGCTGAGCCAGGACTGCAGGTCAGGGCCCCTTTGGATTCAGGAGTTCCCTTGCAAAGGAAATGAAAAAAAACCACTTTCATGATTTTCTGGCAGCAGCAGCAGCAGGAGATGAGTCTCCCAGGGTTGCCTCTTCTGCCCGTGCAAACCTCAGAAGAATGGGAGGGTATTTTCACAAAGCTGCTCTGACAAAGGAGCTCCGAGCTGAGAAGAGACTCGGAGGAGTCGGCGGAGACTCTTCTGCTTTCAGCAATTCTAAGGAGGCCACCCACGTTCACAGCCCACCTGAAGTTCCTCCACGGCAGCAGTGACCCTCCAACCCCCCTTTAATGCGCTCTCCAAAGGGGTTATTGAACTGGTGTCCCATCAGGCAGACCAAGGCACAGCTCCAAAGCTCCTCAGCCATCCCCAGGTGTGATGAAGACCATAAAGCAGAGAGAGAAAGGAAGCAGCAGGACGGGCTGAAGGGACACCAGTGACCGTCTCTGCGGTATTAAAGTTGATATAATTTCCAACAGCATAAATAAAATCCTTCTCCGGAGAAGCAGCACAAAAGAACTGTGGGTTTAACTCGCTCCTCTTCCAAAAGAAAGCTCATGGAAGCAGCAGGCAGGCCACGGAAGGATGCCATAATTAACTGATTGGGGGTAATTGCTGCATTTGTCATGAGCTAATACAAAGAACATCAGTTTATATCAACTTGTAATTTCCTTCATTTAGCTGTAGAGACATAAAATATTCATGCTTTAGTAGATTACTCACTTCAGTACAGCCAGAGGCACAGGCTTCTGTCACTTTGAAGTCTTTTGTTTCAAAAGTTACTCCAGCACTTCTGTCTGAATGAGAAGAAAGGGGGGGGAAAAAGGCCTTAAAATACGAGGGAATTAAACTGAAATATCCGTACCAGGTTGCATAATGTGATGCTTTAAAAAGCCACAGTTCAGGCCACTTGTACAAGCGACATTCCTTAATTATCCTCCCGTGCCATCCCCCGGAGCGGTCCCAGGTTACAGACTGGGGGGTGTGAGTGGGTTGAAATGATTTTCCACCCCCCAAGTGCCACCTGAAGGAGGCGATCCCAGAGTCACAGAGGGCTTGGGGACAAAGCCAGCAGCAAAGCAAAGCATCCAAACACATCTGGGGCTCTGCACAGCCCGAGCCTCAGAAAGCCCCGGGAAGAAGTGGGTAAGAGCCCATTCATTGCTGGGGATGGCACAAACCCCTCGCTCGCTCCAGCCCCACACAGCAGAACCGCTAAATAATCGTTTCCTTTAAATCATTTTCAATCGCCCTACAAAGAAGCTGTGTTTGAACGGGCTCTGCTTTTGTTATGACAGCTGCTGGGCTGTCAGATTAGGCCACTGCACAGCTGTTGGCTCAGTGTTTTTTCAAAACATGTCTAAACCGCTCAGGATTTGGGGAACTTTTTTTTTTTGTCTTTTTTTCTTTT
>VWZG01012095.1:68112-98576 GCA_013396735.1 Grallaria varia
TTTTTTTTTTTTTTTTTAAGCAAACAGCAACAGAAACCACCCCACCGAGCTAATTGCTTAAACAAAGCTGGATATTCATTACAGCCTGCAGAATAAATGGGAACTGGGCTTCATCTTTGAAGAGAGCTTCAAAGGACGCGACAATAAAGAAAAGGTGGGGGCAAACCAGCTTTTAGTAGAGAGGAACTCCCCGAAAGGCTTTTGGAGATTAAAACACGGAATGTTCTACTTGAGTAGAAAGAGTAAAAATCCCTTTCAGCTCAGACTTTTTTTTTTTTCTTTTTTTTTCAGAATGTTGTAAGACCTCTGCAACGCTCCACCTACTCCATTCCCTTGATTCCTCCTCCTTTATCTGCTCATCCTGAGCGCTCCTGCAGCAGGATTTTATTCTCTTTCCGCACAACTCCCTGCCAGAGCCTTCGTTTAGCCGACGTTTTAAGGCGCTGAAGGTGTTGCATTCAGCCATGCCAGCCTCACTGGAGCAAACGGACACAGATTTAAGCCGAGCCCAGCAGTGCTGCCCAGCTCCGAGCTGGGTTACCGAGGCTTGTTGGGCACATCCAAAGCAGGGAAAGGCACGTCCAGAACCCAAAGCCAAGCTCAGCTTTGTCAGGGCCGGCTGAACACAATGGGATATTCCCAGCAACGCTCCCGCAGCGCATTTCCATATATATTACCCAGCCCAAATGAATCATTTCTGGCACAGGAATATTGGGCAGGACTGGATGCAACAGCTGCTCCCTCGGGCCTTGCTCTGCGGTGACCTGATTTGTGATGATCACATTTGGCACCTCCAGCAGGGGCAGGGGGGGATAAAACACTGTGTGTGTTTGGAGGAGCAAACCTGCCCAAACCCTCAGCTCGTTTGCTCCCCCCAAGAGGGGCACAGGCTCAGCTCTGCTCCTTAATGCCTTTTTTTTCTGGAAAAATACCCTTTCCTTACTCCAGGCTGGAAAGCAAAGCAACTGGGACAGGATAAAATGGAATTACCTGGGTGACATCCACATAGTCTTTGTTTCTGTGTGGCTTGGGAGGTTCTGCCTCACAGGACACAGGCTCAGCTCTGCTCCTTAATGCCTTTTTTTTCTGGAAAAATACCCTTTCCTTACTCCAGGCTGGAAAGCAAAGCAACTGGGACAGGATAAAATGGAATTACCTGGGTGACATCCACATAGTCTTTGTTTCTGTGTGGCTTGGGAGGTTCTGCCTCACAGGACACCGAGGCACAGACAAGCAGCATGAGCAAACCCTCAGCTGAAATTGCTTTAGAAAGGGAAGTTTTACACAACCAGAGCCCCTTTGCCATCAGCACTCCCTTCATGAGGGTCTCCACAAATATTGGCCATTTTCCCGTGGGATTTCTCAGTGTCTCCCAGTGAAAGGCCTAAGGAATCCTCGGGAGCAGCCCAGGAGAGGCTGGAAGGGGATCCCACATCCCAGAGGTGGTCCAGGGGCCTCTGTTTGCCAGCCCACAATACCTGGGAGGAAGGAAGATGGGCACTGCCCCCCACAGATCACGCTGGGAAGGGGCCACGTAGACCTGGGGCATCCCACAATAACCCATATTTACCTTTAATATTCCTTTTTAGCTTTCAATATTTACCTTTAATATTATTTTTTTCCATTCACAGAGTCACCAAGGTTGGAAAAGAGCTCCAAGACCATCCAACCTTCATATTAATTTCATTCTGGGGAGACCAAAGAAAGATACTACACAATACATTCGATTTCCACAGCCAGTTCAGTCCCACTGTGTCATCCTTTCACAAAGAAAGTCATGGAATATTCTGAGTGGGAAGGGACCCACAAGGACCATCAGGTCCAACTCCTGGCCCTGCACAGGACAACCCCAAAATCCCACCAGTGTGCCTGCTGTGAATATATAAATATTTAGACCTTACCAAGCTTAATGACATAATCACTACCTAGAAAGGCCACTGCAGCTTCTTCCAGTGCTAAATATATATATATTTATTTATTGAAGTTTCCAGAGTGAGGCTTAGACATTCCCTGCTGTCACCTTCCAAACAGCTTTAATATTACACATTTCACATCACTGCAGATATTTCCAGATAGGAGGTTATTTTTTACCCACCCAATTTTGCCTTAATTAGAATTGTTATCACTGAAGGCAGCACAGGGCAATAAATTTGGCTCAATTTCTGTTTCCTTTTAGTCTGGTGCTATTTTTCACCATCATCTTTGCGGCAACCGAAGCTCAAAGCTGTCATTCCTTTGTGCTATTATAAAGCAATGAAGTTCAAAGGAAAAGCCAGTCAAGACAAAAGCCAGTTAATGGGAAGAGATCAAGACTTCAGGAACTCAGGTGTGCACAACCCATCACCTGCTCAACAGGTTAAAGCAGCTCCACTTAATGACCACTCAGAAGCTTCATCTGTCCTGCAGACCAGACCGTGCCTTTATTGTTCCTTCCAAGTGTAAAAGAGGTTAAAATAACAACGTGCAGGGCTGAGGTAAAGCAAAGAGATGCTTCTGAGGTTGTAAAGGCTGGGAAAAGTTGTTTGGAGCGCTGTGTGACTTGTGCTGCCTCCAGCTCTGGGGTCCCAGCACAGGGAGGATGTGGAGCTGCTGGAGAGAGTCCAGAGGAGACACCAGGATGGGCAGAGGATGGAGCAGCTCTGCTGGGAGGAAACCTGGGAGAGCTGGGATTGTCCAGCCTGGAGAAGAGAACTTTTGGCGTGACCTCATTGTGGCCTTGCAGTGACTGAAGGAGCTGCAGGAAAGATGGAGAGAGACTATTTCCAAGGGCCTGGAGGGACAGGACAAGGGGGAATGGCTTCAAACGGACAGAGAGGAGGCTTAGCTTGGATATTAGGAAAAAACCCTTCCCTGCGAGGGTGAGGAGACCCTGGCACAGGATTGACAGAGAATTGTGGCTGCCCCATCCCTGGAAGTGCCCAAGGCCAGGCTGGACAGGGCTTGGAGCAACCTGGGCTGCTGGAAGGTGTCCCTGCCCATGGCAGGGGGTGGAACAAGAAAAGATTTAAGGTCCCTTCCAAGCCAAACCAACCTATAATTCTGTTTTTCACTCCAAGTAGTTCTAACTCAGCTATTGCTGCAGTTCCTTGGCCAAAAAACCAGCCCCATTTCCCTCCCTTGACCCCACAGGAGACAAACGTGGCCCAGGGCTGGTTAAAGCCCTGCTGGGGCTCCTGGTGGCTCCGTTTCCTTTTCCCTCGCAAAGCCTGGTGCCAAAACTCCCTCTGAGCCTGTACCACGCAGCGCCTGAAGACAAAATCATTCCTAAAATACTCTTTACGTCATCGAGAGGATCCCAGTGGATGCTTTTTCTTGGATTGCACACGTGGAGCTCCATGTCCCCTGAGACCAACCACCCCTGGCACTTCCAGGGCACGCCAGGGGCACAGCTGTGTGCCATGGGCATCCCGAGAGGATGCAGGAGCTCCCAGTGGGACCTACACATTGACAAATGATCCCATCCAAACCCGTTTTCCTGCACTGCCCTTGGGCGTCGCGCCTGCCGTTGGAAAAAGATGCTGCTGGAAGAGCTGTGTCATCCCAAGTCTCTTTCCTGTCATCCCAAGTCTCTTTCTTTACACCCCAACCAGCAGGATTTAAGTCATTTCCACTGCTTTCCCCTGGAGTTGCTTCGTCACTGATCTCTCCCCTGTATTTTAGGACAAGGATGTGCTTTTAATGTCACCCAGAGGGGCAAAGACAACTCGATGCCCTGTTCGGTTCCCAGATGATTCCATTTCTCTGTGACCCGAGTCCAGCGGCTCCTGTTGGCACAGCAGGAGACAGGGCAACCACAGCACCTGCAAACCCTCCAGAGGGTCTGCCAGGTCAAAGCATTACCAAATGTGTTGGGTTGGAAGGGGATGTTGAAGACCATCCCATCCCAAGGGTAGGGACACCTTCCACTATCCCAGGTCGCTCCAAGTTTATCCAGCCTGCCCTCGGACACTCCCAGGGGATGGGGCAGCCACAGCTTGTCTGGAAAACCTGCGCCAGTGGGTTTCTCACAAGAACTTTTTCCAAGTATCCAATGGTTTGAAGCCATTGCCTGGATGATGCGACATGGGGTAAAAATTAACACCCACGGGCTGCCGGTAGCTCCCAGTGCCTCCCACTCGTGTCTCGCCCACCGGGGGCACCCCAAAATCTGCGGGGAGGGGAGAAAAAAACGCGGCCTCCAAGGGCGCGGTGACCCCGACGTGATTCGAACACGCAGCCTTCTGATCTGGAGTCAGACGCGCTACCGTTGCGCCACGAGGTCCCGCCAGCACCCCCTCCGCCCTTCCCACAAGACCCTGCGAGCCCCTCCATCCCGCAAACTGCGACCACCAGCATTCTCCCGGGGCTCCCCTTGGCCGGGACCCTCCGTATCCCGGGAATCCCGGTATCCCGGGAATCTCGGTGTCCCGGCAACTCCGGTCTATCCCCAGCCCCTCCCGCCACTTTCGGAGCCGCCCGCCCCACTGGCCACGCCCCTTCCCGCCCCGCGCTCCGGCCCGTACCACCGTACAGCGCCGGGAGGGGGTGTCCCGGCGCCCCCACCCGCGCGCTGCCCGTGCCCGCGAGGAGCGATCCCCCCCCGCTCCCCCTCCCCGCGATGGTTTGTCCCGGCCCGCGGCGGATTTAAAGGGCCCGCGGCGGGAGCGGCGTCGGTGACAGACGATGAGCTGAGGGCGGTCGGCCATTCTCAGCAGGGCTCGGCCGTTCTCAGCAGGGCTCGGCCGTTCTCAGCAGGGCTCGGCCATTCTCAGCAGGGCTCGGCCGTTGTCAGCAGGACTAGGCCATTCTCAGCAGGACTAGGCCATTCTCAGCAGGGCTCGGCCGTTCTCAGCAGGGCTCGGCCGTTCTCAGCAGGGCTCGGCCGTTCTCAGCAGGGCTCGGCCGTTCTCAGCAGGGCTCGGCCATTCTCAGCAGGGCTCGGCCGTTCTCAGCAGGGCTCGGCCGTTCTCAGCAGGGCTCGGCCGTTCTCAGCAGGGCTGGGGCGTGTTCAGCAGGGCTCGGCCATTCTCAGCAGGAGTAGGCCATTCTCGGCAGGGCTCGGGCATTCTGAGCAGGGGTCGGCCGGTCTCGGCAGGGCTCGGCCGGCAGCGCTGGGGCGGAGTGTGGGTTGCGATGCCCCTTTGCTGCCTGTTCCGTGTGCTTCTGGCAAAGAAGGGGCCTGCAAGCCACGTGGAGAGGGGTTTTTGGCATGGGCGTGGAGTGACAGGACCAGGGGATGGGTTCAAACTGGCAGGGAGGAGGTTTAGGTTGGAAATTAGGATGGACAGGCCCTGGCACAGGGTGCCCAGAGAAGCTGTGGCTGCTCCATCCCTGGAATTGTCCAAGGCCAGGTTGGATGGGGCTTGGAGCAACCTGGGCTGGTGGAAGGGGTCCCTGCCCATGGAAGAGGCTGGAATGGGATGAGCTTTACAGTCCTTTCCAATCCAAACCATTCCACGATTCTGTGAAAGTTCACACAACTCTGATTGCCCCTATGAGTGTCACCTTGGTTATATCCATGGTCACCCTGGATATAAAATATATATAAAATATATAAATATATTGATTAATAAAACAATGTATATTCATTATTAATATATATTAATAAACAATCTGTATTATTACTGTATATTAATATATAATATATAATACATTTTGACTGTATATCCTATAACAGTAAATATCATTATATATTTTTATATTTTATATATTTAGCAAACTTTGCTGTATTTCACTTCAGCTTCTGCTTTGCACCTTCCATGTGTGTGCAGACGGGTGGCTTTGCAGCTGCACATGCACAGCTGGATTGGTGGGAATAGGATTTGGGAATTCCGCCTTCCCCCATCTCCCACCACAACCCCACCAGGCCCTTCTGCTCCCAGAACAAAACCCATCTGGGAGGGCTCCTGTAAATCCAGTTTATTGCAGCTGCTTTCTGGCTGGTGGGGATGGGGCTGTGCTGGCTCCGAGCACAGATGGAGAGGGGGCAGCCTGGAATAGCAACCGGGAGGAGACGGATCGATGGGCGAGTCTCAAAGCACAGCCACGATGTGCATCTGTAATTTACAGCACGGGCTTGTTAAAGCACATGTGTTATAGCAGAACCCGCCGGGCTCGGTGTATTTACAGCTCCAGGATACCCGGGAAGCACCAAGAGGGATCCATCTCCACCTCCAGAGTTTTCCCTGTCCCTCTCCTTGGTGCATCCCGAGGATGTGGATGCTCCTCCATCCCTCCCCTGTGTCCCCCAGCAGCGCAGGGCGATGCCCCCCGTGGGCCAAATGCTGCTGTGGGAAGGGGGAATATCCCGGGAGAATCATCCTGGTGTTGTAGGAAAATCCTCCAGGAAAAGGCTGCTCCCTCCCCTCCTGCTGAATCCCGGCCAGCGATGCTCGTTAATGTGTAGCCCAGTAATTACTCAAATAAATGCGGTGTTTTCCCATCTGACTTCAAAAGCCTTCGGCTGGGAGTTTTCCTGATGTCCCAGGAATGAAAGGCGTTGTTGTGGGGCTGATTTATGCCTCAATACCACCGTGCTCTTCCCCACATCGATCCCACTTCCAGACACTGGGAATATTCTCTTCAGGGCCTTTGGACGGTGTATTTTGGGGTGTTATGAAGAACCATCTGAGAAAAGGAGGAAACTCATCTTACAGCAACCCCCCCAATCTGCAAATGACTATAAAATCCATACTCTAAAAACGCTTATAAATATTCCATTTAT
The DNA here is from genome assembly GCA_013396735.1 of Grallaria varia. NCBI lineage: Eukaryota > Metazoa > Chordata > Aves > Passeriformes > Formicariidae > Grallaria > Grallaria varia. Next base: position 74,816 of record VWZG01012095.1, read on the forward strand.
TTATTTATTTATTTATTTATTCATTCATTTATTCATTTATTTATTTATTTATTTATTTTATTCCTCTAGCATAGGAATCCCTACAGGAATTGCTCTGCTCTGTGCGTAGAGACGAGTGTGTTTATTTACAAATGCCACATTTATTTTCCCAAATGTACAGTACTGTTTTCTATGGCTCCTGGGGCTTGGGAGACTCCTGAGGAACATGTCTGGGTAGGTCCCTTCCTGATGAAATCCCGGCAGCGGGATAAAAAAAGGACAATACAAAGAGGTTCGATGCTTTGATCCCTGGTAGGCAGCATCAGGGAGATGGTGCAAGGATGGTTCTGTGCATTTCCCTCTTTGTCAGGGATCAATACAGGTTTATTAGGCTGGAATCAGGAAAATTTATTGGCTGGACCAAAATCCCAAAGCAAACACTTAGATTTAAGCAGGGCTTTGTTAAGTCAGGGCCTGCTGTGAGCCTGCCTTTGCCTGCCTGTGCTGGTTGGTTGTGTGCTTTTGCATAGGAAAAATCTGGAGAAACAGGAGAAATCTGAGTGTTGGGGTCCAGTCCAAGCTCATTTCAGTTTAATTAATATTTCTGTAGATGTCTCAGCATCAGATTCTCTCTGGATTTACACTGGCATGAAACAAAGGTCCAGCTTGACCCGTATCTTTACACTTGTAATAAACTCTGGAGCAGTGACTAATCTCAAGGATTAAAGTCCACAAGTGTACCACTTGTGTTGTCACCACAAATCCTTGTGCAAAAATAAAGTTACATTCAAGAAATACACTTTGGATTTCACCAGCTTCCCCCCCCCCTTTTTTTTTTCTTTTTTTTTGGCCCAAAGCTGAATCTGAAGGTCCTCCCCAAGGACTCACCACGGCTGCAAACCCTGAATTCAGGAAGCTCTGCTGATGTGCAAAAATAGGAACAGAACACAGTCAGCGTTTTCCCAAAACAACATGAGCTTCCCTGTGCCCACCTGGAGCTGCCCAAAACTGCCTGTGCTTTGTCCTTAGAATAACATCCAGAAAATGTGGTGTTTGGGGGCAGCCACGAATGATTCGGAGCTGTAGGAAGACAGATGCTCAAAGAGGGGAGTGGGAAGCGGCTGGAGCGTCGAGTCCGTGTCATCCAGATGCTCTTGAGCAGCTGCAAGAAAATCCTGTCCATGGGAGGGAAAAGGGATGGCTTTGGCTGGGTGAATTCTGGAGAAAAAAATGTAAAAGAAGTGGTTTTGTCTTGGCTACCCCCCCCAGGAGACAGAAATTGCCCTGCCTGCAGCAAACAGCTCGTTGTGAGTCCAATGCTCCGGGTCATTGCTTGGGTGGAAATCTGTCCTGCTGTGGAGTGTCTGCCTCGGGCTCGCCAGGGTTATTTTCTGCTCCTTTTTCACATCTCCAGTGAAACCTTTAAGAATGTGTTACCAGATGAAGAGTTCAAGCTGCAGTTTTCCCTTGGCTTGCCTCCCACAGCTGGTGTGTGTGCCCTTCCAGCTCGCTGCACAAACATTCCTGCCTCTCCCACCAGATCCTGCTTCCCTCTGCCACCAGGATCCCTCCAGCACCAGCATCCCTCTGTCACCAGGATCCCTCTGTCACCAGGACCCCTCTGCCACCAGGATCCCTCCAGCACCAGCATCCTTCTGTCACCAGGACAATTCCAGTACCAGGATCCCTCCATCACCAGGATGCCTCTGTCACCAGTACAATTCCAGCACCAGGACCCCTCTGTCACCAGTACAATTCCAGAACCAGGACCCCTCTGTCACCAGGACAATTCCAGCACCAGGACCCCTCTGTCACCAGGACAATTCCAGCACCAGGACCCCTCCATCCCCAACCCATCTGCCAGGTTTTGGTCCCCAACCTGGCTGTTGTCCTGCAAAGAACCATCTGCAGGTTCTTTCCTTCCCTCCCTCCCAAGGAGGTTGCCATTCACTGCGGGGCCACCGTGCCTGTCTCCAAAGCGAGCCTGAGGCCGTGCTCTGCTTATTTGGATCATTAAAATTGATTTTTCCCTGACACTCCAGCATCAGCTCCAGACCTGACCCTTTGGTCCAGGCAGCCCCTCCTTCCAGAGGATGTTCTGCCCCATCCCAGGACTCTGCAGGGGTGTCACCGGCTTCGCTCCAGACCTTTGGCACTGCAGGAAAAGCTCGGGGTGCACGGGAAGGGACCCCCAAAATCCTGGTGGGGAGCAGGCCAGGGCAGCCCAAGGGGAGAGGGACCCCCTCCCCTGTGCAACCCACCATCCACTCCAGGGGAAGCTGGATGCTTTCCTTGCTGTAATAGGATTAAAGAAGGATTATTGCTGGTGGGAACAAATGCATCTTTCGGGAGCAGGGCTCTCCTTTTCCTGAGGAGGGGAGGAGGTGGAGGGTCTCTCCACAAACCCTGGGAACCTGTGGTATGAGGTAATGGGGATTTGCAGAGATTCCTGCTGGATACTGAGCTGGATCAGTGATGGAGAGGCCAAGCTGCACCTCACACCTTCCTGCACCCCTTCCCCAAGGATGCCCAGGAACAGCCAGGACATGGGTGGTTCTGCAGCCTCAGATTCGGGCTCGCCGCTCAGCCCAGGATGGGAAAACCTTGGAAAAGAGCTTGGAAACTCCTGGACAGACAAGTGCAGCATGCAGCTCATTGCACTGACATTAATAAGGTTTATCTACTCCAGCATCTCTCAGGTCCAGGGGATTCTGGAGCGGAGAAGCGAAAGTGGGTTGGGAGAGCCAAAGGCAGGAGAGCGAGAGGAAATCCTGAAGAAAAAGCAAACTCCGAGTTTATAAAAATGCCAGGGGTTGTGCAAATGTGGGGGAGAGAGGAAGAGACAAGGAGAGAGTGTTCTGTGACAAGAGCTGTCACGTCGCAGCCCTCGCAGGCTCCGAGCAGACGCTGCCCTATTAAAATGCTGCCACAGGAAAGAGAGAGGAAAAAAATCCCTTTGCTTTTGCCCACTGCAGGTTTGGCAGGGGAAGATGGGGGGCTTGGAGGGGCTTGGAGGGGCTCAGGGGGGCCTCAGCTCCTGGCAGATCTGCTCCAGAAAAGTGTCAGGCTGCAGTCTGGTGGGAAACAACGTGCGGATGAAAAGACCTTCAGCCATAAATCTGGAGGTCAAGTCATTATGACGGGGGAATCAAAAAGCACCACGAGCCATTTATGAACACAATAGAGGTCAATCCAGGAGCAAACCATTTTGCTCGGAGACATGGTGGAAAACATATTGTTGCTTTGAGAGCTACATCCATCCAGGGAGGTGGGAAATTCTCTTTAAAAATAACTGTAGCTCGAGTGCTTTAACATTCACACCGCTCTTGGCTCATTTTTTGAGTTTTCAAACGCACACATAATGGGTGTGGGCGAGTGTCTGCCTGTCTCAATTTTACGTGCCACATTCATTAAACACCTGGCTTGGGAACCCCTCACTGGAGATGGGAATTTTGGAGACCCAGGGAAAACCTGAGCAGGCACAGAGCTGCTGCAGGCACACAGCATGTGTGGTGTGTGCATGGCATGTGCACAGCATGTGCATGGTGTGTGAACCGCATGTGCAGAGCATGTTCAGGGGGCTTGGAATTGCATGATCTTTAAGGTCCCTTCCGACTCAAACCATTCTGTGGTCCTGTGATCATGCACAACATAGGCACAGCCTGAGCCCAGCTCATCCCATACCAGCTCCTGCCACAACTGGGAGAACTGGAAGCCCCTGCCAAGCCCCAGCCTGCTCTCCAGTGCTACCCCAGTGCCAAAGAACCTCGACAGCTGCGCATCTTTGACTGCTACACCACCCTGGCTCTGTGATCCGAGAGGTTCCGCAGCACAGGTTACACAGCAACGAACTGGGACACTCTTCCTCACCCCCAGTAATAACTGAGTTCCTGTGAAGCCTATCTGAGCAAAGCTTGCCATGATTTCCCCAAACCTCTGCTGTGGATGCTCTCCCTGGAGCCCACCCTGCTGCCTGAGCTCTCCAAACTGCACCCAGAGGGTGGTACCTGCCCAGATTGTCAGCAGGGAACCTCCCCCTTGTGTCCCACAACTGAGCCAAAACACGGGAGCATCAGCATGAGCCAGGCTGGAATCTGCTGGGCTTGATGGTGACAAATGACAGGACGTTGGACTGGCTGGTCCCTCACAGGGCACCTCACATGTCACTGTGTGCCCTCTTCCATGCCAACACCTGGAGTCCAGCTGGGAAATACCCACCTGAGAACACGGCTGGGGGGCTGCACCTCTGGACCCCACAGCTCACATTGCTTGGCATTAAAGAGGGGAAAAAGGCAAGAGTCCTGAGCTGCCCTGTGACACAGAGAGGCCACCCAGCCCATGTCCCTCTGCCCGGTCCCTCTGGCTGCCACCTCCCAGCTGGCTCTGAGCAGCACATCCCAGCCCAGGCAGCTGCTTCCAGGAAAACAGGCACCCAGCAGGGAGCATTTGAAGCTCCTCAGCTGCACCCTTGTGTTATTGGTGCTCCTGGCCAAGCGCAGGTTTTTGTGCTAAATCCTTTGGATAAGAAAATAAAATAACAGCCGTGTTGGTCCTGGATGTTGGCTGAGCCAACAAATCTCCTCTGAAGGGAGCTGTCAGTGGCACAGACAGCTCTCTTGGCAGAGTGTGGGTCTGGTCTGGGAGCACTGGGAAAGCCCCGGAAAGGGGGAGGATTTGTTCTCCAAGTGTGCTCATCCCCCATGGTGGGGGCTCCTTAGGGGTGTCAAAGTCAATCCCCCCTGTGCCAACCAGCACCTGCCCCTGAGCATTTCCCCTTTCCAGAGGCTGTCCAGGCTGCTCCCCGGCATACCTGGAAACTGGGAATTGCTGGTGCCTGGATGGGACCTGGAATGCCCGGGGAACTGGGCACTGAGACCCAAACCCTGTGTGTGTTCGGGGATGGGGAGCCTGGCACCAAGACCCAGAGCCCAGGAGACCCCAGCTCACCAACACTCCCCAGCTCTCCTGGGGCTGTTTGGAGGGTATCCCAGTGGGAACGTCTGTCTGAGACCCCCCTCGGGAAGGCACAGCATGCCGGGAGCTCCTGTATGGCTTTAGGAGAGGGTGGGAAGGACAGACGGACAGGGTGGGATCGTGGGGACAGCCACCAGAGGAAAGGTGGTGGCAGGAGCAGGAGTGACCCTGGGCAAGAGCAGCTCCTGCCAGCACTCCTGGGCACTGCTTTTGGCCCCAGGCTCAGAGGGTCTCCATATGGAGGTGGGAAGTGCGGTACAGAAGAATTTCAGGATTTCTGCTCTGGAGAAAATGTCTCTGGAACGACCCTCAGGTGCTCCAAGCTCAGAAATTTGGTCCTGTGCACCAAAAAAGAACCACCTCCCTCTGAGCCTCGGGGCTCAGGTGTGCAGGGGGTGGGTCACACACCGAGGTGTCCCCCCTGCCCGGGGCGTGGCAGCTCCTGGTCCACACTGATCACACGGGGTCGGGGTGTCTGGTGCCTCCAAAATGCTTTGGAGTGCTCCATCCATGGGAGCAGGAGGGCAGAGGCACAGAGAATGGCTTCTTGGAGTCGCAGATGCTTGCTTGAGACTTTAAAAACAGAAACAAACCCCAAACCAGCTCGTTTTCTCACGTTCAGCCAGTCCTGCAGCAGCAGGACAACTTACCAACCAGGGGCCAACCCTGTGACTCCAAGGTCTGGCCCCAGTTTTTGAAACCTTTCTGGGTTTGTCTGGTGAGATTTGCTGGAGCAAGGGCATGTTGGCTCATCCAGGAGGGGAATTTCCATCCCATGGGATGCAGGGACGCTGTGACACCCCCAGGGTGCTGAAGGCTCAGCGCCAGGCTGGGCTGGGTGTCCAGGCAGGATTCCTGCAGCACCTGGATGACACCCACAGCATCTGCTTCTGCCTCCCAGCAAGGTCATTCCCATGCTCCAGCTCTCCCCTGGCCACTCCAGAGTCTGGGAAGAGGGAGGGGAGAGGAAACGAGAGAACGTGCAGGAGAAACACATCAGAGGAGATTAACCAGGTGCCCTCCAGCTCCCCCAGCCCCTCTGCTGCCCACGCTCCCCTTCCCCTGCCAGGCACCATCCCAGACACCCCCCAGCCCCCCGGCCACCCCGAGGTGATGCCACCGGGGAGCAGCTCCTTGGAGAGGTGAGAAGAAGGAGGCACCGAAAGTGCCCCCGGCAGTCCCGGCGTACCGAGGGGTCCTGAGCACAGGGTCTGCTCCTCACACGGCCGTCTCCTGCTCGGCACTGGACTCTTCTTTCTTCCTCTTCATCTTGCAGAAGCCATGGAGCCCACAGAAGCAAGCGAAGGTGAACTGGGGCATCACCTGGGGCAGGAGAAGCTCAGGAGCACCCCCAGGAGACCTAGATGGGGACAGGCAGAGGAGTCAGGGCAGCTTCTGGGGGTGCACAGGCAGGATGGAGAACGCAGAGCAGACCCCAAAATCACAAAACTGGAACCTGCATCCTGTACCATTCCACATGTCCCCCCTTCCATCCTTCCTTCCTTCCTTCCTTCCCCAAGGTCCCCCAGCCACCCTCTCCCAAATTCCCCACCCAGCCAACGGTGAGGAGATTAAAACTCCCCTCCCAGCCCCTCTCCTCAAAAGCAGGGAACAGCCAGGACAGATGAGGGGCCAGCCTGCGTCTCCTGCTGGAGGAGCCCTGGGAGAGCCCCGGCACAGGGTCCAGCACAAAGAGCCTCCCTCCGCTGAGCTCCCACTTCCCTCTCTTTGTGTCCGTTTTCAACAGATAAAATAATGCCCCAAAGCGCAGCCCACGTCATGGCCCAACAGCTGCAAAATGTAATTATGCAAATGAAAGGCTGGGGGTTTTTAAATAAATAACAAATCCTCGCAGAAATTCTGTCTGAAGTGAGACCGGCGTTTGCTTCCCACTTGAATTTTTAGCCTGTCATAGGGACACAGAATCCCAGGCTGGTTTGGGTTGGGAGGGGTCTTAAAGCCTGTCCTGTCTCACCCCATGCCATGGGCAGGGACACCTTCCACTATCCCAGGTGGCTCCAAGCCCCATCCAACCTGGCCTTGGACACTTCTCTGGATTTGATCCCAGCCACAGCTTCTCTGGCTGAGCTTTTGTGCAGTTTGCAGACGGCCAGCCCTGGTTTTGCCCAGAAGAGGCAGTGCTGGTGCTCAGAGGGAGCTGTGCCCGGCCCTGCACTGCCCAGCAGGGCCCATCCTCGCCACCAGGACCGTGCCACCCTCCCACCCCATGGAGAGCAGAGGGACTCCCCCAATGGAGTTTGGAGCGGCCCTAATTCACAGCAGGGACAGCTGGGAGGGAATTAACCACGGGGAAAAAACCCAGAGCAGGTGGGGCCATGGCCCCCCATCTCTACGTGCTCCCCACCAGCGGTGATGCTGCCGGGGAGTGATGCCACATCCCTGCCTTCCCACTTTGCCCCTTTCCAAGGGCCCAGCTGCAGCACAAAGAGAGAACCATCCCATTTAATTCACTTCTGCCGCTGCCCCCCGTCCCCAGCCATCTGGGTACCTGTCTGGGAGCTCCCAAATTAAATCAGGCTACCTCTGGAGCTCGCAAATAATGACAACAGGCTCTTTAATGAGCCTCCCGTTCTGAATGGCTTCCCAGCATAGCGGCAGGTCCCGGCGTCTCTTTGTGCTGCTGCTTTTTGTCGCCAGCCTGAGAATGGGATTTTGGAGGGAACGGCTGGTGCGGGAGGGGGGGTTTGGGGGGACCACTCACCTCCCACCCCCCCCGAGCCCTCCCGGCTTTGCACAGCTCCAGCTGGAGCAGAGAAGGGGAAGGGGCGATGGGGAGGGGGAGCCCAGAGGGGGACAAGACCCCTCTTTGGCATGCGGGGCCAGATCCAGTGCCACCCATCCCGGGTTTGGTGAATGCTCCCCTTGCCTGGGCAGGGCTCCCACCATCCCAACAGCACCACCCCAACAGCACCATCCCAAAAGCACCATCCCAACAGCACCATCCCAACAGCACCACCCCGACAGCACCACCCCGACAGCACCACCCCGACAGCACCATCCCAAAAGCACCATCCCAAGAGCACCATCCCGACAGCACCATCCCAAAAGCACCATCCCAAGAGCACCATCCCAAAAGCACCATCCCAAGAGCACCATCCCGACAGCACCATCCCGACAGCACCATCCCAACATCCCCGCTCTTCAACACTCCCCACATCAACCAGGCAAACCGCAAGACCTCCCAGGCAGCCCCATCTGAGCAGCCCACGGTGGTCCCTGGGGGTGTCCCTCGTGCCACCCCAAATCTCCCTGCGCCCATCCTGGCTGTCCCCCCCCTTCGCAGACACAAAGCCACCCCGAGAGCCTGGGCGGTCTGGCTGGGACCCCAGCGTCCATTAGGGACCTATTGATATATTTAGAGGAGCTTGTACCACGGAGGCTTTTCAGGCTGACCCTCTGCCTCCCATTCAGGCAGCGGACAATGATGAATGAGCCCTGGAGAATGGAGGCAGCCCAGCTGAGGCCGACGCTCCTGTTCTTCTTGAAAAGGTAGAAAAAGGATCCTGGAGGAGCAAGGAATAATTAAAAAATAAATGAACTGGCTTGGGCAGCAATGACAGAAGGAAGCCCTGCCTGATTTGCAAGGGCTGGGCATGCTCCACAGCCCTTGCTGCCCTTTCTATTCAGGGGAGAAGATCCTTTCGGATAAAACTCGGCTGCAGCAGAGAAAATGCGAGGAGCATTAAAAATGTAAAGCTGGAGAATTCTCTTTAGTCAACTGCATAACCCCAGGCCGTGTTTGTCACTGTCACAGTGATGAATTGGGAGCTGTCTGCAATCAGCATGCTCACTTTAATAATGTCACTTTCCCTGAGCCCTAAAAAATGTCTTTCTGAACCAGCTGGACGGAGTCTATTCCTTAGCCTGGAAATTCCTGTTTCCCTGGGATTCGCTGGGCAGCTCTTGGCACCACGGCTGGGAGCAGGAGCAGCTTCACGAGGGAAGGTCTTGGGCAGGGAGAGCCAGGGGAGCAGGCAGGGGTGCAGGCAGGGCTCAGCACAGAAGAAGGTGCTGTCAGGTGCCACCAGCCCCAGGGGTGGGATGCTCAGGCACCAGGATCTTTCATTTCAGCTGATTTTCTTTCCTCTGCCTCAGCTTTTCTATTTCTGGGAAACGCCACTGAATTAACTTTTAGCGACTTTGGAAAAAACAACAGGTTTTGCATTTGAAGCCCTGAATTTCAAAGCTGCCTTTTGCCGCCAGCATGTCGGGCTTTTTCCCTGGGAAATGAGATCATTTGCAATGGAAATCGCTCCTGTATTTTTGCAGGGAACCGAATGGAATTAAATAATTTGTAATGAAATGTAGAAAAGTTCCCTGAAATTTCGTTTCATTTGCCTTTCATGATGGTTAGTCCATCCACACACCCATCCACAGCCAAGATTTTCAGGAGTGACTGACGATTTGGGCATCACCAGCCTGGTTTTCTAAAATCCACTTGGAAGAGTCCCCAGAGGCACAGTTGGGATTGCAAGGGCTTCCTCCTGAAGCCTGGAAGTCCTGGGTGGTGGGGATGCTCCAGAGCTTCGTCTGGCACTTTTGTTCCTTTCATTTTGAAGCATCCAAGGTTCAAGTCCTGCATCCCAGAGCTCGCTGCTGGGGCAGCCTGTCCCTGTGTGGACACAACCCCTTTCCCACACTCCTCCCGCTCCTCCTCCTCCTCCCAGCCACAGAATCCATCCAATTTAGCTATTTGCCAGCCAAGCTTTCAAACTCATTATTTCCTGGGGTGGCTTTTTATTTTCCCCCCACAAACCTCGGACATCTCACTGCTTACAACCAGTCCTAAGATAAACCCCACTTCAAAGCAGCTTTTATAATGAGCAGCCGTGCATTAGAAACCCAACAACAGAGGAGCTGAGGCCGGGATAAAACCCAACGTGAAAAGAAGCACCATCCCTTTAAGGAGAGATAATGAACGGAGAAGATGTTGCTTGGCATGTTTGCAGAGAATCACTAATTAAAACATCGCTTCTGTAAAGTCTGCTGATCCCATTGATTCTTCCCCCCACACAGTTAATTTGCTGCTAGGAAGGCAAAGTCGCAAGGGTCCTCATTATAAAAATTTCACTGGCTGCAGCTAATGGTTGTAATTAATAGGTGCAATAAATTTCAAATGGGCAGCCGGGGTGTTCATTAGCTGTGGGCTGACTCAGCACCGGTGGCCTCACCACTTACTAAATAACCCATTTCCAAGCAGACGGGAGGAGGAAGGTGCTCAGTGGCACAAGTGGTGCAGCCGTAATTCACCGCCGAGGGCAGAGCTGAATAAATAATTCCCGGCGAGCCCCGGCTTTGCCTCTTTTTGTCCCGTTGGGGAATTGTCTGTGCAAAGCTCCTCCAGCCCCCAGCCAGCTCATGGCGGGGAGGTTTTCCCAAAAGAGGAGTGACCTGTGGGATCAGCACTCAGGGAACTGAACCCTCCGATGCAAAGGGTAAATACCCAATAATAATCCCCCACATCCAGACATGGGTCAGACCCACGCATGGCTGGGTCTGCCTGTTGAGGATGTGCTTTTTAATGCCCTCATCTTTCTCTGGGCATCCTGAGCCAAGGCTGAGCTTTAAAATCCCCCAGGCTCCTGCTGAGCATCGTTCCCTCCGTGGAAAGTCCCAGTGTTGCAGCCCCCAGCGTGCACCAACCCTCCTGGGGCTGGGTGCTGCCATAGCTTTGATTAAAAAATGCAAGTTCCAGGTTCATTATCATCTGGCTGTAATTAAAATATTAATAATTGGCACGCTATCCCCCAGCTATCCCCTGGGACCGGCACCCACAGGGGCTGGGTGTCCCAAGAGGAAAGTGGTGCTCTCTCAGAGACTGCATGGAGGCAAATCCCATCCCAATTCCCTGGCAATATTTGGGAGCTGATGTTCTGTGGCTTCATGTGCCTGAACCCAAAATTCCAGCTCCTGCCATCGGTCCAGAGGATGATGTGGCATCACAGGGACTCCATGCCAGGGCATGAGGGTGCGATTGCCTCTCTGCAGGGCAGCACAGGACAAGCCTGTGCCTCACCCAGCTTTGGGATACGGGAGCTCCACACCCAGCTTTGGGATATGGGAGCTCCACACCCAGCTCCCGGAAAGAGCCCGGATGGCGGATGCCTCACTCATTAATGGCAGTTATTATCTGTAATTAGCAGCTCGCCCTGCTCTGCACATCCACTCCTGGATGCTCAGGAGGGAGCAGGGAATGCTGGGGGGGTCCAGCATTTGCCTTTGCCGGGTGTTTCTGGACACAGAGCTGGCCAGGAGTGCCTTTGAGTGGCTCCTCCTTGAGCTCGTTTCTTCAGAGCAGCGAGGGGATGAATTGGGATTTTAATCAGTGCCTTTTTAAAAATAGCTCTGTGCCTCCATCCTTGGAGATGCTTCCGACATTCCAGCCTGGTGCACCGTTTTATTTTATGCCATGACTGTTCTATAACGCTGGGGTCCGGCTGTTCCCAGCCCTGGACGTGGGGCTGTGCTAATTGAAAGGTGACTGGACCTGCTGCTGGGAGCTGGATGCCAGACAGGCCGAGGGCTCACCTGGTGCTGGCAGCATCTCCTCTTCACGCTGGACCTTTTCCAGGGGTCCCTGCCAACGCCTTCCACACGGCAGGGCTTTCATGGGAACGCCCATCCCGTGAGTGTCCCTGAGGACGGAGCAGACCGAAAACCACGGCACAAATCCCTCTGCTAAAGCCCTTGAGCAGTGCCTGGGGGCACTGGGGCTTGGCAAAGGAGGGTGGGAGGTTTGGCACAAAGCCCCCAGCCCTGGCTGCTGACCCCCAGCCAGCCCGGCCACACCATGGGCTCCCATCCCAGCAGCTCACGGAGATGCACGGCCGGCTGGGCTCCCTCTGCTCCCTCCCTTCTCCAGGCTGGGCTCCCTCTGCACCTTCCCTGCTCCAGGCTTGGCTCCCTCTCCTCCTTCCCTTCTCCAGGCTGGGCTCCCTCTGCACCTTCCCTGCTCCAGGCTGGGCTCCCTCTCCTCCTTCCCTTCTCCAGGCTGGGCTCCCTCTGCACCTTCCCTGCTCCAGGCTGGGCTCCCTCTCCTCCTTCCCTTCTCCAGGCTGGGCTCCCTCTGCACCTTCCCTGCTCCAGGCTGGGCTCCCTCTGCACCTTCCCTGCTCCAGGCTGGGCTCCCTCTCCTCCTTCCCTTCTCCAGGCTGGGCTCCCTCTGCACCTTCCCTGCTCCGGGCCTGCCTCACTAAAGGAAAAATCAATCACATGAAAGGGAGGGAGAGCAGGTCTCAGGGGTGGAGGATTTCACTGGCAGAGCATGGACAGGCTGCCAATAATCCGACTTGGAGCTGCTTTGCCCAACAGCCTCCGAAATATTAACAGGGGCTCCTGTCTGTGGCTGCCTCATCCCTGGAAGGGCTTGTGGACAGGTGGGACAGGGCTTGGAGCAACCTGGGCTGGTGGAAGGTGTCCCTGCCCATGGCAGGGGGTGGAACGGGATGAGCTTTAAGGTCCCCTCCAACTAAATCCCTGGAGGTTTTTGAACTGAGATTGGACATGGCACTGAATGCCATGATCTGGTAAATGGGCTGGAGTTGGACCAAGGGTTGGACTTGATGATCTTGGAGGTCTTTTCCAACCCAATCGATTCTATGATTCTGTGATTCTATGATTCTAAGAATAATTTTGGTGACAATGGGGACCATCCAGAGAGGATTTTCTCATTACCTCCCCGCTGCAGTATTTTGGGTTGCAACAAAAACGGCCAAATTGGGGCTCCCGGTGCATTTTTCGGTCAATTTGCCCCTCTGTGCCCTCCTTGGCACCCCCACTATGAGCTCCCCACCCCAGAGCAGCCCCAGGGTGGGGGCGGTGGGGCCAAGCCATGCGTGTCCACCCTGCTCGGCGTGAATGGCTCGGGGCAGGCATTGTCAGGGGTGAATTTTCTGAATGAGCAAATCCTCATTAAAAAATAATTAAAACAGCCTGGTGAGGTTGGCTTAATTCCTTTCATTTTGACTGATGGTGTTTAGTTTTGATGATTTATGTGGCACAGTCTTGCCAGCTCTCATGCTTTCATTGTTGGAACTCATGGGATTTCATGATTTTCTTCCTTCCACACCTCCTTGAGTCATGGGATTACAGCTGAATCTCAGCTTTCAGTTTTTTTTCAATGACTATTATTTTTAAAGATGCATTCCAGGCTGGTGAAATAAACTTGAAAGCCTGACACCTAATGACTCAAAGCTCAGGAAGTGAGAAAAGGGGCGAAAAAAATTTAAAAAGAATGGAGGAATTGCTCGTTTCCTGCTTGGCAAGGTGGTTTTGAAACCCCCAGCAATGGTCAGGTGGTTGTGGAGGTGGTGGGGGCTGCAGTGGTGAGGTCTGGGGCGATGGGGTTTGGGGCAGTGGGATCTGTGGTGATGGGATCTGTGCTAATGGGATCTCTAGTGATGGGTTCTGCAGGAACTGGGTCTGTGGTGATGGGATCTGCAGGAATGAGGTTTCTGGTGACTGGATCTGCAGGAATTGGGTCTATAGTGATGGGGTCTGTGGTGATGAGATCTGCAGGAATGGGGTTTCTGGTGATGGGACCTGCAGGAACTGGGTCTATAGTGATGGGGTCTGTGGCGATGGGGTCTCTGGTGATGGGGTCTCTGGTGATGGGGTCCATGGCAGTGGGATCTGCAGGAGTGGGGTCCATGGCAGTGGGATCTGCACTCTTCCCTCCCACCCCATGGATCCAGCCCAGCTCTGCAGACATTGCCTTTGCACATGTAAAAAGGGCCAGTTTGCCAAGCCCTGCTGTGTAACAAAACCTGTCCTTCCCATGTGCTCGTCCCCTCCAACATCCTCGTGGCACTGGACTGGCCCTGACCTCATGGGAGCTGTGGGGACAGACCCTGCCTGATGCAAACCAGGTGGCTACAGGCTCTGCTGGCTCTGCAGAGCCCCTGGCAGGGGCAGAGCGTGGTGGGAGACGTGGCTGGAGGTGCCAGGACTTTCCTCAACCCCTTCCTCACCCCTGCTCGGGGGAGCCTCAACACCAAAGGGCTCCTGCTCTCCCCTGGCAGCCGGGTCGGGCAGCAGCCCCGGCCCTTGGAAATGCCCTTGGTCTCTGCCTGAGGCTTTTGTTCCGTGGGGTGCAGGTGGGGATGCTTTGAACCGTGGGAGAAAAGCTCCCTACCAGAGAAAAGCCGCCCTCGCAGCCCCCTTGGCCAGCGCCCGGCGCCGCTGAATGGGGCCGGCGGCGCCTGAAAGGCCGTGCCCCCCACCATCCCCGGCCCCCTTTGTCTCCCCAGCCCCTGCCCCATCCGTCTTGCTTAAGGCCCCTGCAAGGCTTCAATGCCCCCTTTCACTTGTCGTTTGTTACCGAGTGGTTTAAAAGGGGGCTCGGGAGTCCGTGCGCTCTGCGGAGGTGCCTGGAAGGTGGAGTCCCTCCTCTGTGTAGCCCATGGCTTTTCGCCCTACATGAGTTAGGGAAAGCAATCACATAGGAATAAAAAGCCATAGACCACAGCAGAGGGCTTACCCAGGATAAGACAGCAGTCTTTGGGAAAAGGAAAGGGAAAAGGGGAGGGAAAGAGGGAGTAAAAAAGTGACGCATCTAAGTAGTGACCGGCTGGGAGTATAACCCGCTCCCTCCCTGCAGGAGGACCCCAAGAATAGGGTAAGTTCCCACCCAAAACACCCCTCAGCGCCGTGGCATCACAGGGTGGTTCTCCTGGGTTACCCACGGGTCAGGAAGGAGGGATCCAGAGCTGGCATGTCTGTGCCCTCAGCAGGAACCTGACCCCGGGAGGAGGACCCTGTGCCCTGCCTTTGTGCTGTGATGAGCTGTGACTGCAGGGCCAGCAGCCCCTTGCAGCAGGGCTGATGCTTAAAAGACACCATGCCATGGCCAGAATCGATGGCAGGATGACCACAGAGCAGCAGTGGAATGGTTGGTTTTCCCTCTCCCAGTGTCCTGGCCACAGCTACGCCTCATCTCTGTGTGCTATTGGCCAGCACATCTTTTTGTGCTGCTTTTAAGGATCCCAGTAAACCTGATAAACCTCCAGGTACAAACCAGATAGTCGGTCTGGTTGCCAACGGAGCAGCACAAATTTCCACCTGCAGATCGAGTGTCCCTTTCCGAGCAGGAGCACCGTGCTTCTCAGCAGTGGGATCCCATGGGATAAATCCCTTTTGCAAGCAAGAGGGTAGAAACACTCGCCTTGGGGTGCAGCCATACCCTGCCCTGCAGCTGGTATGAAAATGTGACCCCTTGGGCCACCGAGGGACTTGCCCACAGCCCCAGAGTGGCTCAGCATCAGGACTGGGAGCCAAAGCCCTCCCCTGGCCCGCGCAGCTCACCTGGCTGAGGCTGCAGAGGCAGCGGATGCTCGGCCGAGGTGCATCCAACAGACCCGCCTTTGTCGGCTGAGACAAAGGGCTAAAGAAAGGTCTGGCTGCAAACCCGCCTCCCGCTCACCTCCCCCTCCGCTGCTTCTCCCCTCGCCTTGCCGGGGGAGTTTCCTTCTCCCGGTACCCACAAAAGAGGCATCCCGGGACAAGGGGATGCGTTTCACAGGAGCAGCTGCTCCAGCAGCTCCTCCGACAGCTGGACACAGACCTTCTTCTATAGGAAAGCCTCTTGCACCTGGCCAAGCTCCTTGGGTGGCACCAAAACTGCCCAGGTTGTCTTGGGAAAGCGTTGGCCTTTATTCCCTCGCCCTGCCAGGGCACTGGCTCGTTCATCAGCGCTGACTGCTAATTGCCGGGAGCTGATGAGGGCAGCTCCTCTGCTGAGGGTAGGAAACTCCCTTTCTTGTTGCCCTCACGAGAATCTTTGGGAAATCCAGTGTTTCCTAAAACGATACGGCAGCCGGGATTGGAAGTGGGGAGGATTTTGCACGCTGTGGTTTGTGATAGCAAAGAACACGACTTTGACCTACAAACCAGACTCCTGGAGCACGGGGGCACCTCTGAAGTGACTTTTTTTTCCCAAAGTATTTCCTCTTTTAACTCACATATGAATGGTGAGGAGAAAAGGCCACCGTGTGCCCCACCTGCAACACAGCCACGTTCCCCTCCTGCCCCTCCACAGGACGGTGCCCCCACGGGTATCCCAACATGGAGCATCGCTTGGTCCCGGCGTTCCATCCTTGGGAGCAACTGTTGGATCTGCTGGGAAAACCCCAGGAATGGGGGTGCATGCCAGGAGCCCCACATGGCTCCAGCACCAACTCACCCCTTAATCCTGGGGGAGCACTAAGGACAAACCCCGATTTCATTGCACGTCGCACGTTCCAGGGGCAGATCTGTCAGAACGGCTCTTTGGGGTATGGCCCTGTGGCCCCCCAAAACCTTCCCAAGGCCCTGCCCAACAGAGGGCAGCTCCAGTGGTGGGCTGCTCTCCCCAGCACAGCGACAGGAGGGCACGTGCCCATCCAAGAGCCACCATCCCCACCCCACACCGCAGGGGCCTGAGGACAGCCCGGAGCCACCGGCCGAGCACGGCTGAGCTCACCTTTGGCAGCGTGGCATCCTCTCCGCGGGAAGGGCCCCGTGCCAGCCATCCCTGGGCTCGGCATGGCAGTGCCCACACCATCCTGTCCTCCTCTGGTCCCTGCCAGCACAGCCCGGGCGGCGCAGGGATGCTCAGGGAAGTGGGCACTGCCACTGTCACCGCTCTGAGCCCCGGCTGGCTCTGGGGGTCTCACTGGTGATGCCCCAACCCTTCCCTTGCTGGCTGCTCCTGCTGCCATCCCCGGGCACCCCACGGCCCTCTGCGCTGGCACATACTTGAGATGGTTGTGCACCGAGGGGCCAGGAGCAGAGGGAGGGAGGGAAGGAGGGAGGGAGGGAGCGGGGGTCAGGTATTTCTCCATCCCCGGCTCCAGAGAGCCGGTAACAAAGGCGCTATTGAACTGCAGCCTCTCTGGTCTGTGAAGCAGAAACCTCTTGTATCTACTTCAGTGCCTTTGATCTAACTCCCCCAGTGGGATGTATATTACTCATGTCCTGCTGCTCGGGTACTGCTGCCAGAGCGGGACGGGGGGGACAAGCCAACCCTGGGCTTGGGAAGGGTCCCACCAGCATCAGGTGCCCGGTGCCCACCTCGGCTCCTGTCCCTCCTGATGCTCCTCTACCTCCCCTCTCCATCCCCAAACCCCTCCATCCTCCCAGAGCCCAAACTCTGGGGGCTCAGCCGAGCGTGGAGGCAGGAGGAGCAGCGCTCTGCGCCTCACATTCCTCTCCTGTAATTAAAGCTCTGGGTGGAGGGGGAATTTCCCAAAGGGTTTTACTGGCGTCTGGACAAGGGTCAGACAATGAGAACATTTGACAGGGTGCCCAAATCCGCTGTATCTTGGAGACGCTCAAAGCCTCCCCCGTGCTGTTCATCCCAGGCGCTGCTCTGGGGGGAGATGGGGGCTGTTGGGGCAGGTTGGGAAGGCGGGGGTGAGTTTGGGGACTCTCTCACCGTGTCCCCACAGCCTTCAACCCGGCCACGCTGCCCCAAAAATGCCAAAGCTTGAACAAGCACAAGCTTGCTCTGAAACCACGTTGTTCCCACTGGGACGCCCCAGGAAATCCTGGATAAACGCATCAAACGCACCTCAGAGACTCCCACAACTTAGACTGATGCTTTAAAAAGTGTCTTGCTGCTTTCAGCAAAGTAACTGCCTCCCTCCCTGGGGGAACCAGGGGCACTGGGGGCTTATCCTGGTTTTGCCAGTCCTGGGGGACACTGGGATGATGTGACAGCCTGGCTGGAGCCATCCCATTCGGAAATCTCACTTCCCTGCCTTTCCAGTTCATTTGCAGAAAACCCAGTGCCTGGCAGGTCCCATGGCATCCGGAGAGGCACGTGTGGGAATCGCCTTTGGAGCAGCCAGGCCCCTGGGATGCATCCAAAATGGGGGTACCCAAAATTAGAGCACAAGAGGAAGCCTCCCTGGGGCTCTTAGTGCTGCTTCTCCTTCTCCAGGGGCTCATTCCCTCCTTTCCCAGCTCCCTGCCCAGTGTGGGGAGAGCTGGGACATGTGCAGAGACTGTCCAGGGCTGCTCCTTCCCCGCTGGGAGGGGAAGGGAAATAACAAACCCCAACAAATGAAATGGAAAGGACAGATGGACAGATGGACAGACAGATGGATAAATACTCCAGAACAGAAACTGCCCTAGCTGGGAACACCTAAAGGATTTTTTTTTTCTCAGACATCCGTACTAGTTGTGTCCCAAGCAGGTGGAATCAGCCTTTCTTTTAGGGGATCCCTGCAGTTCCCCCCTCCTCAGCCCCAGGCTGGCTCATGCCCCAGGGCAGGGCGTGCAGGCCCCAACTCCTGATTAGTTTTTAAACATTAACTATTAGAACTTGGGGACCAGTTGAAGTCAGAGTTGGGCAACGATCCATTTTCAAGCTGTCTTGACAACTGGCTCCGGCACAGCAAGATTAGATCTACTAATCACATTTATAAGGCGCCCAGGATCATGAATTGGGGATTCAGAGAATATTTGTCATTGTAACAATGTCATTTCCCAGCCTTTACCTTGTTCTCCAAGTCATTATGGTTGGACTTTTTGGCTCTATAGAAACATCTACCAGGGAAAAAGGAGGGGGAGAAGAGCATTCATTGTATTGGTGCTCGTACAGATGAAGGGGCACGTTGTCTGTCACCTGTGCATCCCCTGGATAGGGTGATACTGGGGTTATTTATGGATTTTAATCAGCTTTCTCATCACCTGATTTTCTACTGATAGCTGCTTTAACAACACAGAGATAACCCAAAATCTTTCCAGAATGCTCTATAAATCTTCCAGGCTATAAAAAGGGGAGGCCAGGTAAGCTGAGCAACCCCCCAGATCCCTCAGCATGTCTGTAACTCTTGGGAAAGCAGCACCAATCTGCTGAAGATGAGGCCACGCTGCCTCCAGCACCTCCATCGAGGCACTCCAGGGAGATGTGCTCCATAAATCCATGTTTGCAGCCCTCGCAGCAGCACAGGCTGAGCGCGGCAGCTCCGGCAGCGCCGCAGCAGCACGGCAGGGAGAGCCCAGCCAGGGCTCAGCTCCCTTCTCCACGATGCACCAGCAGCCCTGGGAAATCCACAGGAAGGGCCAAAATCATCTTCATTTTGCAGGTGCACACACAGTCACGTGCTCCTTCCAAAGCACAGAATCCAGCAGGGTTTGTTTTAAGGCGAGAAAAGGAATCCTTTCATTTCTGGCTACTTTAGCACTTTGTTTTCTTCCCACAGGGATGTTCACCCACCCCTCTCCAGGAGCACAGACGGTGCTTCCCGACACCCTGGCAGCCCAGGAGACGGGTTTTCCTCTTCCAGTGGACACTCCAGGGCCTGGCTTTGCCTGACTCAGGGACTTGTGTATGAAAACTGGGGCTGGTGAGGTGCCCAGGGGGAAGAGGCTGCCCCCAAACCAGCTCCCACAGGGCTGGCTTTTCCATGGTTGCCCGAGGTCGCTTTAGTGTGCAGAAATGTTCTCACTGGGACAAGTTTGAGCCAGGAGGAATATTTTGCAAATCCGTTTTGTTTGTAGCAGTCAGATTTAGGTACAAAAGCAGCTCTGAGAAGCTGCAACCTTTCCTTCCCACTTTTCCATCTGGAACAACATGCCACTTCCAGCTCTCCTTCCTCCTTACAAAAATTACTTTTTTTAGGTGACTGGAAAGGCAATGAAAGATTTTTCTCTGGACAAAACAAAACATTCTCCTCACCCTAAATGATTTATTTTTTTCTCAGCTTGCTGAAACAATTCAGAATAAGTTCATTTCGGTTTGACCTCTCGGTGCTCCTGTGATCTGCAAAGCAACACACCAGTGCTCAGCAGAGACCCTGCACCTGCCCCAAGAGACCCTTGGAGGGACCTCAGGATGCCAAGACCATGATTTGTGCATCCTGGGGCACAGGCACATGATGCTGCTGAACCCCAACCCCCTCTGCTCGGCCTCTGCTCAGCCCCACTGCACATTGCAGAGCATCACTGGCTCCTCTGCATTTATTGCAAGGTGGAGGGATGAGAGAGGCAGCGAGGGAAGGGACAAGATAATGACCCAGATCTGTTCCTGCACACTCGCCATCAATTTGCCACCGAGCCCATTAGGAGAGGGCAACAGCAGCTCAGGAATCCAGGTAAGTCACTCACTAACAAGATCCTCCCGGGCCTTTTAGCACATTCCTGGTCACAGATATTTCAGCTCCCGCAGCCCCAGCTGTAATTAAGTCTGGGCTGTGAGGCAGGAGATGCTGTAGGAGCCGGGGGGAATTTGTCTCCATTTGCTGGAGCAGCCACGGGGCTGGTGAGTGATGGCCTGGCTCAGGCAGGGATGGGGAGATCCATGGTCTGGTTCCAGCAGGGATGGGGAGAACCATGGTCTGGTTCCAGCAGGGATGGGGGGCTCAGGGGTCTGGTTCCAGCAGGGATGGGGAGCTCAATGACCTGGCTCTGGTAGGGATGGGGGATTTGATGTTCTGCCTCCACAGGGATGGGGGGCTTGATGGTCCAGTTCCACAGGGATGGGGTCTGCAGTTGAGCTGTCCCACACACCCCAGGGGCTGGTCCCTGGTGAGGAGAGGAGGGCAAGTGCTGCTCCCCTTGGATCTCCAGCAACCTTGGACTTGGAAGTGGAGAAAGACAGTCTGAAGGGTTCAGTGATCAGAAACAACCAGAGCAGAGGGAACAAAGAGGTGGAGGAATTAGAGGGGGAACGTGAGGGAAGAGCCCTGTGAGGCTATGGGGTCACTTGTGCAGAGGCAGAAAGCGAAGGCAGGATGAGCATCAGCTCCATCAGGAGTGGCCACTTCAGCTCCCCTGGGGAGACACTTCGTGGGCTCAAACCTGTCTCAGGTGACTTCAGAGACATCCCCCTGGGCATAAGCTTGGGAAGAAAAAGAGATCAACCCATTTCCCACCACCATCAGTCAGAGCTGAGTCCACCAGTGACAGGCTGTGCTGGGGCAAGTGGCCCTGCTAAGGTGCCTTTGCCACCCCTCACAGAGCACACCCCAAACCCCTTGGCACGTGACTTCACCATCACATGCACAACCTCAAACAGCCCCAGAACAGGTCCCTCCTGGGACAGGAGCAGGGACAGCTGCCAGCACTCATCTGGAACTCACACCATGGCTTGGCACTGAGCTTGAAGGGGGTTTAACCCCCCTGTACCCACCGAGGTGACCCCTGTGACCCCTGTGCTCTGCACTGAGCCCCAGGACCCTCCCAACTCAACCTGCACACGCAGCAGAGGATTCTTGGCAGACATTCCATCCAGTCTGTCCTGTGCAAACCATCTGCCTGCAACCCAGGGCACTGGTGCGCTTCCTGCTGGGAATTGCCCTCTGGATGCACGAGGGAGGCCAGTGGGGCAGGGCGAGGTGGCAGCTGTGGGGCTGAGGGGACCCTCCCCGTGTCCCTGCTGATGCTTCCCACTGCAGGCTAGAGAGGATTAGCAAAGCTGGGATGACTGGGATGGGAACAGGATGGGTTGGTGGTCTTACCCCCATGGGAGCTGCTATCCTGCACCCGTGTGAGGTGCAGAGGGTGGTTAAGCCTTATGCAGCTTTTCCCCCCTCCTGGGGTTTGGGGGACCCTGTGTGGGCACTGAGAGGCCAAGCTGGCTCTTGGTTTGGGCTTTGCAGAGCGTGCTGTGGTCATGCTGACCAGAGGGAAGATCCTGACCACCAAACTCAGGCTGCCCCTGGCTCATGGGCTGTCCTCTGCAGCTCAGTGCAACAGGCAATGGGCAGGGACACCGGGTGTAGGAAATGTGGGACTGGAATAAGAGACACATGGATTAGCCCTTGGAGAGGGAACAGTGGCATCCCAGAGGCAGGTTGGACAGCTGGAGAGGTGGGGGTTGGGAGCATCACGGATTCATCCCGGGTGTCAGGTCCAAGGTGAGGCAGACATGAGATATTTGTGTTTCGGCTGCTCCCGGCCCTGTTGGTCCCTGTTACCAGCCATTTATCATGCTCTGCTGACAAGTCCTTGCAGACTCATGCCATAATGTGACACCTATTCACACAAGGAGAAATTCTGCTGGGGAAAAGTGTCCCTTTTCTGCTTTGGAGATGTTTATTCCCTTGCTCTTGCCCTGCTGGGCAGGGCACCAAGGTCCCATTGCTCCCGGCTCCAAGGGACAGCCACACCTGGAGGGACAGACCAGCCCCATGGGGAGATCTATAAACGCAGTGGGAAGGTGTTTCAAGCCAGTACCTGAGCCTGTTCTCTGTTCCTGGAGCCATCCCAGCCTTGGTCCCACCCAGCCCTGCTGCTGAAGGTCTGCCACCACTCCCTGGGGACACACAGGTGTCTGCAAAGAGCTGGAAGGGGACATCCCTTGAGTCCCACTTCTTGGAGGGGGGGTCTGGAGGCTCCGCCACCTTTCCCTCTCCTCCCTGTCACCGAAGCATCTGCCGGAGGAAAATTCTCCTCCTCCTTAACGGGCTATCGCAGTCCAGACACGTGAGTGCAGCAGCCAGTGGCACACACACACTCACACACACACACACAGAGAGTGCTGAAATCACTGCACAAGCCACTGGGACCCGTTTGGGCTCCTCAGGACACCCCTCACCCCAGTCCCTTCGGTTTCAGTGGCCCGGCACGCCCGGAATAACATCAGGAACCAGACGACACCGAAATCAAGGCAATTCCTCCCTCGAAGTAGCGAATCTCCTTTTCCCTCGCTGACATCACCGCTCAGGTTAATACACGCACCACTTCCCTTATCTTTCTTGGGGATTACCTCATCGGAGAGGACCCGGAGACCTCCCTCTCTCCATGTGGCCAGCGCCGGGGTCGGAGGCGCAAGTTTGCAGCCAGAGGAAGGATTGCTCGGATGCGGCTCCGCCGACCACACCGGCGCTTCCTCCTGCTTTCCTTGCGGGATTCAGGGAGGATTCAGCAAGGCACAAGCGCTAAGAAACCTACTCTTTGCCCTTGAGAAATCAAAATGCACTCCCGCGCTGGGCAGAGTTTCTCTTTGCCTGCAGACAGGGGTTGATCCTCGGGTTTGATACCCGCTACAAACAATGCCAAAGTGTTTGTACACACGCAACATCCCAGTCCTACAATCCCTTCGCGTGGCTGCCACTTGGGTAAGACAAAAAACTTGTCACGTATGAGAAGTTTTATACATCTGGTAACATATATCACGACACAAAAATGTATACATATACAGGAACACTCATTCCAACGCCGAAACCCAACAGTTAATGAGCTCGCATGTAATTTAGCTGATAAGTGTGTTAACATGTGTTGCATATAATTCTGTGTCAACATAAGTAATGTGAAT
Organism: Grallaria varia; assembly: GCA_013396735.1. Classification (NCBI taxonomy): domain Eukaryota; kingdom Metazoa; phylum Chordata; class Aves; order Passeriformes; family Formicariidae; genus Grallaria; species Grallaria varia. The sequence continues at coordinate 98,031 of VWZG01012095.1, forward strand.
ACACGTGAATATACGCGCACACACACCTTCACAAACGTTCATATAGTGATGAATTTTGGTGAGTTGATTATTCTCACTTAAACAGAATTTCGATTTTTCCAGCTAATCAGCTACATCCACAAGAGCAGAACTACAGCAAGCCAATGCCACCCATCAGCTACAACACTGCAAACGGACTTAAACCTCTACGTCCACATACACAAACACATCTCCAACACACACCACAGACAGACAGCGGGCTCGGATTGCTCTGGGATGCTCCCCGACAGGCACCCCCGGGATGCTGGGCAGGTAACACTCCCGGGAGCGGAGGGTGCAGCCCGCGCTCCCGCTCAGCCCCACACACACAACTCCCCCAGCCAAGGCTCCAGACAAAGAAAGAAAGAGAAAAACGCCGTCTTACTTTTTTTTTTCCCCCTCCTTTTTTTTTTCCCCCCTTCCTCTCTCCTCCTGCAGCCTCAACCGCGGGACTCCGGCGATTCTTTGGAGGAGGTTGTGAAAAGCAACTTAAGGAACCGCCGAGCGCTGCTCAGAGCCGAGCGGAGG
>VWZG01012095.1:99104-122752 GCA_013396735.1 Grallaria varia
CCGCGCATCCCGGTCCTCGCGCATCCCGGACCCCGCGCATCCCGGACCCCGCGCATCCCGGTCCCCGCGCATCCCGGACCCCGCGCATCCCGGTCCCCGCTCATCCCGGTCCCCGCCCATCCCGATCCCCGCGCATCCCGGTCCCAGCTCATCCCGGTCCCCGCGCATCCCGGTCCTCGCGCATCCCGGACCCCGCGCATCCCGGTCCCCGCGCATCCCGGTCCTCGCGCATCCCGGACCCCGCGCATCCCGGTCCCCGCGCATCCCGGCCAGGGATGCCGCCTCTCCCCGGCTCGCCCCTCTCTCTCTCTCTCTCCCTTTCTGCTTTGTCTTCGGCCCCGTCTCCCAGCCAAGCAGACACAAAAGAGCCTCTGACCTGGGAGGAGAAATCCCCGTTTCCAGAAAAAAACCACAACCAAACCCTCTTCCCACCCGAGGTCTCCGGTGTGCGCTTTCAGCAGGCAGGGGAATTAAAAATAGCTGGTGGAGCTCGAAATCGGAGGCAGCATTCCTTCCCTAATGAGCGTAATTAGCGGAGTGAGGATGGAAGCGTGTTTCCCTGGCTGCTCCCCTGCACGTTTCCCTGTCTCCGAGCGCCAGCCTGCCTCTGCTCTTCCACAGGCTTTTGGGAAACGGCGTTTTTCCACTTCCAGGAGCTGCCGGGGCAGGAGCTGTCCTTGGGAGCAGCTATCGACATGCACTTCAGCTGCCTTAAGCCCTCCCTCCACCTCTGTCTCAAAGTGGAGGGGTTCAGACAGGATTAAATCCCAACCACGCATCCTGAGTCCTCTGGGGCTTGGCAAAGCAAAGACAAGTCAGATTTGGGACCTTTTTTTTTTCTCCTCTCCCCAGCTCGTTTCTATCCATCCACTTGAGCTCTCCTAAATCCCGAGCTGTCAGTGTAACAACGGGTGATTCAGTGGGGATTTAGCCAGGCTTGGGAGCCAGATCCTCCTCCCGTGGCAGAGCCCGACATGAGAATGGCATTACCTCACCTTGCACTGGGCTGCTCTCCCTTGGGGGGACAGGAGGTCCTTTTGGGGGGGCCAAGGACCATCCCTGCTCTCTGCCCTGTGGGCAGCCCCCTCAGAGACCCCATAAATCCGAATTTTTGGCTGCAGCGATCTAGGTGAGACCTGTGATGGGATGAGTTTGGAGCAGGGCCCATCCCTCACATCCTTCCCCCAAACAGGGATAGGGCAACGGATGAGGGCAACACCCTGGGAGATGTGTTGGGCAGCTCATTAACTGCTGGGCCTAATGAGCTGCTTGGCTGGGTTGTCCTCCCAGGGAGCGTTTGGATGGGGTGATATGTTGGATCCTGAGCAAGCAGCGCAGGCAGGCCAGGAGTGGTCAGGGAGGGCTGTGCCATCTCTCAGCATCTGCTCTGCTCTGACACTGTGCTCACTTGGGCTTTTTTTTTAATTGTCTTGATGTCCCTCATTTGCATAATCCCCACAATGCAGCGCAGCAGGACTTTTGCTCTGAGCTAATAAATAGATGACAAAAATAAATGTGTCATGTAAGATTTCCTTCCATTTCTTGCCTTTGTGAACGAGCTCTCACCAAAGAATGATGCTGGCGGGGTTGATCTCACAGGAACTCTCAGCCTGGCCTGCCACAGGCAGCGACATTCCCTCCACCAGTGGTCCACAGCTTTGCCAGCTGTTCAGCTCAAGTTGGCAGCTGGGAGCGGGAGGAAAAGGTGGCTGTGGCCCAGCCCTGGGCTCTCCAAAGCTCTCCCCCAAAATCACCCCACTAGAAAAACGTCACCCAGAGCACCAAAAGGTTCATCGTTGTGTTCATCCCCTGGCAGGCAGGCACTCGGGATGCCTTATTTCTGCAGTATTTCCTTTAAAATTATGGGGCACTGTGGCTTCCTCTCCTCCCCAGCACCGAGAACAGGCAGAGTTGAACTACTTATGAAATTAGTTCTCTGAGCTGAGAAAAAGAGTAACTGCTCTGCCATGAATGTCCGAGTGGACTCATGAGGCTGAAAATATGCCATGTATTTGTTACAGGATTATTCCATCCTTGGCTTTACAAGAATTTATTCAGCCCCTCAAAGAACTTGGCATTGGTGGGAATGTCAGAGATCCCACTGCAGACCAGCCTTAACGGCTCTGAGTTTGGCAACTCAGAGGGCTGTGTTATCACTGAGCCTCTGCATCCCTGGAAATCATCACTCCACAGCCAGGTGTTCACCCAGGATGGAGTTCAGCTGGAACTGAGGGAGCTGCTGGGCATTGGGTCAGACCAGAGGATCCCTGGAATGCCAGGTCTGTGAGGCACTGGGCTTTGGATCTGATGGAGGACAGCAACAAGACTTATCAGATTCCTGAAGATGTAGTAGGGACGGTCCCTTTGCAGAGCTGCTGGCAGCTCTGTGATTCTGGAGGATTCTCAGCTCTGATATGAAAACACTTCAGCATTTTCAACTGTGTTGTTTCTTGAGAAAGGCTTGAAAACATGAATTCTAAAGGGTAAAGGCACAAGAGAAATACAGACCTGATAGTAGGTGAGCTTGATTTTTTTTTTCTTTTAAACCCCTGACCAATTTTAAATCACTTTTATGACTGTACATCAGTGCCTTGTGCCATGTGAGCCTGGTGTTAGAGTAGAGATGGATTCACCACTGCTGGTCAGGCTGCACTTTCCCAACTGCTCAGGTCAGGCTGTGGAAGGAGCTCATCAACCTCACAGAGCTGCACTTGACATTTAACAGCTCCAGAGACGAGGCTCTGGGCTCAGAGACTGGGCTTCCCAGTATCTTGGAGGTGGGATGTGTCTGCAGCAAGCTGGGCTGCCAGCTGGGATGGCCAGGGCTGCTGGGCTGCCTGCCCTGAGGAGGAGACACACGTGCAGATGGACACTGGTGGGGGAAGAAAGGAAGAAGAGGAGACATGGAGCAGAGGGAGAGGTGAGCTGTGGGGTGAGCCTGGATCATGACCCTGTGATGAGCCCCAGTGGGAGAGCTTTCCACCACGGGGAAAGAAATTCCATCTGCAACAAGTCCAGATGTGGTGAGGTCTGGACCCCTGATGGTCTGGACCAGGCTTGGCTGCGCCTCAGCCTGAGCACCAGATCCACATGGTGGGGTGAGACAGTGCAGTGCTGGGACATGGGAAGGCACAGAACCAGAAGGATGGAAAGCAGAGAAAACCAGCAAGAGCAGTGGAAATGAGCTGAGGTCCAGGAGCAAGGCATGGAGGATTGTGGCGCATCCCTCCAGGATGCAGCAAATAATTTTCCCTTTCCCCAAAGCACCACGGTGAGAGGACGGGATCATCTGTCTTCATTACATCAGCAGAATAGGCTCTGTCAGGTTACACTGGAAAACTAATCAATATTCCCTGTGGCCTCGCTGGCCACAGCTCCCACCACGCCAGGAGCAGGGCAGGCACCAGGACACGCCAGGCACTTTGGGTGCTCAGGCTCTGCTCCCTGGGCAACACAGGTCCCCCTGGGACAGAGGGCGAAACAGAGACACCCAATTATCACCACACACATTTGATTTTATAAATGAGTTCACCCTCATCCAGCATCCCAGGTATTTTGCTTCCCCATTGCCATAAAATCCTGACGCCTGGCTACATATTTTCTGTAGGAAACAAGACAACCCCCCTGCAACAACCCCCTGCAGAAGAACATCTAACTAGGGAGCAAAGCTCACCTGGGAAAGGTTTATCTTCCCAGCTGCAATTACACAACCCCACTTAGATTGCAAATCCAACTCACACACAGTGACCTAGAGCTCACAGCACTTCCCCTCTGCTTCAGGGATCACCTGGAGATGGGCTCCAGTAGCATTCCTGTTCTCTGATTGCTCCTGAGAAACACCAGTGGAATGGGAGACCCCGAGCACCACATGGGTCTTTGGATTTTCCCAGGAGATGCTGTAAGGAAACACAGTTTGGGGGGTCCCTAATTGAAGGTAACTGCCCAGCAACAGGCAGCCCACATATTGGCCTCACACCTGGCACAGCCCCCCCATGCCCATCCTACAGACCCTTCCCAGGGCAGGAATGGGGGGCTGGGGAGCTCCTGCAGAGCTTCACCCCCCCTGTTTCCAAGGCAGCTCTCCGAGCATTCGCTCCTGCCTCGTGCCCGGGCTCCTGCTGCAACAAAAGTCTCTCACAAGGCAAGACAAGACCCATCCATCTTGCTCCCAACGCGGCCACACGACTAAAAATAAGCCAATAAAGCAGCAATCACCTTGGAGCAGGAGCAGCAGCAGCTCTATTACAGCAGAGCGAGCTGCGGCAGCTGCAGCACCTGCGCCCCGGCCCACGGCAGAGAGCCAGGACCCCAGGAACGCCCACCTGCCCTGATGTGCCCCCTGCCATGGTGGGATGGTGGTGGGAACAGCACCTGCTGCTGCCCCACGGCCCCGGCTCTGCCTCGCTGGGCTTCTCCTGGTTGCCCCATGGCACCTCTGCACGTGCCAGCAGAGGATGGGAACCACTCCTGGCACCAATGCTGGCACCAGTGCTGGCTGAGGGGAGCGGGTGAGGGGCTTAATATATAGACAGGCTGAGAGAGCTGGAGCTGTTCAGCCTGGGAAAGAGAAGGTTCTGTGGAGAGCTCACAGCACCTTCCAGGAGCTGAAGGGGTCACAAGGAAGCCAGAGAGGGGCTGTTCATCAGGAGCTGGAGTGACAGGACAAGGAGTAATGGGTTCAGACTGAAAGAGGGGAAATTTAGGTTAGATATAGACAAGAAATTCTTCCTGTGAGGGTGGGCAGGCCCTGGCATAGGTTGCCCTGAGAAGCTGTGGCTGCCCCATCCCTGGATGTGTCCAAGGCCAGGTTGGACGGGGCTTGGAGCAACCTGGGCTGGTGGAAGTTGTCCCTGCCCATGGCAGGTGGTGGCATGGGATGAACTTTAAGGTCCCTTCCAACCCAAACCATTCTATGATTGTTGCAGGGTTTGGGTGACCACCCAGCACCTCGTTCTGTAGAAAACTGTAAATAAATGAAATACCTCAACCCTACGTGTGAATCAGCTTCTTGCACAATGGGTGGAAGAACCCCCTCTTTTCCTTTCTGTTAGCCTTTAATAAATGATCCGTTAGAGTTTCGCTGTCCCAGCAGCCCTCCCGACCCGAATTGCAGGTCCAGGGACCCAGTTCTTGGAGGTTTTCCTGCCCCTCTCCCCTGCAGATGCCGGCCCTGGGGCAGCTCCAGCCTCCTGTGATGCCCTGGGTGTTTGCATCTGTTTCCCTCGCAAACGCTCATTTGTCATGTAGATCTCCTGGCATTTTTTTAAAGGGTAGATTAATTTAGGGGAGCTCTCGGATCCAATTTCCCCCGGCAATGGCTCTATTAGGCTGCGCACAGCAGACACAGGCTCCCGTCCTCCCGCTGCCACTGCTGGAATTTGATTCCGCGCTGCCAAATCTGCAGGGCTGCGAACACATTCCCGCTCCTGATTAATGTGAGTAATTTCTGCTTGAAAGAAGGTTGAAATGAGCAGCCGAGGGGGAGCGAGCGGGGAGGGTTCCCCCCCGATCCCCCCTGGCTGCTGTTCGCGTTTCGCAGCCCGCCGATGGGCGAGCGGACCAACACACGCGCTGGCCCCGTTTCAGCGCGGCAGAAGGTGCGGGAGGAGGCGGGGGCTCCGCTGCGGGACCCTGCGGGGACGGGCGCGGGGACGAGCAGGGGGACCCCCGGGCCGGGAGGGGAAGGGACATACACTGGGGAACACGGGGGATACACGGGGGGGACACAGGGGAATGCACGGGGCAATACACGGGGGGATACAATGGGGGGACACAGAGGGATACACCGGGGAATTCAAGGGGCAATACACGGGGGGATAGACAGGGGAATTCACGGGGGGATACACGGGGGGACACAGGGGGATACACGTGGGGTCCATGCCGGGTTCACCGGGGTGTGCACAGGCGGGGGCACACGAGGGATGCAGGGGGCCATTCCCTGGAGGGTACCTGGGGGTACACAGGGTGGTCCATCACCCAGACTGGTGTGAGACCTGAGATGCCTGCACGGCTCTGCGAGTGGTTTTGGAGGGGCAGAACCAGTTGTTGGCCCCCTGCCTGCCTCAGCATCCCTGCGGCACCTGCCTCAGGAATCCTGCCCCACATCAGGGTCTTTGTAGGACCAGGAATAACAGGAGCTTTTCCCCAGCGAGACCCCGTCTCCTACGTCCTTTCCCTCAGGAGCAGTGGTGGCTTTGCATCTCCTTTTCAATTTATTTTTATAAGGAAGAGAGAGAGAGAGAGAGAGAGAATCACATCCTAATCTGGCAAAATGTCAGGGAGTGATTCAGAGAAGAGGCGAGCGGCAGAGAGAGGCAGCCCACACAGGAGACTTGTTTCTGATTTCCAAATGTCAGCATGTCCTTTAATTAAATGCTGATTAACAGGGGACGTGCTCCCTTGCGCTGGAGCCGGGGCTGCTGCTGCTCCCACCGACTCCTCAGAGAGCCCTGGTGACGCTGCGGCCGCTCCCAGCCCTGGGATGAGCCACGGGAGCTGAGCCAGGGAGCCTCATCCCATGGCTTTGCACCACACCGAGGGCACCGAGAGGTGCTGGCTGAGCTGCTGCTGGAGCCTCTTGTGCCCAGGTCCCGCTGCCTCGGGTCGCCTCTGAGCTGGGACTGTGCCTGTGTTTTTTGTCTCCAGGCGCAAGTTGAGTCGGATCTAGTTGGGTGAATCTGGATGCAAACCCCGATGTGGATGCTCTTACTTTACTTTGAGCAGCTCTTTTCTTCCTCCCCTCTGTCTGCTCTCTGTGCTCAGCTGTGCTCTTGGATTTGGGATCTCCAAAACCAACTTGTGTACAGTGTCCCCAAGCGCTATCACATACAATGCCCCTCTTTGTCCTCTCAAGCTGCCTTGGCTTTGAAGTCAGTGGGAGGGTTATCCTTGAGGGAAAGGAGGGCTGGGCTGTGCTCTGGGCCATGTCGGCCCTGGGCGGGTGGCGAACCCTCCCTGACCCTGGAAGTGATGAGCAGCTCCCCAGGGCCCATGGAGGTGGGATCTGGGATGGAACGGGTGAGTTTGGACAGCGCTGTGTGTACCCACAGCCATTCCTGGCCTGGGGGGCGTCGCAAGGGACCTTGCTGAGTGTGGCCCCTCTTGGTGACCTTTGTGCCCTGGCTCCCTAAGCCCGGCTCTAATCAGCCCTTCAGGCTGGCTCAGGCTGGTTTTGTCCCGGGCATTGCAGGGTTGGGGCAGCAGGTTTATGAGACAGAAGAGGAACACTCTGCTCTGCATTGAACGCATCTGGCTGACCATAAAAGTGCTCCCAAGAGTACAAGAACCCTCCAGACTGCACAGAAACTTTTCCCTTGAGCAGCCTCCCTCAGAGACCTGTGTCACACTGGGTGCACAGGCCACTCGCTCAGGCAAAGCCAGGGAGGTGACAAGGCTGAAGTCACACGCTAAATGAAGTCACATGGCTAAATCTGAAACAGTCCATAACGAAAATCAAGCTTTTCAGTGACAAAACCGAGAGAAAAAGCTTTCCATGCTTATCCTCCCATCTCCACAGCTACGACTGCTCTGCACGTCCCTCCCAGTGCCCACTGAAAGTCTTTCCTCCCTTTCTGTGTCACCTCCAGAGGTGTGAGCTTGGACGACCAGAGGCTCCAGGTGCCACATTTCCCCACGCCCATGAGATGTGCAGCTCAGAGTGGCTCTGCTGCCCCATGTCCCATGTACAGCTCCCAGGGGCTTTGGGTGCCCTGTCTCTTCGCACCCTATCGATGTGCAGCTCACAGCAACAAGTGTTCCCTCTCCAGACTCCCACAGCGATGCAGCCTATTCCCAAGCGCCACCTGATGGCATCATGGCCAGGAAGGATTTGTTAGACAATATTTATACCGGCACAGACACAGGAACCAGCTCTGACAGCAGGGAGGGTGGAAATGGGGACGCTGAGAGCAGCCCTGGCTCAGCAGCCCATGTCCATCCCCAGGACGGGGCAGAGCAAAGCCGAGTCCAGGGAATGCACACAACAGCTCCTCTCTTCTTCTCAAGAACATAAAAGTTCTTCCAAGCCACCCAGGAGGAAGGCAGATCCTGCCAGCCTTGGCTGGAGGACCCCACAACTCCCCCCCACACGCCCCACCACCTTTTTAATTCTCCTCGATGTGCCTGAGAAAACAGCTCTGTGTTTATAAACGTGAGGAGGAATTACACAGAAATCCTGGGAGCAGCAAGTCCAGAACAACCTCCCACATGGCAATGCAAGAGAAGTCACTTTCCTCTGCCACCAGACAAGGGGTTTTGTCACACCAGTGTCACCTCCACCTCCCTGTGCCTCCCCGGGGGTGGCTCCCAGCCGTGTGCCGGTGACCCTCTGGCTGCAGCAGCCCAGCAGAAGGTTGGACACACTCCAGGCAAAGGAGAAGGTCTCCCCCAGCACAGCAAACAGCAACCAGGGCTCTCTCTCACAGCCAGCAATAGTACCTGGAAGGGACATCCCTTAGCCAGGCCTCTGTCCCCTCTCCCAAACCGGTCCAGGGCAGGGAATGTGGGTGACATTAACACAGAGCCGGGGCAGGGTGGTCTTTGAGAGTAAAGCCCTTGGAGAGGGGAGCTTAACTCTGCCTCACCGTGTCCTCCTGCCCTTCCCTCCCTGCATTCCCTCTACTTGTCAGGAAAAACCCTCCTTTCGGGAGAACCCCTGGAGCGCCCGTGAGCCCAGCAGGGCAGTGCCAGCACCCCGGGAATGGTTCTTACCAGCAGAGATCCCTGCTCAGCCTCTGGCATCAGCCAACCTGCCCGTGCCCACGGTCCCGAGCCCACCCACCCTCTCCCCAGGGCCCGCTCCCGATTTTAGTGGGGAGCACCGGGAGCCCCAACACGGAGGCATCGGGATGGAGAGGCTGCAGCCGAGTGTTTATGCTGGGAGGGATGGGGAGAGGACGCAGGGGGAGGGGAGGCGGCGGCGGTGGGAAGGAGGGAGGGGAATGAATCATTTCGAGGGAGCCAGATTTCCATATTTCCCCCTGCTGGAAAATTAAAGTCTGCTCCGAGTTTGCATCCCAAATGTGATTGCTTTGGGATCCCTGCCTTGGAAAGCACGTACCTCTCTCAGCAGCCGGCCCTGCCGGGCTCAGTGTCCATGCTGTCTACCTGTCAGCAGGCTCTTCCTTCTGTTCCCGCTGAGCATCATGTTTGCTCTGAACACCGAGGTAGTTAAAAGCAGCAACTTAAGGACTCGGACCGGGGAGGGGCGGTGGAGGTGGACGGACTCACTGAGCATGAAAAGCAGCCATTGGCTCTGCCTCTCCGGCTGCTCTGCCGCTGGGTTGGGCTGCTCGTGTGTCATCCTTCGGCCGGGCTCCCCTCGGCCGCCCGGCGCTGCCCCTGCCCGGGGCCGGACCCCCCCGCCCGGAGCGCACCTGCCCCGGGCAGATGCGGACGCCGCTCCCGACGCTGCGCTGCCTCCCGGGGCCGAGCGGCATATGGTGCCTGAGTTTTAATTTCCTCGGCGCGGCGGCTCGTGCGGCGACTGGCAGGTTTTTCTCATGGCGCTTTAGCAGGCCTTTGATTAACCCCCGGTAGGTCCTGACGTGCCAAGTGGCCGTATGGGCTGAACAAAGCGCTTCCCCCATCGCACCGCTCCCGGCTTCCTTCTCATTAACGAGGAGCTCTTTTTAACAGGAGAGCGGGGGCTGTGTCCTGCCTTTAAAGCTGCCTCTCCCCGCGTCGCCTTCCTGGGAAAACGAACCCCCCTTTGACCCTTTGTCAAACCCTGCCTACCTGTTACCTGTCAGCCCCTGCGCAGGATTGCTCTTGCCAAGTGAAATTGCCGAATGATTAAACCAGCGGCAGCGGGACAATCCGGCTTTTGTGCGGGGCTGCTCTCCCAGGCTCTCTGCAAACACAAGTGGAGTCGCTTTAGTTTCACTCGGGTCCTGCTGGGGAAGATTGCACTGCAACCGAAACCACTTTTCTCGCAAAATAACATGAGAAATTAGTCCAGCCCTTCGAGAGATCCCTGTGCGATCACGAGGAGCCACGCTGTGTCTCTTGGGTACCTCCATTTCCAACCACACAGATTGTGCTTGCAGGTTTGTTCACTCTCCTGCATTAATTCCCAGCTCCTCCCGGGAATAGCTTTCACTCTGCAGACTGTTCAGGCTGAGCCTGGGTCGGGGATTGTGTGAGCACAAATAGGCCACGAGCGGCCTCCTTGTGTCTTCTGAAAGGTTTCTGATATGTGTGGTGTTGGCTGTGACAGCAGGGATGTCACTTCTTTGCAGGATCAGGGACCCCCTTTGCTGGCTGTGGAGAGGCAGCTGCTGCCTCGATGAGGACGTGAGGCCACTTCCCACCTCTGATCCCACTCTGCCATCCCACTGCAGCGTTGCAAGGGCATTCTGCTCCTCTCCCTGGCATTAGAGGGAACAATCGTGGTGCGTTTTGCACATAAGGAGCACAGCAAATGGATTTGTCATCTTCATTGACTTTGTTTTTTAATAAAAGCAAAAACTGCTGAAAACATCGTCACCTTAAGCTGCCACTGTTCCAAAACAAAACATGAGTCTCACTCATGCCCAGCAGACACTGATTCACCTCTGTTTGGGCAGAGAGCTGATCCTCAGGACAGCAGATGCCACCAGGGAATTCATTCTATTTATTTTATTCCTCAGTAGACACCGAGGCTGCAAGAGCATCCCATTATCTGTGTGGGAAGTAAGGACTTTGCTATTTGTTTGATGCACAGGATGAAGATTTCAGCAGCACCTCTGGACCTGGGACACTGCTGGCCAGAGACAAATCCCCAAGAACATGTAGAAATGCTGAAAAACAGGTATTTCTGATGCTGTTCATGAGGGGAAGGTCACACCAGCACTTAGATGAGCAGGGTGGTGAGTTCCTGCAAAACTGGAGTGTGGGGGGAAAAAATGTGATGTTCAGAGGGTCAGGGATGTGGTCAGGCTGTGTTTGCTGCTGGACAGGCACAGGTGAGCAGAGCATCCCTACCTGCAGGGGTTTCACAGCCTTGCAAGCTGCTGGAGAGTTGCAGCTCAGCTGTAGTTCATGTTGAGAAAACTGCTTGTAAAACAGTGGTTACAGCCTCCAAAATACTGAGTTGGGTTTCTGTAGCACTTGCTGAGCTCCACAGAAGGCAGAAAGGAGGGACTGTTGTCCATCCTCGGGGATATTTCAGCCGCCCTAAACCCCAGAGCTCTTACAAAGGCCCACCTGGTTCCTGTAGCAGCATGTGGGGGAAAGCTCTGCCAGGTTTTCAAGTGTTTCTCCAAAGTCCACCTGCCAGCAGGCAGAGGCTGTTTATGGAGAAATGAGGCGTCGCCTGAGAATTGCAAGAGAGGGATCGTTTGTCTCAAAAACGTTTAGTGTGAAGTGTAACCGTTGTGGCCCAGGAGAAAACTGCGGATGTTTCATCCTGATCCTGCACAACAACCAGCCAAAACAGCTTTAATGGCTTTAAGCTGAGGGAAGGGAGATTTAGATGAGATATTGGGAAGAAATTCTTCCCTGTGAGGGTGAAGAGGCACCGGTTGCCCAGAGAAGCTGTGGCTGCCCCATCCCTGGAAGTGTCCAAGGCCAGGTTGGACAGGGCTTGGAGCAACCTGGGATGGAGGAACTATGGCAGGGGGTGGAACTGGGTGGTCTTCAAGATCTCTTCCAACCCAGACTATTTGAGGATTCTCTGATTCTATGGAAACCCCTCTATCCTAGCAGAACAGCTGATGTTTTCTCCCTGGAGTATTGAAGATCAGGCAACTCCCACAGTGGAGCAGAAGTGCCTTTCCCAGCGTTTCAGACTGTGCTGGTGGCAGAGGCGGGATGGGGACCCCCTCCCCGGGCTGTGATCCCCCTCCCTGCAGCATTCCCCAGACTGGGAAGGTCACCTGGTGACCTGACAAGGACCCTGGTGCTTCCCACCGTGTGCTCAAGGCTGTTCCACTCCTTCCCCACCCCACCTGCCTGCAGGGGCCGGGCTTGGAGGGGCCCCAGGAGTGGCAGTGCTGTCCCCTGGCAGGACAGGGTCAGCAGCCCTGGCACCCGGGGCTGAGCTCTGCGGGCACCTGTGTGGCACACATGGGCACGCATGGGCACACATGGGCACACATGGGCACGCATGGGCACGCATGGGCACGCATGGGCACGCATGGGCACACGGGGGCTGGGAGGATGGGCTTTGAACAGACCAGGGGCTGCTCGAACCCCTCCTCAGCCCCAGGGACAGCCCGTGCTCAGCCCGGGGGATGCTGTGCTGGTCCCTGGATGCAGCAGCGCCCGGGCAGTGCCAGGGCTGAGCGGAGGCACTGGGCACCCCACTTCAGCCTGGCAGCAGAGCAGGCAGAACGGGTGGCATGGCCTGGTTTCTGGGTCCCTCTGGGTTTCAGGGGAGCAGCCCGGCGTTTCCCAGGCGGTCGTTTCTCCAGAGGACCACGAGGTGGAAGCATTTTCCAAAAACTCCTGCGATCACTTCGGAACCTGGGGACAACCTGCCTGGAGCAGAGGGACAGGACAGCCAAGGGTTGGAGAAAAGAGCTGGGAAGGGATCCAGTAGGGACACAGGTCACAAGGGGCGAAAGCCCCTTTTCGAGGAAAAGGCTCCTGCAATAATCCATGGCGTTACAAATGTCTTGTATCCTGCTGCCCAGAGCAGGAATGCAGCAGCACGGGCTGCACAGGGCCATGCTCTGCACCCCCAGGGCTGCTCCGTGCAGGGGGGGCTGCCCAGTGTCATTTTGGGTAACTTCTGGACCCCAGATGCTGAGCCCGAATATCCCAGAGAGATCATAAACCCATAGGGTATCCTAAGCTGGACCCACGAGGATCACCAAGTCGAAATCCTGACCCTGCACAGACACCCCAAAATCCCACCTTGTCCTTATGGGTGTTGTCCAAACTCTCTGGAGCTCTGGCAGCCTTGGGGCCGTGCCCACTGCCCTGGCCAACCTGCTCAGTGCCCACCACCCTCTGGGGGAAGAGCCTTTCCCTGATGTCCAATCTAACCCTGCCCTGACACACCTTTAGATGACGGGGCTCCTCTTTTTTCCTCCCCTAAACAGAACTCCTGGACATCTGGATTGTGGCAGCCCCTTTCCCAGGAGGGCCAACCCAGGTATCCAGGTGCCTGTCCTGGACCATGTCCTGCTGCTCCCAGCCAGCCAGACCCACCACAGCCCTGGGCAGCGAGCCTGGCAGGACCTGCCTGTGCCTGCTTGGCACCACCTGTGCCTCCTGTGGGCCTGGCAGAGGGCACGGAAGAGCCAGGAGCAGGGTTTGCCCCCAGCACAGGGCAGGGAAGAGCCAGGAGCAGGGTTTGCCCCTTGGCAGAGGGCACAGAAGAGCCAGGAGCAGGGTTTGCCCCCAGCACAGGGCAGGGAAGAGCCAGGAGCAGGGTTTGCCCCTTGGCAGAGGGCACAGAAGAGCCAGGAGCAGGGTTTGCCCCCTGGCAGAGGGCAGAGAACAGCCAGGAGCAGGGTTTGCCCCCAGCACAGGGCAGGGAAGGGCCAGGAGCAGGGTTTGCCCCTTGGCAGAGGGCAGAGAAGAGCCAGGAGCAGGGTTTGCCCCCTGGCACAGAGTCAGCCCTCGTTCCTCACGCCCGCCATGACTGCGGTGCTGAGTCAGGGCTGATGGGCTGTGCCTTATCCATGGCGGGGAGCTGCCCCTGCTCCACCCTGCCCAGCCCTCCCGGGATCACCGGGGACTGGGGACAGGCTCCATCCCACCCAGAGCGTGGCTCGGCTCACCGGAGATGCCAGCCGGGGCTCTCCCTGCCACTGTCACCCAGGGGCTGGCACAAGGCAGGAGTGGGACAGAGCCCCTGGAATATCATTCCTCCCTGGAATATCATTCACCTCGGTGCCTGTGCTGGACACACACAGTTCCCTGGAATATTTCAGAAGGGAGGCACAGGGGGCATAAAGGACTTGGCAGCAGTGAAACAGCACTGGGGTTTGCCTCTGTTGCGTGGGGTCCCATTCAGTGCTCTGGAAACATGTTCCCACCTACCTTGGATGAGTCCCTTCACCTCTTCTCTGTGCGTGATGCCTGAGTTGGACCTTTCCTTGTTATCTGGTGGTGAGGAGGCATTAAAAATGTTAAAAACCAAGGAGGAAACCATCTATACAGGCAGATAAAAACAGGGACTGCGTTCCTGCGGCCGATGATCCCACAGTCAGGAGGTGTTGGGCTTCCAGATGTTTTGGGGTGAGGGGTTACAAGCAGCACCAGGACCCACCTTCCTGGGCTGGCTCCGCTCCCGAGCAGGTCCAGCATCCCTGTGTGTGACAGATTGAATGGGCAGGGCCCAGCCTGGGCTGCAGAAATGCCTTGACATTTAGCCTTCCCTTGTGTGTGTTTAGTCAGTAAACAGCTATAAATAAGTTGCTTATACCCAAGGGGCTTTTGAGGAGCTCTAAACCCAGTGAGTGAAGGCTCTATGCTGGGCAACAGAACTGGTATTTTCATCTTGCTCCCAGTAGTTTTATGGACTTTATTCCTGACTGGAAGCAGCATGAGCACAAGGAGAGTCAGCCTCAGCATCCACATACCCCTTCTTTGGTTCTAATTGATTAAATCTGTGAGACAACAAGAAGGCAGATTTATCCAGAACAGTCCTGCCTTAAACCTGTATTGCAATTTATTTATTTTTCCTGGAACTGCCTTACTTAGTCAAAAATAGTGGCATCAGTGGCTGGGCTGCAGGAATGCCAGTGCTGGCAGATGGTGGGGCAGTGCTGGATGTCTCCAGGGCACAGGGGAGGGCACAGCTCAGCACTGGGGGTGCTCTCTGAATCCTCCCGGGGGCTGTGCTGGCTTTGGGCCCTTTGGGGTCACACATGTACCACCCCATCCGCCGCTTCCAGCCCACTCCATCTGGCACAGGAGATGTGGAGCCCTTTGAAGTCCTGCTGTGAGGCCCCTTGGATGCTGCTGGAGCCTGGGAAAGGGTGGGCTCTGCCTGGATGGACCAAGTGCAGCCTCCGGTCCCAGGGCATCCTGCTCTGGGGCACAGCATCCAGATTGTGTGAGGATGAGCCTCCAGACCTGTTTTTCTGAGCTTTGGGATTTGGAAAACCTTCTGCTCAAGTTGTTCAGTACACAGGGAAGGAACAACCTCATGCTTTACGCCTAAGCTAGAAATTACTGCAAAGACAGCATTTCCCTACAGAAACAGGGAGAGCATCAACAGCCCTGGGAGCTCTTTGGTGACATCAACAGCCCTGGGAGCCCTTTGGTGACACCAACAGCCCTGGAGCCCTCCTGGGATGCTGTGGGTGGGATGCTGAGCTGAGGAGCCCTGGCCCCAGGGATTTCTCTAGGCTGGGGGGACTCAGCTCTCAGAAAATTGGGGAGGATCAGGCTGAGAGCAGTGGAGTGTCCACCGAGCACTCGACATCTCTCAGAAGGAACCTGGAGCCTCTTCCAGCCAGAGGAAGTCGGCAGGAAAGTTTCTCTGCAGCCTGGCAGGGAAGAGGGGATCAGACCCTTAGGACAGCAGGTCTGCGGAGCTGAGCAGGAGAGACTCAACATGCCATTAGAGCATTTATTGGCTGGGGAATCACAGCAGTAATGAACTAATAGGTGCCTTCAGCAGGGAAGAGGCTTGTGCTGGAGGTTCTCCCCAGAGACTGCCTGCCATGGGGCACTGGTGGTTTTCTCCTGGGCAGATGCCTCGGCACCAGTTAAACCACGTTCTGGGCGCTCTGGAAGCCCCTCTCCCCTCCCCTGCACAGCCCAGAGCAGGACCTGTGCTATCCCTGGGATGCCAAGGGTTTTCCCTGGGACACAGCCAGTCCTGCGAGGCTTTGCCAGGTCTTACCTCCAGGAATTTCTCTCTGCCCTTCCCTGCTGACACACGGATGTTTGCTGGCAGGGAAGGAGGGGGCAAGGTCCTTGTCTGCCCCAGCCAGTTCTGTTTGTGCCCAGGGAGAAGCAGCACAGGGCAGTGTTCGAGTGTTTATTGGGGAGGGAGGAAACTAGAGCAGTGGTTTATTCCAGGGCAGGTTTCCCTAAATCCTGCTGGGATGGCAACAGGAGCTGCCCCCGAGGGGCACAGCCCTTTGGGAGCTCACACAGCCCGAGCTGCCTGTGGTGCCAGCGGTGCCAGCGGTGCCTGGTCTCTGACCATGCCGTGGTTCACTCCCTGTGCCCATGGCGTTCCTGGCAACCTCCCCCAGTCCCCAGCCCCCAGCTGGGAGTGTTTGGGGGATGTTGTTGCTGCACCCAGCCCCAGCGGCTTCCCCTCTGACCACAGGAGATGCCATCCCCACTTGCCTCAGAGGGAAGGACTTGCACGCACCGAGCAGCAGCTGGGTATGAGATTTTCCTCTTTCCAGCCAAACTCTGCTGCCATCTGCTCCAATTCCCTAATTATAACAGCAGAGGTGGGGGATGTCAGACTGGATAGGAGGCAGCGTGGGGTGAACATCAGCTCCAGCAGCCTTGACAGACTCGTATGGGCTGGAGAGGCTCCCAGACACCACGAGCTCGGCTGGCACAGGCACCAGTGTGAAGGTGGGACTGCACCCACTCCACTCCCAGCTAAGCCAAGCATCTTCCCTGGGCACATCCCTACCGTTCCTACCCACTCAGGGCTGCTTTGCTCTGTGCCCTACCCTACATGAGTCCAGCACTGCAGTTCGAGCCTGTTCTTGGCTCTCTTTTTTGGAAAGGTTCTCACATTTACCATCTCTCTAATGCCCGCTGAAGTTTATGCCTGAATCAATGTTTTGGGAAGCCAGAGCTGGGCTGGATTCCTCATTTGGGCTGAAAATAGCTAACAGACTGTGAGGCAAGCAGCAAATCCTGGCTTACCATCCTGAGGCTGTCAGAGTGAGGGAGTCCCTTTTTCTGGTGCCACCCAAGCTGTTCTTACTGATCATCGCCAGCCCACTGCCATGGCTCCTCCTGTTCCATCCATCCATCCACGTATCCCTGTGGCCAAAGGCTCAGAAAAGTCCTTATTCTCCAGCCAGACCTCCTGCAGTGCCCAGGCCACAGGATTGCATCCTGCTAACTGGGGTCTTACTGGTTTGGGCTGGAAAAGCCCGTGTGATGTTCTGTTCACTGGGTATTTCCGCGCAGCTGGTCCCAGTCCAAGCAGGGACTCCCACTTTCCGTCAGCAGGAAAGCACCGGGCACTTTGCTGGGGTGTCTGGTGTACACAGGCAGGGAGAAGCACCTCCTGGGTTTGCTCAGCCACGTTTCCCTGCAGAACTTTAACCCCGCTGCTCCTTGATCCCCTGAGGAAGCAGCTTGGAGCCCTCGGTGCACTCACTCACCCCTCTCCCGCAGCGGGGACTGACTGTTCAGCCTCCAGCTCACCCCGTGAACTGCCTGGAAAGGGGAAGCTTGTCAGTGAGTCAGTGGGGGAGAGATGGATTGTCCTCTGAAAAAAAAACAACTTATCTCCTCCCCTCACTTGCTTCACAAGGGTGACAAGGGACAAGGTCCGCTCCCAAGAGCAAACTCCTTTGGGGCGGGCGTGGGTTCCTTTTGAACTCAGCGCTGGTGCCTGGGCTGAGGTGGTTTAACCCCCAGTGAAACAGCTGCTGAACATCTGGAAACCTTCGGGCAGAGCAGTCCTGCTCAGGTTCTGCAGGTCCCCTGGCTGGGTGACAGTCAGTGCTCTCAGGGTGTCTTTGCACTGCCCCTTCCTCCCTTTGCCGTGCTGAAATGCCAAAACCAAAGGCCAAACTCACCTTCCAGTGACACCACAGGCAGGGCAAAGGATGCTTTTGGCTCCAGAGCCTCTTGCTGGGGGAGAAGTTTTGGTATCTGTCGCACTCTGTGCATTTTTCTGGCCTGGCCCCTCAGAGCTGGAGCTCTGCACAGCCACTGCAGGGCACTGGAGGAAATACTTGGAGCAGGTTTTTTTACTTTGTTTTGCAGTTTGGCAGCTCCTGGTTGCTAAGTGCCTGGATCTCTGGTGTGGATTGGTGGAGCTGTTGTTATGGTGATGCTCCATGGACCAAACTAGGAGGAGATGCTGCCGGATTCTCGGGTTTACAATTGGCCCCCTGGTTGCCATGGTCAGCCGAGCTGTGGCCACCCTGGGGACGGTGACTTTGTGTCACACAGAGTGGAGTGTGTCAGCTCACACAGGGATTCACACTGAGTTTGGTTTCGGGGTGATTTGGGATCAGAGGGAGCCAATTCCTGTGAGGGACAAGAGCAACCTGCAGATATCTGGGCTCAGCTGGAATTGTTGATGGAGATTTGCAGGGAGACCTCAGCTCTGGGGCAAGGCTGTGTTAAGAATATCTGAACTTGTCTCCATTTTTCCTGCTCCTCAATTCACTAGCCTGTAAAATAGGAATAACAATATTCCTTTTGCCCATTTTTGGAGTGACAGGACAAGGGGAAGTGGCTTCAAACTGACAGAGCGTAGCTTTAGATCAGATTTTAGGAAGAAATTCTCCCTGGGAGGGTGGGCAGGCCCTGGCACAGGGTGCCCAGAGAAGCTGTGGCTGCCCCAGCCCTGGGAGTGTCCAAGGCCAGGTTGGACGGGGTTTGGAGCCACCTGGGCTGGTGGAAGGTGTCCCTGCCCATGGCAGGGGGTGGCACAAGAAAATTTTTAAGGTCCCTTCCGGCCCAAACCATTCCGTGATTTTATGATTTACATTTTCTGAGTCTGTGGAGTTTCAGGTGCCCACCAGGGATGTAACAGGGGGGCTGTTGTTAAATAAGGGTGGTCCACAGCCCTTGTTGGCACCGTGCACAGCCACAGGCACCCTCTGGGACGTGGCACAGCAGCACCACCCACCCTCCCAGTGACACCAGTGGCTGAGTTTGGCACTTCCAGCCCTCGGCAGGAGCAGATCCTGCCGTGCCACGCTGGGCAGTGGAGCGTGGGGCCCATTTGCCAGTTTTCCTCGACTTAGCAGCCAGCTTTAAACTCCAGCCCTCTGATTGTTGCTGAAATGCAGCGCTGGGCAATGATTTCCACATGCCTGCCTGTGCACAAGGGAGAGCGGGCCAGGGCAGGGGAGGCATTGAACACATTTTTCTTTCCATGACTCGGTGCCTATTGAATGTCAGGGCAGTGGGGAAGGGAACTGCTGCCTGGATGCAGTGACTGTAAAATATTCCCTGCAGACCTCCAGGGAGCCGCTCGCCTCGGAGCAGCACACATGCATGTCCATGTGAGTTTAGCAGGGGGGGAAACGTGCCCCTGAGCTGCTGGGCATCTGCAGGGCTCTGCAGCTCAGCCACTGCTCGGGCTGGCAGGGAGTGAGGCCGGAGGAGCTGCAACAGGGAAAGAGGTGAAACCCCCCCGGAGCTGCCCAGCGCTTCCTCAAGAAGTCAAGCACATTCACGGTGCTGCCACTTCTCTAATGCTTCAGTCTGAGCTGTCAGGTTTAATAGACTTCCTGCATTTGCTGGGATTGCCAGGGCTCGTATGTGAGAGCGCTGGGCTGCACATTGGAGCTCTGGACCTCTCCCTAGGGAGACAGTGATGCCTGCTGGGTACAGCACTGTTTGGAGATCTTATCTTTCTTAACTGGTTCTTACTGGGCCTGGTGTGTCACTGCGTAGTGCATTTTGTCATCTTCCCTCTAGCCTGGAAACTGTGTAGGTGAGCCCCTGCCCCTCTGTATGTGCTGTGGACAAGTGGTGGGGGTTGCTCTCAATGTTGGGGTGAGCAGCTTGCAGAAAATAATTAGGTGTTCTTGCACCCAAAATTCGGTGTTCTTATATCAAAGGGCAGGTTGCTTGGCTGTGACAGGGGATGGGCTGCCCCCTTCCACTGTTACGCATTTGGAGACTGCTGCTGTCACCTCTGCTCAGCCTGAACTGCCTGGGTCTCCTCCCAAGGCAGGTTTGGAGCCCTCTGGCTGTGCCCCCTCCCCAGCCTGCCCTGGGCTCTCTCCCCCCTCTCTCCCAAAGCCAGATCCCAGCACTGGATGGAGTGTCCCTACTGGGGCCTCACCCTGTGAGGGAGAAGCAGAGGATTTAATGTGTCTGGCCAGGAGCCACGCAGGGAGAGGGCCTGGGGCAGGCACAGTTTTACAAGGCAGGCACTGCCCGGGCTCCAGCTCCGTTCCAGTCCATGCAGCATTCCCGTATCCCTGCCCTTGGACTGGTTTGGACAGGGACAAGGGGTGCCCAGCGGAGTCTTGCACCCTGTGCCTGCCCTTGCGATGTGAAACTGGGGCTGGGACTGCTCTCCCCGTGTCCCCAGGGCTGTGCTGGCACCTTGGCATCCCATGGTCCCTCTCACATCCCTGCAGCGTTGTTTGCTGGCAGGGAAGGTTCTGGAGAGGAGCAACCCTAGCAAGCCCCTGGGGCCCGTGATTGAAATGCTGCTGAGGATGCCGCAGCATTCCCTGTCTCTCCTGGCAGTCGCTCCCACCCGCATCCCGCCCATGGAACACGGGTACCACTTTCCCCTGGCTCGGGGAAGGAGCCCAGCTCAGCAACTCAGGCTGGGGGTGAGGATGTGGAAGGTGGCTGGGGGTGGCTTTCCAGAGAGGGGGAAAGGAGACTGAGTGGTCTGGTGTGCAGCAGAAACAGGATTGCTTCTCCCCAGAGGAAATCCTAGGACTGCACCAAGGGCAGGAACAGCCCGGAGCTGTCACACGAGGTTATGTGCATCACATTCCTACCTGGATGTGGCACCCAGCCGGCCGTGCCCCTTCAGGTAAAGGCAGGAGCATCCAGGGGTGTGTCAGGGCTCTCTGCCTGCTGCAGCCTCCTCTCCTTCACACCTCCCCCTGCTCCCCCCTCTCCAGCCCAACGCAGCTGGGCCGAGGTGCTGTTTGCAGGAGGGTGACAGGGGTGAGGAAGCACAGCCCGTGGATCTTCAAAAGATGCAATTTATATCAAAAGGGAGAACAGCTGGGGGATGAAACCCAGCACTCCTCTGGCTGGCCCAGGCAAGGGACATGCTAGGAATTGTAGAACTGTTCCTCGTGTGGAATACTCTGGGAGAATGAGGAGAAGGATTTGCTGAGCAAAGTCTCCCCCAGCATGAGTTGAGGTGATCACAGCCGTGGATCTACACAAAGTCTTGTAGTTTCCCAGCCAGACCCGGTTTTTGATGAAACGCTCCCAGCTAAAATGAGCCCCATTTTGACACCTAATTTCCCTGTGGTCTCCCAGGCCACGTGATTCCACTGTGACAACACAAAAGGGGAAAAAACAGCCCCCGGAGTCCAAAGTAATTTTAGAAAAACTCCCAAAAAAACAAGCACTTTTGTCTGCTTTTCGCTCAGCCATTACATTGGCATGTTTGGAAAAAGCCCCGAGGCTCTGCCTTGCAAATACACTGCTGGGATTGCAGAGGCATCTCAGGTGGGTGCCAAGTTCAACAGCGGCGACCTCAGCCCGTCACAGGGCACAAGTTAAGGGACACTTTGCTTCGGGGTGTCACGGGCAGCACAGCCCCAGCCCCATGGACACCGTAGGGTCTCGTTAGCCCCACCTCAGTCTGGCAGGCAGATGTGCTGTGTTCCTGTCCCACATGCTGGGGAACATCCATCACCCCCTTGATGCCTCCCCTCCCCTCCAGCCTTTGAACAGCACAGACAGGAATCCCTGCTGGCTGCAGCAGCTGGGTGCCTTCCCTCTCCACATCCTCCTCCAAAGCCATCCCTGTCAGGCTTATAGCAATCCCTGGCATGTTGATTATTGTAATTTATATTTAGGAGGAATGTTATGCACCAATAAGCAGCTCGTGTGGCACAACCACTGAGTTCATGTCTCTGTCCACTAATTGCTTGTAACATTCTTGCCCTTTGCATGTCATTTTCTCTTTGAGCTGGTTTCCCTGTCCAGCCACAGTGTGGGGGCTTCCTCTCCTTATTTGCCAGAGTTTTTGCAGGGATCTCCCTTGGTTTCCGTTTCAAAATGGACTTCGAGTGCCAGAGCTGTGGTATGGGGTGTGTGGCAGCAGTTGTTATGCTGAGGGCTGTTCTGGGAATGGCACATGAGTGTTCGAGACATCTCCCCCACCCCTCCCCGGGTGACATCTCTGCTTTAAATAGAGGAGACGGGTGAATATGGAAGTGAGAGGGAGGCAGAGCCTGGCTGGATGCTGGGCTGCAGCAAACCTGCCCATTTCTACAGCCAGTGGCATGAAGGGAGCGTGATGGCCAACTCACCCAGAGCTGACCATGCAGCCCACATGACCAGGTACTCATTGACCAGGGGTTAGGAGAGGGCAGGCCTCGAGAGGCAGCTGCACGGCACACCTCTGGCTCTCACCCTTTACTGCTCCTCCCCGAGCCCTGCAGAGCAAAGGATGCAAATCCCCGTGATGCAGGTGAGAAAGGAGCAGCTCCAGGCGGTGAGAAGCGAGCTGCTCGCCCCATGTCACTGAGGGCAGGGTGTCACCCCTGCTGCAAAGTCATCACCTCCCAGCTGGGGCAATGTGACTGGAGCTTGAACTCCCATCTGCTTTGGAGGGGCAGTTCCAGTTCAGAGCCCGCTGGTTCAGCCCAGACAGGGCTCAGCTCACGTGCCCACCAAGGGTGTTGACTGAAGAGCTGGTGTTGAATGTTTGACCCCACTCACGCAGCAAAGGAGCATCACCGAGGGCCTCAGGTCTTGGCTGCGTGTTGCCACGGGACGGGCTAAAGCGAACAAATAAAACGGATCTTGGTAAAACATCCCCTTCCTCCCTGGGGGCTCTGGTTTGACACTTCTGCCACACCATCTGTGAGCCGCTTCCCTGTTCCTCGAAGTGTCTCCCAGCGAGCTTGATGGTTCTAATATAAGAAATGAGAGTCAGCAAGTCCGCCGAGACTCCCACATTCCAAACGGAAAAGGGAAAAAGGAGTTCTGTCAGCAGCAGAAATCCCGAATTTTTGTCCTCTGGACAGTCTTCCTTGTGGAATCGCAGGCGTCTGGAGAGGAGAAGACCCTACATACTCCCCCCAGTAGGATCTCCCCACAGAGAACTTGTGCCCTCTTTCCTCTTCCTCACCAGCTCTGCTGTGTCCTCTGTGTTCCCATTTTCCAAACTCTGTGTATATGGATTTTGTTCCTTCCTTGCCCAGGTGTCCTGCCAGCATCCCTCTACCTTCCCCCACCACATTAAACCTCCTGCACATCCCTCAGATTTAGGCACAATACCCACTAATTACAGAAACTCTGCTGACAGACAGGCTGGTCTGTAGAGGGAAGGCGAGTTCTAATATAGCTGAGGATATAAGAAATTAATTAGTTTCAGACAGACAATGTTGGCACCTCCAGTCAGCCTGATTTATTTCCACGGCTGTCCCATTTCTGGCAAACTGAGAATGTTTGATTAAATATAAGACAAGTAGCTGGGACGGATGGTGCAGCTGCTGCTGAACACACAACCCCACGGGCAGTGACCGAGGCTGAAACGCCCGCGGCTGCCCGAGGGATGCGGGTCCCGGTTTCACGGGCTGCCCCCGCTCATGCAACATCTGCCGAGAGCCTCAAGGGCGGGGAGGAAGCGCCACAGGAGGGACCTGCCCTGGCTCGGGGGCGAGGCTGCGATCGGTGTGTTTGTGTGCCCGTGTGCCTGTGTGCCCGTGTGCCTGTGTGCCCGTGTGTCTGTGTGCCCGTGTGCCTGTGTGCCCGTGTGTCTGTGTGCCCGTGTGCCTGTGTGCCCGTGTGCCTGTGTGTCCGTGTGCGGCTCCTGCCCCAGCGCTGCCGGGGCAGCGGGGCCGAGCGGGCTCCTTATCCCGGGGCTGCGGCGGGGGGGGGCC
>VWZG01012095.1:122912-150781 GCA_013396735.1 Grallaria varia
CCAGCGCCGCACCTGCTCTGGCACCGGCACCGCTCCAACCCGCTCCAGCTCCTGCTCCGGCACCGCTTCAACTCCCTCCTTCTCCACTACCTCTTCTGATCTGGCTCCTGCTCCTGCTCCGCCACCGCTTCAGATCCTCTCCGGCCCCTTCCCAGCCCTGCCCCCGACCCGCTCCAGCCCCTTCCCAGCTCCGGACCCGCTCCAGCCCCGCTCCCATCCCTGTCCCTACTCCTGACCACCCGCTCCAGCCCCGCTCCCATCCCTGTCCCCACTCCCGACCCTCCGCTCCATCCCCGCTCCCAGCCCTGCCCCGCTCCCGGCCCGGCTCCCGCAGCTCCCGCAGCGCCGCCCCCGCCGTTCCCGGTGCCGGCGGCAGGAAGGAGGAAGGGACACGGCCGGAGGGAGAGCGCCCTGCCCTGCGGCCGGTGAGTGGCCCCGCGGCGGGCCGGGGGTCCCTGCCCGCCCCCCGCAGCCCCCGCTGCCGCCCCCGGGACTCTGGGGGCGCAAAGCGCGAGGCGAGGGAAGAGCTGAAGTTGGAGGTACGGGAGGGAGGGTTCGGCTCCGTCCGCAGCGCAGCGAGGATTTCTACCTGTCTGTGCCCCGCCGCGGGACGTTCCGGCGCGTGTTTTGGTCCCAAACCCGGTGCAGGGTCGATGCTTCACTCGTTGTCAACTTTGGCGGACACCCCCGGCACGGGGCGCGCCGGGAAGGTCCGGGGGGACCCTTCCAGTGTGAGCTGATGCTCAGGGTCTGTGCGCTGGTTCCCCGGCTCGGGCATTCCCCTTGCGCCGCGGGTTTTTGGCGCTGTCGGTATCAGTCGCATCTCTCCAGCGCGCCTGTTGCTCTCACAAGTTGCCCGGGATGCGGGAGAACTTGCCCCAGAGTGCCGGTCCCCCTCCTCGCTCCCCAGCCAAGGCAGCCCGTCGAGAGCTGCTCCCCCTGCCATGCCAGCCCTACCTCCCGAAAAGTCAGCCTTTGACAGGCTGGCTCATCCCTCCGTGAAAACAACCTGGAATGAGCGTGTTGGCACAATAGTGGCATTAGCTCTGAAAAGATGAAACATCAGGGTCAGGCCTGGGGCTGCTGGCGGTGGTTTTTTGTGCTGTGCATCAGGCAAATGAACAGCGTGATGTGATGTGTGCGTCGGCCTTGGAGAAGGTGCCTGAAGGGGAAGGGCTTTGAACAAGCATCAGGCAGAAAGTTGGAGCCTCTGGAGGAGGTTTGTGAAAGGGTAAGTGCCTTTGGACAGGGCCCTGCAAGGAAACAGGATTCATTTCCTCCTTGGAGGTAATGGGGCACCGCAGAGATCTGCAGCATGTGCTTACACACAGCTGAAATGTGGTAAACGCAAGCAGAGTCTTGTTTTTCAGTCTCAGGAGGCTTTGACAAGGCCATCTGGGTCACCCCACCTGTGGAGAGGTCATGAAACCCAGTTCCCAAGATCCTGAAAAGATTCCCTTGCAGAGAGTCACCCATTAGAGCCCTGGTCAGTTTGTGTCTGCAGGAACAGGGCAGTGGGGGCACACTGAGGTCTCAAAGTGCATTTGTAGTCTAGAGCATCCTTTGCTCCCTGGAGAAGGTACATCCATGGGAGCTCACATACCCAAGAGCAGATGAGCAGAAGGAACAGAGGCAGGAAAAGGAGGGCACCTGGTTCACCAGCTGGCACCTCATCAGTGAAAATTCGTTTCTGTGTGTAGGTGTGAGGCACCCAGCTCACAGTTCAGTGATTTTTAAGACTCTTATCATGCCAGAAAACTTCTGAGCAAGCTTTGGTGTCTGTTCTCCAGACAGGACCACTTGGGATGGCAGGTCTTGCAGATTTGTTTCCAAGTGCTCAGCTTTACTCACCCACGCTGGAAAATACTGGCATCAAAACCAAATGAGAGCAATTAATAGATGAGTGGTGGAACAACCTCGCCGGCATTAGCTGGGTGTTCCCCCTCTGTTATCCTACTTGGGTAGAGAGAAAGAGAAAAGAATCTGTAACTAAATACACTCTGGAGATCTGTCCCTGTGCGTGGCCTTGCCAGGGATTCTGCCTGACCTTGGACACGTCACCACCATATCCCCATGTCTGAGTCCCCCCATCTCCTAGCACTTGACCTTGCTTTGTTCGTTTGCTCCCTGAGCTCTGGAGAGCTTTGGGATGCTGGCAGGGATAGGCGTGGAAGCACTAAAATCCTCATCTCCATGCGGGAAGGCCCCTTTCTCTGAACAAGCTCTTTGTGGTCCCTGAATGGACCCTTCAGACCAGCTTTGCTGTGACAGAGCCAAGTGATGGTGTCACATATTCAAAGGTTACAGGTGACTGAAATGCAGCTGGATGTGCTTGGCTGATTTTTTACTGAGTTAAAAATGAACTGCTTTAAATCTTTGGCTTTATCTGCTTTTATCTGCTGCCTTGTGCGTGCATTCATTGCCAGTGTCACTGGGTTGTTTGTCAAGGTACAGCCCCGAGCACGGGGGCTGGAGGGCACAGATTTTGCCTTCTGTTGCTGGCACTGGATCTAGACAAGGTAGAGGAAGGCAGCTGCATTTTGCATGTGGTAAAATGGAGAGGCAGAATGGCTCGAGGTGTTACGAGGAGCCTGTGGTAGCGCAGGGAGTTGTTTTGATCTC
Source organism: Grallaria varia (assembly GCA_013396735.1). Classification (NCBI taxonomy): domain Eukaryota; kingdom Metazoa; phylum Chordata; class Aves; order Passeriformes; family Formicariidae; genus Grallaria; species Grallaria varia. Next base: position 125,535 of record VWZG01012095.1, read on the forward strand.
CCAAGTCCATGAGACCCCTCTGTTGTCTCTGCCCTGTGTCCTGCACCCTGTCACCCAGTCACACAGAAACCTGTGTACGTACTTCCCATATGTCATGTGTGCATTAAAATATCCACGTTGCAGTTTCCACTGAGACCATCCCGCTGGTCTGGCCTTCGGGAGAGAAATGAATGTTTGGTCAATCCTTGTAAACCCTGAGACATTCCTCTGGCTTCCACACAGACCTGAGGTTTAGGCCAGGAGGTCTGAGAATCTCCAGAAAATCTGGGATGTGTGTTTGGAGTCATGTCCAATAATAGTAAGAGTTTCCAAGAGGGTTTATACTCAGCAAGAACCTCCCAAATTCTCCTTCCATGCTCAGGGAAATTGAGGCAAACTTAAAGCAGCTTCTCCAGGCAGCAGGAGGGGGGTCTTGGCTCTGGGGCCAGTTCAGAGGAGATCCCAGCCCAGCCTGGAGTGAGTTCTGCTCCGTGTCACTTGTGTACTGACACCCGGAAAGGTCAGCTCTGCTTTCTGGCATGGCCTTGGCTTACTTCTTTACAGGTAGAAAAACAATAAAAGGTCCCTATTTTGAAAAGGCCTTTTGACTGCTTTCAGCAAACTCCATCCATGCAGAGGTTTGACCTGCTGGCTTTGCTTTTCTCTAAATTCACTTGTTTCTGCTGTTTGCAAAGGGGAAACTGATAGCAGAAGGCAACCTGTTGATTGATGTAGATGCAAAAGCCCAGATTACAATCTGGTGAACAATTAACTACTCAGAGTCGATCTGTAATCAGCCTGAGCATCTTTTGCTCTCTCTTTACATTTCTAATCAGGGTTTCTTTTCAGGTAGCATTTTGCCTGCAGCCAGTGTTGCTCATCTGCTGCTTGTTTGCTCAGTGGCTCCCAATCTCGGCTGGTATCTTTGTCTCGGCAGCCTGGCTGGAAAAGAAACTGCTGGGCAATTATTTTCAAGCCAGAGAGCCGAGCGCGGGGATCTGGCTGGGGTTCCTCACACCGCTGCCACCTCTCATCTCTTTCCTTCTTTCTTTGCCTCTCTCCTTCGGCTCGTTCCAGCCGTCTCTCCAAACCCGAGACCTGTGTTCTCTTGCCTTCTGGCTTTCCTCGCCGTGTCGGGGACGGGCTCCAAGCCGCCACAATTAAGGCTGGATTTTTTATTTTTATTTTTTTTTGCAGGCGCGCCGCATTCCCGCTGGGAAATGTCCGCATCTCCCCGGCACAGCCTTTCCTGCCCGCCGGGGCTGGTCCCTGCTGACAGTGCAGCCGGTTTCCATTCACACCTGAGCAGCAGCGGCCGGGCTGTTGTTAGAACTCGCACCCCGCGCCCAAGGCAGGATGCGGGTTGCGATGCAGGCGGGACCCGCGGGGATGCGGCTCGCGGAGCCAAAGGATGCTGCGGGCTTTGGGGCGCTCCCATCCCGCGGCCAGCGCCGGCTCTTTTGGTTTCGTTGGTGGCTTTGCTGCGCTCCCCTCTCCTCTCAGGTACCGTCCCTGCCACGCCGGGGGACCGGGAGGATCGATAGCTCCGAGGGCTGTCTGAGCTGCTGTTCTCAAGGGTTGATGCTCGCTGCCTTTCAGGTCTCCTGGCGCGGCTCAGGGGGAGCATTTCGGGGCTCTCAGGCGGGCACAGCCAGCCTTGGTGTGACCCGGGTTTCCTTCCCTTCTCCTTTCCCCGTGGCGTTTAAATCGGGGGCGTTTTGCAGCAGGGACAGTTCCTCACGTGGCGTTGGCACAGCGAGCCCTGGGGGCCGGCAGGCAGTGCCGTGGCAAAGATAACAAATTATCTGAGCAGCAAATTTCTGATCCAGAGCTGTCAGTGACTAACTTGTCACCTCCGCCAGCGCTGCAGGGCCATGTGGGTCATCAGAGCTGCTGCTGTGATGCCGAGAGGAGGAAGCAAACAGGATGGAGGGTTGGGTTTAGTGGTGTTGCATTTACTGCCCTTTCCTTCGTGCCTGGGAAGGGAAAGATTTCTGTGTGCTCCTCAAGGGTGCCAATGAAGACGCTCCAATTAACGGTGCATTCAATCCAATTATTTTGTTGATTTTTACTGTTTTTTATTTTGTTGCTTACTGATTTGATTAATTACACCCAAACAATTCACCTTCACACCACCCTTGACTACTGTCATCATCATTTCTCAGATGGAAAACCAAGGCAAGGAGAACATTCCTGGTGTTAAAAAGTCCCATCTCTGATGGCCCTGGATCTCAAACCAGAGGTTTAAAACCCTCTCTGGTGTGCTGGCCTGTATTAAACAGCCCCCCTCTCTCTGTGCTCTGGGGTGACATGAGTTTTGTTTGGTTTTTGGGCTCCCTTTCAGTTTGCTCATGCAGTAATGTTTTTATTACTGAAGACTTCTACATGAGCCCTCTCCCTCGACCTCTGAAATGCTCAGCTGTTTCTTGTAAAACAACCCGAATTTTCCCAGCCGGGGGCTTTGGAGTGGGACAGGGGACTGGATTTGACCAGTTTCATGGGGTGTTGCTGCTGTTTTGGTGGCTTTTCATTGAATTGCTCAATTAAAAAGGAGAGGCTGTTGACGCTGACCATAAACACTGAAACCTCTGAAAAAATCAAAGTGTGCCCTTTTCAGGCAAAGAGACATTCCCAACATTCCATTTATTTCTGCTATTTCTCTATTTTGTTTGAAATGGTTTATTTTTACTCAATCTATTTAATTATTCTGTGAGTGTTAATATGCTGGTCACTCAGGGATTGTGATTCCTCATCCCAGTTTGGATTTATCCTCAAACCACCCCCCAGCCATCACTTTTCCCTCCCTCCAGTTCCTCGCAGCAATTCCCACTCCTGAAGCCGTACCTTTTTTTAGTCGCTAAAGCTGACAAGGTTTTGTGAACAGGAGCCTCAATTCTGCACTTGGGAACATGCACACACATATAAATTCATCAGTTTGGGTTTGGGTTTTTTTTTCTGTATTCCAGCATGGAATATCACCTGGAGCTTGGGTTTGTGCCTTCTGTGACTTGAATTATTTGCTGGAAAACCTCTTAGGCTGGCAGCTTGTGTGTCAAACCTGTGCTGCAGCAAATGCTGGTCTGTAGATACCCAAGGATGCAGCCAGGGACCTCCAGGGATCTCCAAGAGATCCCAGAAACTGAGGATCCAAGTTCTGATCCAATACATCTGTGCTGCAGGGACCTGTAAACAACAGAGCAGAGAAAATGATGCTGCAGGAGTGGTTTGGAGGCAGGATCCAGGGCTTGGAGGTAGGATTGAAAGGTTTAATGTAAGATCCAAGGCTTGGAGGGAGGATCCAGGGTTTGGAGGGAGGATCCAGGCCCAGATCTCCTGGACTCTTTTCTTGGCTGTGCCACTGACTTGCTGATTGACCTCGGGTGAGTCCCATCCCATCTCCAGACTTCTGATTTTCCTGTCTCTCTGAGAGGTGGGAAACAGCCAAATTCTGCTGTGGTTTTACTGTTCTTTTTGGCTCTAGCCAGAGGTGGATTTGTGTCTCATCCAAATTAAAATGCAGAGTGTCTCTGTGTCCCCAAACTGCCCCCTCCATTAAACAAACCATCACAACACCCCCACACCACCTTCACATCCCTCCTTCCCACCATCCTCCTGCTTTAGCAACGACTCCCAAAGCCCCTGGAAAGAGCAGGAGCAGCAGGAGCTTTCCCATCACTCCTGGTCATGCCCTGTCCCTAGGGAGCCAAGCCTGGAATGCACAGGGGTGCCCATCCTGCTGCTGCATCTCCTCAGGCTCCAGGGCAGCCACACAGGGATGGAAACTGCTATTTCCTCAGGGCAGAAGGAGCAGAGAAAAGGTCCAGTTGAGTCATTTGAACTTCCAGGAAAACATGACACGCTATCCGAGGGAGAAGGAGTACTTTTATAAATTACCACGAGCAGCATGTGTTCTATTTAAGTACTTAATCCCTTTCAATCCCTTCTTATTAACGATTAATTGTGCAACTAATTGCACTATCATAGCATGGCAAGCATGCTCAGCTGCAGTGTGTACAACCAACCCCACCAGTGTTCCAGCAGATAAGAACTGGGTGCAGTGGGGAGAGGGGAGCACGGATGCTCTGCTGTGCCAGATCTCTCTCTCTTGGAGCTTCAGGATTATAATCCTTCCTTATCTCGAGTATTTCCTATGAAGCAACAATTTATCAGCTGGTGAGGCAGGAGAGGAGTATTGAATACACCCAAGTGGGCTTTGAACAGCCCTGCTCAGTGTCATCCCTTTTCATCTCGCTTTTGTAGCTTGGAGTCTCCTTGACTCCTGTGAAAACCACGTGGGAATAACGTTGTGCTTTGACTGAGGTGGGGGGGAGAAAGCGCTGTATTTGAATTTATTTCCTTTATTTTATGCCTCTGCTGCCTTACAAAAGCACAGCAGACTGCAGGCCACGGGTCAGCACGTGCTCAGCCCAGCACCTATCTCTTCCTCACAGTGGCCAAGGACTTGTGAGCCCAGCCACGTGTTTTCCTGGGAAAGGTCTCTCTCCCTCATGCTCTTTCACTCTGTTTATCTCCCTCTGGGCTCTGTTATCTCCCCCAGTTTCCAAGGCTCGTGCAGAAACCAGTCTTGCCTGTCAAGGACACTGGAGCTGTGGGAGACTCCACCAGCACTCAGTGAGGGCTGGGATAGGTTTTAAACTACAGGGTGGGGAGGTGGATTGGGAGTGAAGTGGAACAATTATCTTAAATCAGCAACAACAACAAAAAAAAAGAGAGATAATTCATTATTTTAAACCCCACCAAATACACTTGCTTTGTCTGCCATTCCCATGAGTGACACTGCAGCTTCGAGGACACTGAGCTGGGGCTTGGCTTGGCTTCGTAAGCCAGATATTATTTACAGTTTAACAAGGAACAAGGTTTATCTAAACACTGTGTGCTCGCCGAGTCCCCAGATATGCATGAAATGTTGCCCTCCATGGGGAAGTGAGCAGAGGTTTGCAGGCACTGAGGCATGTTTAATCTGTTTATACATGTTTCACCTGGGATCTCTCTATTCTGTGTCCAACCATGGCTGTGTTTGGTTTGACATGAAAATATCCCGGCCGTGGTGGTGCCTGGCTGTGGTGGGGGGAGGATTTTAGGGAGTGGGGTTCCCCCAGGCAGTGCAAGGGTGGCTGAGGATGCCCTGCTGCTCCCGCAGGGATGGTTTCCTGGAAGGCAGCATTTCCTCAGGTTGGGATCTTGGAAAGCTTTCCCCATCCCAGGGCCTCTCAGGGAATCCACGGCCTCCTGTGTTTGAGCTAAATGGTGTAAGGAAAAGGGAGAACCATCCCTGGAGCTGTTCATGTTGAGATGAAGGGTGTCCCAAAGCCTGGCATCTTGGCAGCAACACGGTCCTCTTGCCAAGCCTGCTGCCTCAAAATGGTGCTTTGACCACCCTGCCATCCCTGGCAGCCCCTTCTTGGCTCAGGAGGATTTTTAACTCTTCTGCTTTCCTCCAGCAGCTTAGTGGGACAGAAGTCCCTGGTCAGCAGCTGGGGCGAGGGCAATCCCTTCTCTTCTGGTGAGGCTCTGGATCTGGGAAGCAGAGCCAGGAGGGACCACAGGGGTGCCCACCTGCACATCTCACCTTGGCTGGGGCTCTAAGCACCGCTGAGATCATCGTGGGGAGGAAGGGTCGGGATAAGGGATGCTGCAGGTTTGCTTTTCTCACCGTGGGCGAGAGGGATCCAAAAGGAATTACAGTTCCTGCCGGGCTTTGAAAACTTCCAATTCCTCGAGTGTTGGCTCCTCACAGTCCCTTCCTGTGTGGCTGCTTTCCCCCCACAGCTGAGGAGGGGGATACACGTGCACGGAGCCCTCCAAGGATGGGTGCACAAGATTAAACACCAGATTAGTGCAATCCTTGGCAGCGAAGGAGCCTCGCGGTGTTTGCTCACTGCCTTCCCACCACGTGACCCTTCCAGAGCTTTAAATAAAACAGATTTGAAGCCCTGCTGCAAAGGGCTTTATGTGCCTAATGCCAGCCAGTGGCACCAAGTGCTCCAGAGCTCCATCCTGGTGGAGACCCAGCCCGTGGCTGGTACTGGGAGGTGCTGGAGTGGGGACAAGTAGGTCAGGAACACCATCCCCTTTCATGCTCTCCCGGCTGCTGCAGAAGGATCAGTGCAAGGGCAGTGAGAGGCTGGTTTAGCAGCAGTGTCAGCTCCGAGGAGCTGCTGGATCTCAAATGGGAGCTCACTGGGAGAGGAAGAAGTGTTCATCCCACGTGGAGCTGCTTGTTCCGTCTCTGCAGCTCCTCTTCCCAGTGCCAGGGCTGGGGGGCACAGAAATCCAGGTGGGTTGTAGAGTGTAACAGGCAGAGGTTTTAGCCTTTTTCTAAGCCCTTTGTCAGGGCAGAGCAAGGGAAGCATTTCCAGTCTCCTAGAAAATCCATGGCAAAGCGCCGAGCTCTTAATTGCTCCGAGTGCCTGTGGTGCTGCCGCTCCATATAAGTGTTGTGCCTCTGTTTATGTTAAGCCTGTTTCCCATTTTTCTGGGGCAATTTAATCCTGTCAAGACCCTTTGATAGCAGGATCCCTCTGGTAAGACTTCTTCCCAAGGATCTGGCTGGCATTTCTTCTCTCCACCACCGTTTGGTCGTGCCCTGGTTTCTGCCCCCCCTCCTTTCCCTTGCACCAGAGGTGGCTGCATTTCTCAAATTCCACTGGACTATCGGGTGTCCAGGATGTAATTTCTGCCTCTCTAAATACCCTCCCCAGGAATGCTTTTAGAAAGGGGAGCCGGGCAGCAGGGCTGTGTGATCCCTCTGCTCAGCTGTCCCCGTGGTCCAAGCCAGCTGAGCTGGGGTCACACCCCTGGGCACCAGGTCAAGGCCAGCCCCTGGGGCTGCTTCCACGTTTCAGCAGAAGGGATTAATTACCCCCAGTCCTCATTTTGCACCGATACCTTCCTTTTGAGCCTTCTTCTCACGTGCCAGAAGGAGAGGCTTTGAGTGCAAGATGAAATGGTGGGGCACGGGAGGATAATTCCAGTGTTTTCTGCTGAAGGCAGAGCAGACAAACCCTCCTGGCCCCTCCTGACCACTGCAGGGAGAGTGAACCCAGGCTTTCCATGAGCTCGTCTGCAAGCACAGCCCAGCCTGCAGCTCTGGGAGCTCTGTGTGGGCTGGGGAAAGAACGAAAGCTCTAATTAAAAAAGGGGGGAGAAAAAAAGGGAAAGGAGGAAGGAAAACAGCAGTTGGGAAGGCAGCAGACCCCACATAACCTGCGTGTGAGGGTGTTGCACAGGTTCATCCAGCAGGATGGAGCTGCACGTGTGCTGGGAATGTTCCTGGGGGAGAGGCTCGGTGGGGCTTGGGCTCTCCTGCACCAGGAATCATCTCCCATAACGTGGATTCTCCTTCCCATGGAGCAATAAAGGAAGGGCAGGTGCTGACAGACTTGGCCACAGGTTAAACACTCCTGGGAGAGAAAATAAGAGGCTTTATGTTCCTGAGAATGACTCTTAGGCAGCTGGAACGTTGGCACCTTCTTCCCCTCCTGTGGCACCTTCTCCAGCCACCTGGGCGTGCTGAGTGCCAGCTGCTGGGATGACAGGGCTTGGTTTGTCTTTCTGGGAGTGTCTTTCATTCAGCAGGATCCATCACCACTTTGTTGGCTGTCCGTGGGTATTCCAGACCCTCTGTGGGTGTGACGTGGAAGGAGGTGCCACTGGGAGAGGCCGGCACAGGACATCAGGTCTCTGGGGGCTCAGGAGGAGCAGGCAGGCTGGAGCCAACCTTCCTGGGATGCAGCTTGGATCGTGTTGGTTAATTGTCAGTCAGTGATCAGCTGGGTGTCGTAAAAGCAAGGCCTGGGCTGGTTTCTGCTGGTCGTGTTCCTCCTCAGTAATTACTTGTGTTGGTATTGCGGCGGCTCCTCGGCGTACACAGGGCTGTGAAGGACGTGTGATAAAGGGATGAGAGGGGAGAAGGAGTCATGGAAAAGGTGAGAGGATGGATAAACATCCCACAGCCCAGCAGCAGCACCTCCAGGAGCCCCCGGGAGCTGGGAAGTGCTGCTGCCCCAGTAACCCCAGCACAGCTCTTTGCCCCGATGGTGACAGCCCAGGTCTGCTGGGTGGTGCTCACACTGCTGTAGGATCAAGGCAGTGCTGCCGTGGTGGGGCACATGCCCTGAACTCCCAAGTGGCCCTAAATTACATCTCAGTAACTTGGGACAGCTGCTGTAGAAATATTGAGTGTGGAAGGGAGTGGAGCAAACCAGCAGCGAGGGGTGGGATGGAGCAGGGAATCTGCTGATCCCCAGTGGCCGTGAATCCAGGCTGCTCATCCCTGGGGATGCTCAACGTACCATGGGAACGCTGACACGGCCCAACACTGAGCTCCCACCCAGCACTGGGATGTCTGGGGTGGCCCCACTGGAGAGCTGCAGGCTATTGTTGTCCCAGCTGGACACTGGACACTTTGCTCAGGTTAAGGGAATAAGTGCCCAGTGTTTTGAGGCTGCTGGAATAATGACTGTCATTTTAATGCCCTCCTCGAGCTGCCCTGATCTCACCAAGAGCCGGGGAGGGAAGAGCCAGGGGAGAACTGCTGACTGTGCCACACAGGGCTGTGGGCACAGAGAAAGGCAAAATATACAAAGGCAGAACAAACCTCCTTTGTGTGCTCCTGTTACTGGGCTCATTGTCAGCACCGGGACAAATGGAAGGGGAAATGGGCATCCAGCAAAGGGCTTTCCTTCCCCTCTCGCCCCTGCATCGAGGACAGGTTGTAATCCCAGCCCTGGAAGTGTCCAAGGCCAGGTTGGATGGGACTTGGAGCAGCCTGGGATAGTGGGAGGTGTCTCTGCCCATGGCAGGGAGTGGAATGAGGTGAGCTTTAAGGTCCCTTCCAACCCAAAGCGGTCTGGGATTCTTTGATTCTACAAAGTCTCCAAAGGCTGGGCGGGCAGGAAGTTTTCCATGGCATCCACCCTTCCCATGCTATCCCTGTGTCTGTCTCAGAGACCTGCGTGTGCTCCATGTGGCTTTGCCTGTGTCATTGTCATTGTCATTGTCTCCAAACAGCAACTTACCAAGGAGCAATTGGAATTCTGCGAATGAGGGGTGGGATCACTGCTATGCCAGGTGCTAGACAGGGCATCCCATCCCAGGGGAATGCAGGCCAGCTGGGACAGGGAAAGGGAATGCAAACCAACTGGGAGGGAGAAAGGGAATGCAAACCAACTGGGAGGGAGGAAGGAAGCACTCTCAGTCTTGATTTATCTCCAGGAAAGCAGAGCCATTCCAAGAGGGTCAGAGCCTGAGTGGGGGCCAGTCTTAGGCATTTGCCACAGGATCTTTTGTCCTCCCAAGGGAAAGGCAGTGATTTCCTGGTTGCCATAATCACAGGCCTGGTGCGCTGCATTCGTTGTAATCATGGAAGGCAGTAATAGGGGAGGAAAAGGAATTACAAGGTGAGGATGGACGGACTCCCTGGGGATCCCCAGCTCCCTTTTCAATCATGCCCAGCACAGTGGCTGCCCCGGGATGATGGCTGTGCTGTTTGCTACAGGGCTCCTGTAGATTAATAGGAATTGATTGTGCTCCTTTCCCTGCAGGATCTTGACCTCCTGGCAGGGAGGAGATGTCGGGGCCCCGCAATGGCAGCGTCGAGCAGCGGGAGGTGAATGTGGAGGAAGGAGAGCTGGCCTTGCCCTCTGCCCTCATCACTCCCCTTTTGGGGAGAGTAATTCCTGCAAACTGCTCTGCCTGGGGGGCAGGGACCACAGCTCATCCCAGTGCTGAGCAGGATGTGGCCCCAGCTCTGCAGGGCCCAGGCTGGTCCTCACTGCAGGGCTGATCCTCTTGGGCTGTGCTCTGCATCTCTCATGGGGAGCGAGCTTGTTACCCCAGGGAGGATTTTGCTGCCAGCTGAGTGGCCAGGGAGATGTCCACTTGGTGGTCACAGGGCCTGATGTTCCTCCCTGCCCCTCCGACCTTGCCCTGGGAGGATTCCCAGCTGCCATGGAAAATCCAGCATCATCCCTGGGGTACGTTTGAGTTGTTTCTCTCTGACACCCCAGAGCAGCCTCGAGTCATTCCCATTCCCCTTCCATACACTTCTGAGGACCCGAATGTGGTTTTGCAGAGGAAATGCAGAGTGGAGGAGGAGTTTGGTTGTGCTGAGCTCCTGTTTGCACAGGAATGTGCACTACGGAGGGGCTGAAATCTCTCCCATCGCCTGCTTGGCAGCTCCTACAGCTTTTCCCTGCTCCTCCTCTGTGCTGGAGCTTGGGAGGGAAAGCCTCAGCTGGCCAAAACAGACCTGGAAAGGGCTGCCTGGCACAGGGGCTGTGCTGGTGAGCTTTCCTCGGGTCTGCCTTTGTGCCTTGCTATGCGAGGAGGGGCACATATTCCCCCTGCCTGGGTGGGTTGTTTGTTTAGCCCCACAGCCACATGCAGCGTTCCATGGTAGCTGTGTTTGCTGAGCAAATAAGGCTCTCCGAGCAGAATTCACCATTTCTCTGATCCTTGCAGGAGCAAATCAATGCTACCTAATAGCTGGAAGCAGGAGCTGTAACTGCTGAATAGGACTGTTCATTTTGCCTTGTAAACACAACTGTTAATCTCTCTGGGGATTAAAAAAAAAAAGGGTTTAAAAGAAGCAAACTGTTCTTCCCTCCAAGCTTTCCACTCTTTCCACTGGGAAACGGGGGCAGAAGGCTGATGAAATGGTAAGGAAGAAATGGAGCCACTTATCATTGGGGAGAAGCAATAAAGTAGTTAGTGCTTGACAGCTTTGCTTCCTAAGCCCTGCCATGTGCTGGAGGAGAAAGGGAGCAGTTCCATACCCTGTGCCATGAACTCCGGAGCAGGGAACCAGCAGGTTTTGGTGCCCAAATGCAGGGTTGATTCACATGGACAGTCCAAGCCCGAATGCCTGTGGGAACAGTTCACTGAGGAACAGTGAGCGTGGTTACTGCCTTGAATGCAGCGTTAACTCCTTGTCTTGATCCTGTGAGGAGCTTTCCTGGTGGGCATCAGCTCTGGGCTCTTTGAAGTGTTTTAGCCAAGTGTTTACTACCCGACTGCATTACAGTAAATGCAGATCCCTCGCACTGCTGGCTTTAATCCCTGTTCCTTGGCCACGTTCCAACCTGGATGATTTCATTTTTGCCAGTTGATGCTTAAACTCTTTATCGCAGTTTTAAACTGCTCCTTCCCTTCGTGTCCCGCCATGCAACGTCATGTTTGTGCATGTGGTTCATCATCCAGCTCCCTCCATCCCAGGTTTCTCCGGTCCAGGCTCCCTGGGATTCCTGCCAGGCCATCCAACAAGTGCTGTCAACTTTGCTGAGCAAGTATCACTTTCTCTCGGAAAGTCAAGAAGTGCCTCCACTTCCTTTAGGACACTAAAAGTGTTGGGAAAAAAAAAAGAAAGAAAGGCTATCTCTAGGAATTCTCCCTTTGAAATCCATGCTGGAAGGGGAGGGCTGGGCTGCTCCCTTCAGCTGTAAAGGGGATCCCTTCTCCCGGAGGGAATTCTGATGGAGAAGGGGTGAAGCCCCTTCATACCCAGGGCAGAGCATGGGGAGCACATCTTTCCCCCCAGCCTGACCCTGCATTACCCCTGCAGCCTTCTGGTACGTGCACTGTGGATGCTTTGCTTCCAGGAACGGAGCAGGTCCCAGTTTTAGGACACCTGGAGCCTCAGGGCCACTCGGGACGGGGTGAATTCCTTTTGGGGAGGGACAGAGGGCTGAGGGCAGGAACAGTCCCGTAAGTTCCAGCTGACAAACGCTTTAATGTGAACTCCATCAGCAGATGCCAAGCAGGTCCAGGTCTGGCTGGAAGAATGAGCCCCAGCTGTCCGGAGCCGTGAGGATAAGGAGCAGGGACCAGGCACGGGGCAGCTCGGGAATGGCAGCAGAGTCAGGTAGCAATCCCAGAGTTATTTTTTCCCCCCACCCCAGTTCCTCTCCGAGGAGGTTTATATTTAGCAGGCTGTAGCTGCTGGCATTCCTGCAGGAAGCAAAGGAGGGGGGAAGGATTCGGATTTGTGGAGCAGTTTTTTCTCAGCATGAGGCTGACGTGAAAACAGGAGCACAGGAGCCTCGGCAGCTTTTCTTAGTGCCCCTTCAGCAGTGTCAGGAGCAAAGCCCTCCAGGTGGATTTAGTTCCTTGGGGACCTGCAACACTGGCATCATTTCCACACGCCAGCGGTGCCCTGGCTCAGACTCACTCAGGTTGCAGGGTGGGGAGTCAGGTTGGAGCCGTGGGCTGGGGAAAAGGTCTCCAAAGCAAGTGTCAAACTCTGCCTTCCCTTCCAAAGCAACAGCAACTGCTCAGAGATTTTATTTGGACCGCAAGGAAAGCACCAGCACGGAGACCTTGTTAATGCAGCACCGCCGGTGCCACATCTGCCTTGTCAGAGGATGTTTCTGCAGCGCTGAGGAAACATTTCGGTGGCTGAGCCTGACGTGGATGTGTCTGTCATCCTCCTGCCACCCCCAGCAAACCCCCCAGCCCTGACTCCAGGCAGGACCGAGCCTTCAGCTTTAGGTGTTTACAGCCCCAGAGGTGGGCGATGAGCGGGGGTGGCCGAGGCGTGCGAGTCCCTTGGGATTCGGGTGAATTCCAGGGATTGTCGGGGGATTCGCCCGCTGCACGGTGCCGTTCCTCCCCGCAGAGCCTGGCAGGCACCCAGCCGGAGTGTTTGTATTGCTGACGGATAATCTGGTGAGCTTTCAGATGCGGGCGTGTCAGCCCGAGTGTTGCCGTTGTCCTGGCGACGGGGATGCAGCAGCTCCCGGATGCTGTGTCTGATCGCATCACTCTGGAATGCGATCGCCGTGGGTTTGTGCTGCTACGCCCCGGAGAAGGCTGGGGGGCGTGGGGACAGCCAGGGAAGGGCAGGGACACCCCGGAGTAGGGGGCCGACTGCTCCAGGGGTGCGGGAATAGGCGCGGGATGTGTGGGTCAGTGCGGGAAAGAACCTCTCGGTGTCGTTTCGGTGCCTGTTTGGTACCAAGGGTTGATTTACCCCTTAGGATCCCAGTTGGGTTGGTGGGTTGAGAGCAGCATTAAGGAGACCAGAGCTGTTAATGGAAAATTGCCTGCCAGGCAGCTTAGAGGGTCGAGATGATAAAGGATGGTGGAGGAGCATCCCTACACTCATGGGATTGGGAAGGGGAAAGGGACAGACTCAAACCCAGCCTGGGACTGGAAGGGACAGAGCTGTGGCTGGTTGGGAGTGAGACACTGATGTCCCATCCTTGGAAGTGTCCAAGGCAAGGCTGGACAGGGCTTGGAGCAACCTGGGATAGTGGGAGGTGTCCCTGCCCATGGCAGGGTGTGGAACGAGACGAGCTTTAAGGTCCCTTCCAGCCGAAACCTTTCCATGACTCTGGGACAGCAGGGAGCTGTCGGGACAGCAGGCAGTGTGCTGGATCTGTGCTGGGCAGGAGGAGCAGCACCAGAGGTCAGCAGGAGTGGGGCTGGAGCCCAAACCCTGCACAGACAGCACTTCCAGCCCCATCCCATCCCTGCTGCTGAGCCTGGGAAGAGCCAAAGCAGGAAAGGCAAAGCAGTGTCCAGAGTGAGCTCCCCCAGCCTGCTCAGACCCAGCACACTTTGCCATGTGCCCCTGGAGGGTTTTCTTCATTTAAGGGTTTTATTACTTTAATCAGATCTCGGGCTTAAGGCGATTCTAATGCCCATCAGGATGAGTCACTCAGGAGCTTATGAGCAAGCTGGAGGGTCAAAGCATCTCCCCATGCTGTGACTCTGGGGGATCCCCCCAGCCCACACTGGCTCCACTCAGCATTTTGCTGCTGGCTCAGGAAGTCCTTCTTGCAAGGGCAAAGCAGAGGCCAAACTGCCCGGGGAGAGGTGTCTCCTTGCACAGAGGAGAGTGATATTGAGTCTTTCCTGTCACTATTTACCCTTTCTTGCTTTCCTTGTATTTCCACCCCGCTCTTCCCCATTCCGGGCATTCCCGGAGTTTCCAAGGATGCCATAAGGAGCAGCCTGTGTTGGTGCTTGGGGTTGCACAGCCCTGTCCTGGGCTCAGAAAAAGAAAGAAAAAAAGCCCCCTGCATCTCTTGGCCACAGCCAGCTCTTTAGAAATGAGGAACCCAATTTCCCTGACAACCACGTGGCTCTGACTCGGTGGTGCCTCAGGGATGAGGATGTCCCCTGCGGGTCCCCAGATGGGGAAATTGGGGTGGGGAGGTTTCCAGCCCCAAAGAGCAGGAGCTGGGGGGCTATGGGGACCACACCACGTGCAGTCCAACCCTCTGAGCCTGCTCTCCCTTCCCCGCAGGGCTCTGCCGTCCTTCGCAGCGCGAGGAAGGAAAATGAACAAGATGAAAAACTTCAAGAGGAGGTTTTCGCTCTCGGTTCCGCGGACAGAGACCATCGAGGAGTCACTGACAGAGTTCACGGAGCAGTTCAACCAGCTCAACAACCAGAGGAATGAAGGTGAGGAGCCCCCAGGCCCCTGATGTGGTGCTGGGGCTGGTCAGGAGCATCTGGGGCCAGTGGTACCTGCAGGGAACTCCTCTCCAGGCCCCTGGGCCGTTCTCTGGGGCTCTGTTGAAAGTTTCTGCCCCTTTGTCTGTGTTGTTTTCCTCATCTGTCCATCGGGATTAGCAACACCTTGTCATTAAATCTGAAGAGAGATTTATACTTGCATAAGGAAAGCCTTATGGGAGGGAAAGGTATTTGCACAAAATGGGGAGGAATGACACACCTGTGGTTAAGGGCGAGAGTGGGAAAGCGTGGGATGTCCTGCCTGCCCCAAAGCAGGGTGTGAGCCCTCTCTGGGGCCACAGGCTGAGCTTCCCCCAAACCCGAGGGGCTGTTCTCTCTCTGTTCTGGGCTCACCGAACCACCCTTTGCCCCTGGACCCTTTGCCTTCTCCTGCGAGGCCCTTGGCAGGGTCCCGGGGAGGCTCAGGGTTAACACCTGAGCGGGCACATCCCCTGAGCAAACAGGGCTGGGCTGCAGGCTGGGGCAGGCTCTGCTCCCTGGGCCGGGCAGAGGCAGCGCTGGAGGCACCGAGTGGGAGCAGCTTGGCAGGCAGGACCTGCCTGAAGTTGGGCTCGGCTCATCCCGGGGCGAATGTGCTGCTGCGGGTGCCAGGCTGGAGCAGCCTCGGCCGCCCCCTGTGTGCCACTGCTGCCTCCTGCCCCAGCACAGCCCCTTCCCTGCCCTCAGCTCACCCTGGAGCTGGTTTTGCCCTCACCCTGTGGCCACGGTTGCCAAAACTCCCCTTGCAAGCCAGGGCTGAGCGCTGGTGTAATTGCCTGGCACTGCGGAGGGACCGTCTCTCTGCCAGCCAAGCTGCTCCCAAGGAGGGATGCGGTAACCTAATTTAGAGCTGCCTTTCCTCCGTCCTGCAGCCCCTGAGGCTCCTTTATCTCTCCAGGCAGCCGGGCTGCCCTCAGCAGCATCCCTCACAGCCTTCTTCCCTGCTCCCACACACCTCCCCTCTCCCCGCAGTGAGCAGCCAGGGCGATAATTAGACTTGAGCCCGTAATTAGACGCGCAGAAGCTGAGGGGATAAAATGGGGCGAGGCTAAGGAAGTGCTGGGCACTGCCAGCTGCTCCTGCTGCTGCCCTCCTTGGGCACAGACCTGTGCCCTGGGATGTGGCTCCTTAGCTGTGCCCTGCACGCCAGAGGGGAGATTTCCCCCTTATCCTGTTTAATGAAGTGTCGGTCACGGCTCCTCCTTTGCCCCTGGATGGCAAACCAATGCAAGCAGCACCTGCACTTGGAATCGAGTCCTTGCCTGGGCTTTTGGGCTTGCTCCCGAGGTGGCCAGGGGAGAATAAGAGCAAAGTGTGAGCAGCCTGAGCCTGGGGGCAGGACTGAGGGTGTTCCTGACCCCACGGTGGCGGCTGGACCAGCACTAGGCTGTGATGTGGTGCAGGAGATCCTGCTGCTTGCACCAGTCCTAGCCATGGTGAGGTTTATCAAGAGGCCCTCCTGCCTGGCCTTGGGAATGTACCGGGGGCTCAGGATCAGCCAACACTGCCCTGGGGCTGCAGCTCCTCCTGTGCTGCTTCTCTTCCCCATGAACAGCTTCACTGCAGGTTTCACCTTCCCTGTTGGGATCTCTGGGGCTGCCCCTGAGCTGTCTCTGCCATCCCTGTGGCTCCAGACCAGCCTGCAGCGATCTTGTCTCTCCTGGTGACAGCCAGTGACAGCTCCGGCGCTGTGATCACTCACTCCAGAGACAAGTGCCAATCACAGCACAGATCAACACATCGTTTTTTGCTTTCCTCACCTCGTGTAGCTCCTCAGGGAATTGCTCCAAGTTTTCACTTTCCCTCCAGCACCAGAAATCAGGGCATAGCAGCATTCCCAGGTCATGGCAGTCTGCACATCCCACACTTTGGGAATGCCTGTGCCCATCCTTGGGGAGGACAGTGACGCAGAGCCCAGAAGTGGTCCAAGAATCGTAGAATCCCAGAGTGGTTTGGGTTGGAAGGCACCTCAAAGGTCATCTTGTTCCAACTCCCCTGCCATGGGCAGGGACACCTTCCACCAGCCCAGGTTGCTCAAGAGCATCTGCAGAGCTGCTCTGGCTCGTGTAACGGGACAAGGCAGGACCTCCTCCTGGGGACAAACCTGCCTCTGTTGGGTGTGTGGTGAGAAATCCCCATCTCTGTCTTCTCCATCCCATAATTCTCATGACCTCACTCATAGTGGCTGATAAATAGGGGTTTTTTCCCCAGTCTGGAAAAGCAAACAGCTTTCCAGCCTGGACACATCCTGTCACAGCCAATGTCACCTTGGTGGAGCTTGGCAAATGCACACTCTGTTTTTTCAGAGATGTCAGGTCTTGGTGTCTCCCGTTTCCTTTAGTAAAAGCTGGTGGCATCCAGCAGCAGCTCACTCCTGTGCCAGGGCTTTGCTCCCTGGCCAGAGAAGGTTGAGGGCTGCAAAGGTAATTCCCAGTTTGCACTGGCATAAAACAAGAGGCAGATGTGGCCTTGGGAGCACAAGGCCCCGAGGAAGTGATGATGAGGGGGAGGAAGGAGGATGACTAATCCCAAGGTCTGAGTGCAACAGAGCCTTGAGAGGAGAGTTCACACTTAGCAAAGTAATTAGAAGTTATAAGTCAGGCAAGCAGTGGAGGGGTCTGGCCCCTTTCCTTGGGAGATCAAAGCTCGTTCTGGCAGAGCCTGCGTTTAAATATATTTATGAAAAAGGCGGGAGGCTCGTCAGAGGCAGCCGCCGTGTCTGCGGTCTCACTTTAATTTGCTTTGATATCCCAGGCAGCCTCATTATTTGCAGAGTGCCAGGGCTGCCCGTGATCCACATGAAACGCTGAGCGGAATCAAACAGGCCCTGGACAGGTTTCCAGGTCCCTCCCGTGTGCACCCGCCGGGGTCCTGCAGAGCTGGGGGCAGCTCCAGCCCTCCTCTGGGGACTGGGAATCTGGGGACTGGGAATCTGGGGGATTGGGAATCTGGGGGACTTGGAGTCTGGGGGGCTGGGAATCTGGGGACTGGGAATCTGGGGATTGGGAATCTGGGGATTGGGAATCTGGGGACTGGGAATCTGGGGGGTTGGGAGTCTGGGGATTGGGAATCTGGGGAATTGGGAATCTGGGGGACTGGGAATCTGGGGATTGGAATCTGGGGACTGGGAATCTGGGGACTGGGAATCTGGGGGACTGGGAATCTGGGGAATTGGGAATCTGGGGGACTGGGAATCTGGGGACTGGGAATCTGGGGGACTGGGAATCTGGGGGCCCCTTGTGACAGCCCGGGGTGTGCTAGACTTGCACATCCCCCTGCCCACTCTGGCCCCAGGGCAGCCCAAACACCTTTCCCCTCATCTCTGCAAGTCTCCTGTGTCTTTTTACGTGCTTTTTCCATCCCTTTGGGTGCACTCGAATATTCAGGTTGTCGATTCACCTCTGATTTTACATCTGATGTTCATGTAGATGAGGAGATTGGCACTAATCTACTGGTGGGTTACTGGTTCAGAGAGACAGTGCTGCTGGTTTGCTCCTTTCAGGACAGGCTGCATCTTTTACCAAGCTTTGGGCTTTTTTACCTGTGGGAACCAACACAAATTCACCCAAAACATCATTTGAGGTGGATTAGTTGGACTCCATTCAGTCCAATTTTAAATGGCTTTTGGGTTGGTTTTTTTTTTTTTGCAGATAATTTGCTTAGGAAATGAGCAAATTAAAAAAGATTTGATCCAGTTTAATTGAGCCACATCACTTTCATACCTGTGGTTCATTCAGGATGTTTCCTAATTGTCCCTGTACAAACAGATGGACGGAAAGGGAAGGGACCAGAGAAGGAAGAAGGGGTGACTGTCCCTTTTTCTTGCCCGTCTGCCCAGAACCTCCTGGCCCTGTCTCAGATCCTCCCAAGCCCAGTGGCACAGGCTGGCCCCATCCCTTTGGCATGGGCCATGCACCCAGGACAACCCGCATCCCTCGGGTTCCTTGTTCCCCCAGTGCCCATGGCACAAACCCACAGCTTTTCCCAGGTCACTTGCCTGCCACCTCTCATCCGTCAGCTGAGCTGACTGCAGCCAGGTCCCAGCCCTGCTCAGCACCCCGTGAAAACCAGCCCTCCCTCTCCGGTCCTCAGCAATGAGATCATCGCTGGCGCCCGAGCCCTTTGGGCTCCGCGTTAGGCAGAGCCGGGGATTGTCTCTGCACAGCCCCAGGGGCTTGGCAGTGGGCAGGGGTCAGCCTGGGGCATCAGCTCCTCCTGGAGGAACATCTGTGGGGCACCTGAATGCCCAGAGGACACCTGGTGTTTGTGGCAGTGCCCCTGGAACCTCCAGGTGTGATTTGAAGCCCGGCTGCTCCAAAAAGTTAGGAGAAGGGAGAGAGCTGTGTGGCCACTGGGAAGGGGATGGGATGGTCCTTCCTGCTTGGCCCCACACCTCTTCAGAGGGAAGTGCATCCCTCCTTGGGGAGGTGGTTCTCCTCCTTCCCAGCACCTCCAGTTTCCTGCTCCTGAACAGCCCCTTGGAAAGAGCATCCCTGTGAATCAGAGGAATCCACTGCACGGGGGTTCAGGTGACCTGCATTGAACCCGTCAGTGTTTGGCGGTGCCTCTGTCTGGGCCTGTGTGTGCCAGAATGTTCCTACCGACCAGCTGTTAATTAGAGAGTGAGGAGCTTGAAGTGCAAACCTCAGACTGGGGACCAGAAGGAACTCAATGGCTTATTCTGTTGTGGTTCCTCATTCCTTTCAGGTTTTCTTGGGCTCAGTGAGGCTTCACACCTGGAGTCCCCAGGGAAGGGTTATTTTCCTGAGCTGCTTTGGTTTTCAAGAGAGCTCTTTTGCTTCTCGGGGCTGTGCCTGGCTCGGGGCAGCGGGTTGGGGCAGGAAAGCCCGGAGTGGTTTGTTTTGCAATGAGTGACTCTGCAGCCTTTGATCCCAAACACCTTCCGAGAAACAGTTACATCCTTGGAGGAAAATACCCTTGTGCCTGTTGGTTTTGGTGGTTCCTGGGGCAGCTGAGCTGTGTCTGTGTGTCTGTGAAAGGGCTCTCTTTCTATTTTGCTGTTGTACCAACCCAGGCCAGAGGGACCCAGAGCCACAGACAGGCACCTCAGCATTCCTGAAGTGCAGGTGGTGTTTTGTCCAAGGTGGCATTTGGGAGCATAAAGCTGGGAAGTGAAGGTGAATATTCACCCCTGCAAAACTCCATGGTGCTGCTGCAGAAGGGCTGAGCACTGGAATGGGAGGTGGAGATCTGGGTGGCCTTGGGTGGGATGCAGCTCCCCCCTGTGCATCTCCCTCCCCATCTGTCAAAGAGACCTTCGTGGCAGGGGGTGCTTTGGGAGAGCAGAGCCCCGTGGGTGCTGTTACACCAGGTCTCTGGAGCAAAAAGCAGGAATTCCCTCTGTCTCCTGGGCACAGAGAAGGAAGAAGATATTCCCATGGCCCCAGAGCATCCCTGCGCCTTCCTGCCCTGCTCTCACTCCCTCTCCTCCCGGGTACATTCCTTGGCACTTCTGCAGCTCACTCTCCTCTCTTTCTGTCCTCAGACCTGGCTCAGGGGCACCTGCAGCTGGGGCAGCTGGGCAGGGAGTTCCGTGCTGACAGCAGCCCCCTGTCGCCGTCGGAGGTGGAGGGGCAGTCGCCGGTGCCCGTGCGCTACCGCAGCAACAACCAGCGCCGCTTCTCCGTGGAGGCAAGTGCTGCCGGACGGGGGACACGGGGACCCCTGGCTGTCACCTCCCTGCTGGCTGGGAGAGCCGCTGTTGGGTCCATGGGGACCTGCCGGGCGGGGGACACGGGGACCCCCTGGCTGTCACTTCCCTGCTGGCTGGGAGAGCTGCTGTTGGGTCCATGGGGACCTGGCGGTCTCAGACATGAGCCCTGGCATCCTCTTGGTGCACTCAGCGTGACTCCCGAGGTACCTGGCCAAGCCCAGCGTGCATCCCCAGCCACAACCCCCCCCCTTCTCTGACTGAGGGTCCCACAGATGCTGCCCCATCGCTTCGCCACCCACACCAGCTCTGCTTACAGAGCTCTTCCCTGTGCACGTCTCTGTGCAGTCCTGCTCCCACCACACATTTGTTCCTCGGTGCCTCCCTGCAGGATGTCAGCAAACGTCTCTCCCTGCCCATGGACATCCGCCTGCCCCCCGAGTTCCTGCAGAAGCTGCAGATGGAGAGCCCGGAGTTCCCCAAGCCCCTCAGCAGGATGTCCCGACGGGCTTCCCTTGTAAGTCTCACCGGCACTCAAGGTGTGCCAAGGGGAGGGTCAGGTTGGATATCAGGAGGAATTTCTCCATGGGAAGGGTGGTCAGGCATTGGAAGGGGTTCCCAGAGAGGTTTGGAGTCCCCACCCCTGGAGGTGTCCAAGAAGTGACTGGACATGGCACTCAGTGCCCTGGGCTGGGTGACAAGGTGGGGATGGGGCACAGGGTGGATTTGGAGATCCTGGAAATCTTTTCCAACCTCAGTGTGTCTCTGAGAACTGCACCCCATTCCCGTTCACACCTCTGTGCTGCTGTGCAAATCCCCAGGCCTGCCCATTCCTCCCCTCACCTGTGCACACACCTGACTGTCCCCTTGGCCTGGCTCCTTCCCAGTGGGAGGAGGTGCAAACCCTCCTGCAGTTTGGCAAGTGCTGGAGCCTCTGCTCGTTGAAATGCAAATGTGGATAAATAATGAATTAGCCTTTGCATTAGTGCTGGCATTTCAGTTTCTTTCGCTGCAGAGCAGCAGCATAAAGTAGGAGCAAAAACTCTGTGCCCTGGGTAGAGCTGTGCAGTGCCCGTCCTGCTGCCCAGGAGTGCCCAGGGGTGGGCAGGTACCACAGCAAGGTCTCAGAAGGCACCTTTGGGTCCAACGTGCCTGTTCAGGGGGAGGAGGAGGACAGGAGAGCTCACATTTACCTGCCTGTGCTGTCCAATCAATAAAATAGACACAGCCAGAGGGATGTGTCATTAATATTCATGGTCCCCTCCATGAATAAGGGATGTGGCTCCGGGGGTTGTGCAGCACCTCGGATTGCAGCAGCCACTTCATTTCCCTGCTCGGGACATGTCCCTTCCCAGGGTATGCAGAGGGTTTGGGGAGCAAATGGAGTCAAAATCCCACTGTTCCCCTGGGATTTGCTGGGTCAAGTCCACCCTGAGGGAGCAAGAAAGCAGCTGCCCAGCTTGGGATAGCTTGGGGGGCTGTCAGTGCCTTCCCGGGGTGGGGGGCAGTTCTGGGGGGGCTGCAGGAGCATCCCAGACCTGGGGCTGCTGGTTCTCCCTGGGCACAGTGTGGGGGGACCCATTGAGTGTCCCCCCCCGGGTCCCTCTCCCTGCCTGCTGATTGACAGCTGTCCATCCAGCTCCATCTGCTGGTGAGCAGCATGGCCTGAGCCCTTGGACCAGGGCTGGGAGGTCTGTGGGTGGGCTGGAGGCAGAGCGTTGGCCTGGGATTGCACCGAGGGAAAGGCACTTTGTGGGACAATGACACTGTTTTATTAAGCAATGACTTGCCCTGTCCCTTGGATCCTCTTCTGCTGGGAATCACCTCCTTTTCCCTGGCACACACGTGATCCAGCACAATAAAGCAAACATTTCGTAGCACAATCCTGAGTTCTGCTGTTCGTGAGACAGACAGGACATCTCTGTCAGTTATATGGGCTCAGAAAATAAACCCATCTGAAACAGCATTTCTGATTGAAGAGAATAAAACCCCACGTACATCAAGAGACATTGGAGATGGGAAAAGCAGCAGAGACTGGCAGTGCTGTGCTCCTCAGAGGAGTGGAAAAGGGATGGATGTTGCAGAGGAAAGAACAAAGAGTTTATCATCGTGTCCTGTGCCCAGGAAGATGAATATAATTACCATTTTAATGTAAATAACAGACTCTATACAAATCAGACCTTGTGTTGGAAATCTGTAGCTCCAAACTCGCCGAGGAGGTGTCTCTGTCCACACAGAGAATTGCAATTTGAGGGATCTGCTGGGAGTGCCACCTCAATCCGTGGGTCTGCAGGGGCTGTGCTGCTGTCCCTGGGTACACAGAGCAGGTCTCAGCAATGCATCAAAGAGTTCCTGCTGCGAATGGGAAAACGTCCCTTTCACACCTGATTTGAGCAGCACGCAGAGGAACAAACAGAGTCCTAGTAAGGCCAGGTGTAGGGAAGGGCAGGGCATTGGGAGAAGGATCCCAGGGGGCTTTTCCCACAGAAAGGGCATTTTACAGCTCCTGTTCCCCTGCTGGAGGTGAGGGGGAGAAGGGGTGGCACAGGGAGGGTACGGATGCAGGTGCCATCCATTCCACTTACGCAGCCAGTCGGCTGGGAAGGTTTTCTGATGGATTCCCTTCACAGCTTCTCCAGGAAATTAATGGACTTGACATGGCAAACACCTGCCTTGATTAATCGACCCCAAAGCTGTCACTGCCCGGTGTCCCTGACCTTCCCTCCAGAGGTGAAGCCATCCCTGAATGAGATCCCTCTCCCCAGTGATGTTTTCCTTTCTCTCTTACAGTCAGATATTGGGTTTGGGAAGCTGGAAACCTACGTTAAACTGGACAAACTGGGGGAGGTGAGTATCCTATGAAACCCCTGTAAGGAATTAAATGAAGTTCAAAGAGCAGCTTGAAGTGCCAAGGGCAGATGTAGCCAAATTTCATCAATATCCAGAAACATTTAGACATTTTCTGTGAAGTTCAGACCTGGCCCTGTCACTTCAAGTGGTCCTTCCTCCAAATGTTTTGGAGATAACCAGTGCTGTGCCACCCTGGGAAACGGACTGCATGGCTTGTTGTTCCGTCTTCCCTCCCAGGGCACCTACGCCACCGTCTTCAAGGGACGCAGCAAACTGACAGAAAACCTCGTGGCCCTGAAGGAAATCCGCCTGGAGCACGAGGAGGGGGCTCCTTGCACGGCCATACGGGAAGGTGAGGGCGGGAGGGCATTTTCCACACCACAGCCCTTGCCCAGGTGGATTTGGGGTGGGTGGTGCAGGTGGTACCTGTGGTCAGCCCTGGGTGGATTTGGGGTGGGTGGTGCAGGTGGTACCTGTGGTCAGCCCTGGGTGGATTTGGGGTGGGTGGTGCAGGTGGTACCTGTGATCAGCCCTGGATGGATTTGGGATGGGTGGTACAGGTGGTACCTGTGATCAGCCCTGGATGGATTTGGGGTGGGTGGTACAGGTGGTACCTGTGGTCATCCCCAGGTGGATTTGGGGTGGGTGGTACAGGTGGACATGTGTCCCTATGGTCAGACCCAGGTGGATTTGGGGTGGGTGGTACAGATGGTATATATGGTCAGTCCTGAGTGGATTTGGGGTGGGTGGTGTAGGTGGTACCTGTAGTCAGTCCCAGGTGGATTTGGGGTGGGTGGTACCTGTGGTCAGCTCCAGGTCCTGCTGCTCCAACCTTCCCTCTGCTCTCCTCCCCTTGCAGTGTCGCTGCTGAAGAACCTGAAACACGCCAACATCGTGACCCTGCACGACATCATCCACACCGAGCGCTCCCTTACCCTCGTCTTCGAGTACCTGGTGGGTCTGGGGGGCTCTCTGGGAACTGGGGACACGGTGCCTTCCTGGGGGTGGACAGTGGGGGCCAAGGGAAGGACAGACTGACCTGTGCTTCCTGCTGCAGGACAACGACCTCAAGCAGTACCTGGATAACTGTGGGAACCTGATGAGTGTGCACAACGTGAAGGTGAGGGGGTGTGTGCCTGGGCCCCCCCTGCCCCTGCCTCTCCCTGAGTGAGGGGCATTGCCAGGGGAGTCTGGAGACCCCTTCTCCCTTCAGTTCAGCCTTGGTGCTCTGCTTTGACCTTTTCCAGCCTGTTCTGATGCTCCACCAGCATTTCTCTGGTCACTGCCACCCTAAATAAAATCACTGCGTGTGCAGACTGTGTTCCCCGCCTTTTCTGTGTCTCTGATGGACCCAACCATGTCCCTACAGTGTGTCCCACCCCAGGCCAGCCTTGAGGGGTCTTTCCTGGCCATGAGATGGAGATGCCTTGAGGCAGGTTCATTTTCAGTGCCCGTGTCCCCGTGCTAAACGCAAACCCCTTCTCCCCTCTGCAGATCTTCATGTTCCAGCTGCTGCGGGGTCTGGCTTATTGCCACGGGAGGAAGATCCTGCACCGAGACCTCAAACCCCAGAACCTGCTCATCAACGAGAGGGGGGAGCTCAAACTGGCTGATTTCGGTGGGTGACCCTCCCCGGGGGTGATGCAGCGTTGGAAGGGGGTGCAGCTCCTTGATGTCCATCCCTTCCACCCTCAGGACTCGCCAGAGCCAAGTCAGTCCCTACGAAAACATATTCCAACGAGGTGGTCACGCTGTGGTACCGACCCCCCGACGTCCTGCTGGGATCCACGGAATATTCCACCCCCATCGACATGTGGTGAGTCACAGCTCCAAACGGAGCTTCCCGGGCTCTCGGAGAAGGTGGGACGGGCATTTCCAACCACGGGGAATTTCTACCCAGCGTTGGTTCTGCCAGAGGGTGGGCGCCTCTCCCAGAGCTGTTTTCCGTGTCCCCTGGGTCTCGAGTTGCTGTCCCCATTACAGTGAGCGATGACTAGAAAGGACAGAGCTCCCCGAGGTCATTGCCCTGCTCCAGGAGCCCGATCCGTGGCCAAGGGGAGGTGGCGGGTCCGCAGGGCTTGTCCCTCGCTAATCCCGGCGTGTCCCCTGCGCTCCAGGGGCGTCGGGTGCATCCACTACGAGATGGTGACGGGCAGGCCCATGTTCCCCGGCTCCACGGTGAAGGAGGAGCTGCACCTCATCTTCAGGCTGCTGGGTGAGCGCTGCGCTGTGCCCGCATCCCCACGCGAGGGCACTGCCCGCCCGC
>VWZG01012095.1:151162-176154 GCA_013396735.1 Grallaria varia
GGTGGGAGAGGGTGGGCAGGGGTGGGAAGGGGTGGGCTGGCACCACAGGATGCCGTGGGCAGAGATGGGAAGGAACACATGTGCTGGGGTGGGCAGGTCTGGACAGAGGTGGGATGGCATGGGCTGGCATAGGCAGGGTTTGTCACAGGAGGAGGGGGCACGGGAGTGGGCAGGAGTGAGTGGGGTGGGCAGGCATGGGATAGCATGGCTTAGCCTGGCATGTGTGAGCAGGGGTGGTCTGACATGGGCAGGGGTGGGCAGAAGCTGCCCACAGCCCCCCTCCAAGTTGGCAGAGGTGTGAGGGTGAGATGCTCCTTGCTGGCTGCCCTGGGCAGTTCCAGCCTGCCCAGGGGCATTCATGTCCTCTCTCGGGGGCAGGAGACTCACACTCAGGAGGCTTTTCTTGCTGTACCAGATGACCATGACAGGTTTCCCTCTCTCCCCCTCCCAGGCACCCCAACAGAAGACACCTGGCCTGGCATAACATCCAACGAGGAGTTCAAGGCTTACAATTTCACGCAGTACCGAGCCCAGCCGTTAATAAATCACGCCCCGAGGTACCTCCTGGAGCAGGGACACAAGCCAGGGGTGGCTGGTGTTGGGTGGAAAGACCAATTTTATTTTCTCCTTGTGGTGCTGGAGGCTGCAGTGCCACTTGTCCCTGGGTGCAATCCTTTGACTATTGCACTCTCTCCTGTTTTTATTTCCTCTTTCTCTCAGGCTGGACTCAGAAGGCATTGACCTGCTGACCAACCTCCTCCTGGTGAGTGGCAGAGCAGCCCAGGTGGATGGCAAAGGGATTTGCTCCAGGGAAGGTGCTCTGGCTGCCCTCACACTGGCCCTGCAGCCGGGCAGGACAGAGGCTGTGGCTGCAGAGCCAGCCTTGGCCCCACAGCTCTCCCAAACCACGTCCCACTAGGAACAGTGAATCCTTTACCCCGTGTCCTCTCACACAAGAGGGAGAGGCCACAAACCTGATGATCCGTAAGGCACGACACGGTCAGTGCATCCTGTGCTCCCACAGCGCGTGCTGTGCCCTGTGCTGGTACAAATGGCACTGGGAATGGCCTGCATGAGTTTGTCACCTGGCATGTGGCATTGCTGGGGCTCTTACATGTGCAGAGGCACCCAGATGTGCACACATCTGGCCCCGGTGCCCACTGAGCGCCGTCTCACCCGCGCAGGCTGTTTGTAATGTCCTTTCTCCGGGGCTTTGTGCAGTACAGAGCCAAGGGCCGGATCTCTGCAGAGGCAGCCCTGCAGCACCCCTACTTCAAGAGCCTAGGAGAGAGGGTGCACCTCCTGCCTGACAGTAAGTGCCCCCTATTCCCCTCATGTGGAGCCAAAAGGGGTCCCGGGCGGCCCCAGGGGGTGGTTTGCAGCCAGGTCTTTGCTCACTCCGAGGTGCTCCTGCAGCACAGTGGGGTGGGAGCTCGATGGTTGTGAGAGCAACAGATAGTTTAGGTAGGATGGGGAGGAGGAGGAGAGGGAGAAAAGGGCTCTGCTGAGGTGCCACGCGTGGGCACTGCCGTCCCTCCCGGGTTTGCAGGCTGCTGATGTCTCAGCCGGCTGGGCTGACCCCTCTCTCTGCCCCCTCTGCCTAGATGCCTCCATCTTCTCCCTGAAGGAGATCCAGCTTCAAAAGGACCCTGGATACCGAGGCTCAGCCTTCCAGCAGTCAGGTAGGACTGGGGGAAAGCCCCCTGGCCTCTCCCAGCTGCTGCCATGGACTGTGCTGGCACTGGGCTTACTCCCAGTGGCTCCCACATAAGAAAAAGCCAAACCTGCTCCTTGTTAACCTGCTTTAGTCCACAGATTACCCCTGGGGCATCCTTGCTTGTCACCTGCCAAGCTACTAAAGTCACATCTGGGTGTCCTGTGGCTCAGGTCCCCCCTCCATGGATGCCATGGGCTCGGGATCTCCCAACCCAGAGCACCGCAGGGCTCAGCTGCTCTGCAGGCACTGTCTGACCTCCCTGACCCATCTCTCTCTGTCTCTTCCTCAGCCCGAGGGAAGAACAGGAGGCAGAGTATATTTTAAACCTGGATCTCGTGTTCCCCTTGTCACCATGGAGATCGAAGCACTGAGAGAGGAGACGGCAACGTGCTCCCACCCGACCCACCGCAGGATTCCCGACCAGGGCAGGACGATGCTGAAGTGCCCTTGGCCTCAGGCTGTCCCCTGCCTGTCCCCAAGCCCCTGGAGCTGCCGCTGATGGACCTGTGGCCTTGTTCCCCCTCTTGTTTTCGTGTTGTCCCCCCGAGCCGTGAACTGCCACCCTGCGTGCAGGTGCTCCAGGAAGGAGCTGCAGGACCATGTGCTGCCCCTGCCCTGGGGCTCAGCTGGGCACGGGAAGGTTTGGGGAACACAAGGTGGTGTCCCCAAAGCTGTGGTGTTTGGCCCAGACAGGCATTTCTGAACATCTGCCTTTGCTCAGACCACCTGCTCTGCACCCCCAGTTTCTTGGAGAGACACTTTGCAGCCGTGTTACGAGTCGTGGGCATGACCCAGGTTGGCACTGGGAGACTGCACCTGGCACACCGAAACCAGGGCAGCCCCCCCTTATTTCCCGTGCTTCTGCCTGCAGAACCCCCTTTTCTCTCCCCATCTTTGGTACCTGAATCCTGACAAGGACTGAGCAGCTGAAGGAGAGGGCTGCCCATTGCTTCCTCCCGCTCCTCCCTCTGCTTGCCATCATTGTGTTCCCAAATTCAGCCAGTTGGCAGGTCCTGAGCTGAGAGCAAGGGCTGTCCCAGCCCACCTGGGGTGCAGGTACCTGCAGGTAGGGCTGGGCAGGAGCAGGGCCAGGTGATGCTGTGCCGAGCCCTCCAGGCAGCCTTTCCCAGGCACTGATGGAGCAGCCCCTTCCTCATCCCCCACAGCCACGACCCTCTCTGCCATCATCCCGGGGGGCAGCACGGGGGTCCCAGACAGTGTCTCAGGAGCACATCTCCCCCCATCCCATCGCTGAGCCCCCACACCACAAGGCAGAGCCCGAGTCCCTCTGTACCAGAGCGTTGCACACACCCACCTCAGTGCATTTCTACCCAGAGTAAGGGGGAGAGGTGCCAAACCTCCCCCAGCTCAGCTGTGGGCACCAGAAATAGACCTGGAGAGAAGCAAACCCTCCCTTGAGCCTCTTTGCGTGGCCTCTGTGTGTGGATTGTCCTGGCTCTGGCTCACATCGGTGCTGGGGACAGAGGGGTGTGTGTGTGAGGTGTGAGTGTGCTGTGCTGGCTGGGGGCTGCTCCCGGGGTGTTTTTCCCTCCAGGCCCTTCAGGAATGCCAACTCCATGCCGGGCAGAGCAGCCCTGCTGCACCTCTCCCCCGCAGCCTGCAGACAGCCTGAAATAGCTGCGAGCGTGTGAGCATTGCATCTCTACTGTACATTATTCATGTCCTTCCCTTGGCTGCCCTGGATGACTGGCCCCCTTGCCCACGGTCCTGCAGCCCCTGGATGTGGCCAGGAGAGTGTGGACTCGGCCAGTGCTGTGACTGTCACCCGGGAGTGGCACTGGCAGGGCATGCTGGTGCACCGGGATGTGTTGCTCGGGCATGGCGGTTCTCCATGCTGCTGTTTCCCCAAGGAGCAGGGAGGAGGGCGGGTTTCTGCTTTGCTGTGCGTCATTTCTTCTGTGATCCTTGGAAAACACGCAGCAGGGGGATAAATGTGGAGACCCCAGAGCTCCCCAGAGCCCCTGGGGTGAGTCCTCCCCGTGCCAGTGCTCCTTGTGAGCTCCCCCATCCCAGCAGAGCTGCTGGTCGGGGTTTGTCCCAGACAAGCATCCAGACGTCTGCATTGTTTGAGGTTGGCCCATCCCTGCTCTGTTCCTTCTCGCTGTGTCCAGCTTACAGCAGGCTGCATAGCTCATTAATTGCTTCCATTTGATAGGGAAGAGCACGAGCAGCCACCAGCCCCAGTGACGCATTTCAGCCTCATGCCTGGTCCCCACTCCAGCTCCTGCACAGGGAGCTTCCCAAAGGGAAGTGTTGGCTGGAGCCACTCTGAACTCTCCCACTGTCATCTTTCCTTTCCCAAAGGAATTTCCTTGGCATGGCAGGGACCTGTGGGGCAGACTTGTCCTTCCCAGTGCTCCCACTGGGAATTAGCAGCTCAGCAGGCAGGGCTGTCCATGGATGCAGCAGCACCTTCAGGTACAGGGGGTGGGGAGTGCTGGTGTGCCCAGGGGAGCAGAGCCTGGATCAGACCAAGGAACGCAGGAATCCCCTCCACCCACCCTCGGGAAGCCGAGCCTGGATCAGACCAAGGAAAGCAGGAATCCCCTCCATTCACCCTCGGGAAGTCCATTCAGGACATGTTTGACCTGTCTTTGTGCACTTGTCTTGCTCGGTGTCACCATCCCACTGAGTTTGGCTTGGGAATAAACTTCCCAGGGCGTTGGATGCCCGGCTGAGCCATCCCACATTCCCACTGGGAGGATGGAGACGGAACACACCGGCCCACCAGATCACTGTGGTCTCAGCTCTCGCCCCATAAGGCAGATATTCCCACTGAAGGTCAAAGTCACCTACAGAAACCACTGGGGGAAAGACTCCGCAGTGACCCTCTAGCCAGGAGACATTCCCTGGATCAGACAGCAAACACAAAGGGCCTGGTAGCTCCTGCTTTTTCTTGGATTGCCTTTGCCTTTCCTACAAACCCTCCCGAAAGGAGACATTATTAGCCCCGAGTGCTACTCACAGCCCCAGTTTAAGATAACCCCTTTTGTTCCACTGATTTAGTGGGTATTTGATGCCCATTGAGGGGGGTGATAGAGTGTGTAAATATTTGGTGCCCCACTGAGCAAGGTTTAATGTTCCAGCTCCCTTTGGCTGGCAGAGCCCCGAGCCTTTGATCTCCACAGCTGGAAAGCAAAGGAGCTGCAGGTTGGCAGAGATCAGAGCCCGGAGCCAAATCCCCCTTCCCCATCCCTGGGACAGCATTCCAGTCTCCATAAGCTGCGTTTGTGAGGAGGGAGAGCCCTTGGATGGCACATCCACAGAGCAATTCCTCGCTGCCCTGTGCCTGTTCCAGCAGCTCATCCCTGGCAGCCAGGGATGCACCAGCCAGCTCCCAAGTTGGATTTTTAATGAAAATGCTGGCAATTTCTGTGGCTCTCTGGCATTTTTTTCCTCATTTTATGGATTCTCCCATCCACCCCGTAGTGGAGCAGCTGCCACTCCTGGCAGATGAGGAGTCCTGACAAAAGGAAACTGTTGCTTTGTCTTCCACACATTTTTCTTGGAATTTTTTCCTTTTTTTAAACCAGTTCTGGTAGAAAATGGGAGTTTTGGCTGTGCCCTCAGGAAAGGCTGTGTTCTCCAGCTGATAGCTGGGTAAAGGAATATGAGTAAAGTGTAAAGCAAGGTCTGTGTTTGGGACAACAATAGCACTTGCAGGCAGAGCTATTTCGTTTCATCTCTCCATTCCCACATGCACACGCCTTTCCTGGCCCAACCCATTGCCAGATCTATGTTAAGATTTTAAATAACTACATTGTATCTTGGAGACTAAGGACAAAATAAGTGCTTTTTTTCCCCGGCTCCCTTACACACGAGGGGAAAAAAAACCCCAAACAATTAAAGGGCATTTTCCCAGGGTTCTCAAATGTCTTCTTTGGGGGTTTTTTCACCTCATCTCACCTGCCAAAGGCCGTGGCTCTGCCTGATGGTGCTGCTGCAGCTGTGCTGCACATCTGCCCTGTCTCTGAGATGGTTTTGGCTGCCCCGAGCACTCCCTGCGAGCGATGTCTGGGCACAGACACTGTGAAAGCCACTGTCTGGTTTTTTCATTGCCTTCTTCCATCCTTCCATCGTGCTCGTGCTGCAGCAGGAAAAATGGATCAAGTGGCCAGGATACACAAACTGTGAATGTTCTCTGGGGTGATTCATTTGCAGAATACCAGTAATATATCTAACTAGTGTTGTACAAACGAAAGATGCATTTTAAAAGAAATGATTTTAAAGATTTATTCCAAAAGAAGCAATGTGGGGGTTTGTTTTGGTTTGGTTTTTTTTATAGAAAGTTTTTCTGGAATAAATGGAAAGGTACAAAAAAAAAAAATTAAAAGATTGTATCCACCTATCAGTCTTGTGTCTCAATGTTTTATAAGAATATTTCAAGTTTTGTATTTCAGATGTGACATAGACTATTTTGTGGCTGTGCTCATTTTATTGCTAAGGCTGATACTACAGTTGTATTGTGAATGCCCCAAAGCCAAGACTGGACAATAAACTTTATGGAATACGGGATGGGTTTGTACAGGATATAATTTTTCTCTTTTCTCTTTTGGTAGGAGAAGGATCCACTTTGGGTTTGAGTTTCAGGTAGGTAGGACTGAAGGAAGGTGGGTCATCTCATGTGGTGGGTGTCCAGGGAAAGCAGCTGTGCCATTCCATGCCATTCCGTGCCATCTTTGTTCCTTCCCACGGAATCATTCCCACAGCTTTCCCTGCAGTTCCAGGACACCTTTCCTTCTCCCAGGGCACTTTTTGGCTGGCTGTAGTAAACTCCCAAAGAGCACAAAAGGAGTTTTCCCAGCACCTGACCTTTGCAGGGGGTTGAAACACAAGGCTTGGGAGACTTGTGCGTAATAGGAAAATGTTTCTATGGCCCTTGCATGGATCCCAAGGCCCTAAATAAATATTGCCATAAGCCTATCAGGCAAATAAAGCCCAAGGCTGACATGCCCAGCCCAGGGTGGCAAAACAACCAGAGGGCAGAGCTGGGCAAGGGACAGGGGAGCCCTTTTTCCCCACAGATCCAGCAGCTAAAATCCCCCTGGGACCAGAGTTATCCACCCCACAGCCCCCTTTGCGTATTCGTGCTCTCTGCCCTGTCAGTGCTGAAGGGAATCTACAGCCACCAGTGTCCCAGGAATGTGGGAAGAGCCCGAGCTGGGACATGAGGGGACCTGGGGGATATTTGGGACCGGAGCGTGGTGTGAGCACGTGGGTGATGGGCTGGTTTAGGGAAGGGGACAATGCCCTTGACCCTCCCTTGGGCTGCTCCTCCAGCACGCCCAGCCTGAGTCATGTTCCGGTGCTGCCGTGGGCACATCCCAGTAACAACCTGTTTGCCAAACCAGTTCCTCCATCTGCTGCTCTCATTCCTCCGGTGGCTGGCGCGGCTGCCGGTGCTGTGTCCGGGGGAATGCTGCCCAGCATCCCCAGCCCACATCCCCCTCCTGCCTTCCAGACATTCCCAGCTGCCCAAATAGCCCCAGGAATCCTTTAGGGAATCCTCCTGCCTTTCCAGGACATGCTCCAGCCAGGTCACCAGGTGCTCCTCGAAGCTGGTGTGATACCTGCTGCCCTCAACAAGACTATTTGTGCTCCTGGTGTGTTTTGGGGAGGTTCAGTGTGGTTGTGCCATCACAGCCACCCACCCTGTGCCACGGTTTGAGTGCCATAAAGGAGGAAGCACACGGATTCCAGCTCAGCCGGGGTGGGTGTGTGGCTTATTTCGGCTGGGCGGCAGGAAAAGGTGTAGGTGAGCCCTTCCTCCTTCCAGACAAGTGTTACAAGATCCATAATAACCGGGCCAAGATTTCAGGCGGATGTTTGACCTAGAAGTGGAGCTGAGCTTTCCAAACCGCGCTGTGTTTCGAAAGTCTTGACCCCGCCGAATGCGAGGTGAACATCTCTCTCGTGTGCCCATTCGGGCTGGCTCGCTGGGCATCTCTCACGCAGCCAAGAATAATTGGGCCCATCCCACGGGGAAGTTTACCCTGTGTTGTAAGAAGCATCCTGTCTCCTCTCAGCAAGGTTCAGTGATTCAGAGCTATTTTCTTATCTGCTCAAGCTTGCTTGGTGCTGGGTTTTTTGGATGCATCCAAGTTCCCCCTCTCCAAATGGACATGTAGCTCTTGGCCCCAGTGCATTGGCACACGTGGCTGCTGGGATAACTCCTGTGGTTTCTGAGGTGGCAGCCCAGATCTGCCCTTTGTGGTCTTTGGCAAAAGAGGGATGGGGAAAACCTCACCGATATCTCAGCTCCAGACCCTTGGCCAAGCTGCCAACCCAAACACTGGCAAAAGCCTTGGAGGAGCCTGTCTCTGGCACCTGCTCTCCCAAGCCCAGCCGTGGGGCCTCAGCTGGTTCCACCCCAAGGAAACCCTTAGAAAACCTATAACTAGAGGTGGATTTCCCCATTGTGTTGAGACTGGGTGAAGGGATGTGATGCCAACAGCCCAGCAGCAAATCTGAACGAATCTGGGGTGAAGCAGGACTGAGCGTGATAAAGAAGTTGAAAAAATTAACTGATAGTGTGAAAAATCCCTGCTGTGCCTCTGACTGCCCCAGGAATGTTTGAGGGCACAGGAAAGGTGTTTCCCAGGTGTGTTGGATGCTTTGGAGCAGCAGGGGCGCACACCGTGGGACGCTGCTGGCTGCAGAAGTGCTGCTCTGCTCTTCCTTCATTCATGCTTTCGCTTTGCAGCTTGCAGCAAGTGCAAAAATGTGGGTGTTTAATTCAGTGCAAGTACAACATTGATCTCAGTTTGGAAAACAGCCGAAAGTGCCTCCTCGTGAAGCTAATTCTGGTGTCGCATCTACTCACGGTCCTGTGGCTCGCATTTTGATGAGCTCCCTCCGAGGATCTGGATTTCAATATGTGGAGCCAGAAAGGATCTGTGTGTTCTTGTGCTGACTAACCCACCTACGCCTCGGTTCTTATTTGCAAGCATATCTTGCATGGTTTGTGTTATCCCTGATAAAAGGGCCTGGCATTCCTGGAAGCGAGTGCGTGGCATTCAGGTCAGCTGCTGTCGCTGGGGTAGGGCTTGTGTTTGTCACCTCTGGTGTCTGGATGCTGCCTCTGCATCTGGGAGTGGACACAGCGACCCTGCAAAGGTGGGGAAAGCTCAGCCATTTTATAGCTGGGAATTGAAGCCCCGGGGGAGCTGATGCTCTCCATTGATGGGGATGCAGCAATGGAAGCCAGAGCAGAGTGCAGACCTCCCAGTTCCCTGCCCAGCAAAGGGAGAATGAAAATCAAGATGGAGATCAAGAGCGTGGTCCAGAGGAACCACAGGTCAGCCCTTCTCTTGGGGCAGAGCACCTCATGTGTGGAAGATCAGGATCTGCTGTTCCATCAGGTAAGTTGGCTCCATGAACAAGGAGATGTAGGGACAAAGAGGGTCAGGAGATGACTTTTATTGTCACAATCCTTTCTCCCTCATCTCCTGCTGAGGAAGAGAGGCTGAGGCACTTTGCAGCAGTGTGGCCTCTCAAACCTAGTTGGTGCCTGGCAGGGAGAGCCTGAGGCTGTGGCTCCCAGGCTGTGCCCCAGCCTCCCCTCCATCCTGCCATCCAGGCTGTTTAGGAAGGTGGTTTATCATGTAATGATAAAACCCAATTTCCGCCCTTGCTGTTGACTCACTCCCCATCCCTGAGCAAAGACCTCCATTCCTTCCCGGCCTTCGGTATTCCCGTCAGTCAAACAGGATAAAACCACATGGCTCCAGCCCTCCGGGCAGCTCAGCTGCTCCTTTGATTGTTTAATGGCTCCAGGTGCAGGTGCTGAGCAGCCACAGGAGCCCCGAGTTTGGGGCACTGGGGAGGGTGGGCGTGCACTTACCCACCTGCCCCACTGTCACCCACGGTCCCTTGGTTCCCTTCGCTGGTGGAACGGGATATGACCTTGGTGTTGTCCTTACTCTGGGAAGACTCCAGTGGATGCCACGGGAGAACGAGGACTTGGATGCAATTTGGATTAGCTAAACATTAAGCCGTGGCCCGGTGGCGAGGAGCGCCTGCGGCCCCGGAGCAGCATTCCTGGGGGCCGGCTCACAGCATGGGTGAGTACCTGTGCCCGGAGCCGGCTCTCCAGCATCGCTGAGCTCCATCGGGTCTGCCTCGCCTGAAAAGAGCCTTCTAAAAATTGCCAGTCTTCCCTAGCTAAAGTAGGTGAAATATTTATAAACCCATTCTCTAGAGAAGACCTTTTGCGTAAGCACCGACTGCTCCGGCTTTAAAACGCGCTCCCTTCCCCCGCCTCGAGCCATCCTGCGCTTCTTATCAGGGAAAGGGGCAACTTTAATTGCGTTTGTCTGGAAGGGTGGCACCTATTTACGGGCACAGGAGACCGCAGGGATGGTTGGCAGCAGAGGGAAAAAAAAAAAAAAAAAAAAGAAAAGGAAAGAAAAAAAATTTGTTTCTGGCTTTCCTTGCTCGGCTGGGCTCTGGTACATCGCGCGCGATGCTGCGGCTGCGGTGAAACCCCGCGGGCTGCGCGGACCGAGCAGAGGGGTCGCCCCGCTTTTGGGAGGGTGATCCGAACCCCGTGCGGGGGCAACCGGGAGGGAGGAGGAGGCGGGAGGGACCCCCGCGCACGATGCCGGGGCTCTTTGCGGAGCCCGAGAGATGCTCCGCGGTCCGGCGGGGCGGCTCCGGGGGCGGCGGGGGATGGAGAGGACCCCGCTCCGCCCGGCCCCGGAGGCGGAGCCAGAGCCCGGCGCGGCGGGATCGGGAGCCACATCCCGCAAAGGAGGAGCGGGAAGGGGAAAAGGGAGCGGGGCGGCGGCGGGGCCGGAGCGCAGCGCCCGGAGCGCATCACCGCCGCCGCCCACCATGTGGTGGGACGAGCGGGTGTCGGCGCGGTTCCGGAGGAACCTGCAGCCCACCCTCACCTACTGGAGCGTCTTCTTCAGCTTCGGCCTCTGCATCGCCTTCCTGGGGCCCACGCTGCTGGACCTGCGCTGCCAGACCCAGAGCTCCCTCTCGCAGATCACCTGGGTCTTCTTCTCGCAGCAGTTCTGCCTCCTGCTCGGCAGCTGCCTCGGAGGGGTCTTCAAGAGGACGTAAGCGCCTGGCAAAGCTCGGCGCCCCTCCGGCGGGGCGGGCTCGGCTCTGCACGGCCCCCCTTCCCTCCCCATCCCCTCCCCGGCTCCGGCTTTGCTGGCGATGCCGCGTGGGAAAACCACGGAGCGTGGGCGTCGCGGAGGGTCCGCAGCCCCCTGTCGCTCGGAGAGGGAGGGTCCCGCCGGGAGCAGCGGGGCAGGAGCCGGGGCTGCCTCCCGAGGCTCTCGGAGAGGAGCTGCCGGTTCCCGGAGCTCAGCGCAGCCAAAGCCTCAGCGTGAAGTTCCAGCCCGAACTTCCCGGGAGGGTGTTTTCCTTAACCTTGATTGTTTATGGCCAAAAATGCTTGGTTTGGTTTTTTTGGGTGGGAGGGGGGAGCGTGTTTTCATGACCTCGGTGTCAGCAGTCGAGGCGTTGTCGGGAGTTTGGGCAGACACGTGGTGGGATGCGAGTGGTCCCCGCGGGGTGGCTTTGGTGGGGTGGGGACAAAGGCAGGGGCCGGGGGTCGGCAGGGACTTGGAGGTGCTGGTGAGACAGCCGGGCACGGCCGAACACGGATTTGCACCGAGCCTTCCGTCCAGGATGTGTTTAAAAATAAATAACCCACGATGGCTCAGCCCTAAAGATTGCCAGGGAGGCGTTTGATTTGAGGCTTGGTGACAGTCCTGGGAATCAGCTGATTATTTACATTGTCACTAATTCTCGGGGCGGTGATGTAACGTGTCAGCTCCCCGCGTGTCTGGTACACGCACCGTGAGCACGTGTGAGGTGTGGACGGGAGGGTTTTCGCGTGAATCCTTTAAAATGCTCCTTTTGAAAACGCTTTGTTAAAGGTTTTTGACGTTCTCGCTCGTGAGCTGAGGAGAGCGTTGGCCAAAGGGGAAGGTGCTGGAGCGCCTGGAAATGGCCATCCTGGGACCCGGGACCGGTGGAGCCCGGTGGCAGGAGATGCTCGGTGGCGCTGTGCCAGGTGGAGGGCACAGGGATGGGAACAGCACGTGGGCACCTCGCCCTGGGTCTGCCGCGGCTCTGAGGCTGCTGGGTCAGCAGGCAGAGCCTCTGCCAGCCCCCGCGCTGCCTCGCATATGTTTGCAGGAGCGGGGAAGGAAAAGGCAGAATTGTTTCCCGCTGGCAGCGCCGACCGAAGCTCCGGCCCTTGGGTACACAGACCCCTTTGGGGGTCTGTGCCTGGAGACTCCCGAACTTTTCGAGGAGGAAAGAGTGTTTTCTGCTGGCTGCGGTTA
The DNA here is from genome assembly GCA_013396735.1 of Grallaria varia. Taxonomy (NCBI): domain Eukaryota; kingdom Metazoa; phylum Chordata; class Aves; order Passeriformes; family Formicariidae; genus Grallaria; species Grallaria varia. Next base: position 163,208 of record VWZG01012095.1, read on the forward strand.
CGAACCGGGATGTGTTTGGGGTCACAGGCTCTTGGAGGGTTTGGGAAGTGCCTGTGAATCCCAGCTGAGGACTGAGAGCTCTGCCAGGCAGGAGGGAATGGTTCGGATACTTGTAGCTCGTGAGCCCTGGGAGGGGTTCCTCAGAGCCTGGCAGGGTGTTAATGTGTGGGTTTGGATGGGAATATGAACTGTTCAGGCTCTGAGAGCTCCAGTCCCATTCCCTCTTCAGGGATGGATGGATTCAGCTGTCCTGCTGCTGAGGGTTTCTACTTCTGGGCACTGCTGAGGGCTTATAAATCAAATTATGCCAGCTCTGGTGCCAGGCAGGGAGGAGCACTGGACAGGTCATCTTTTCCAGTTAGGAGATGGAAAGCTGCTCTAGAGCATCCCAAGCGCTGCCTGCCTGTGAACAGCGAGCCAAGCTTGGCTGCAAGCTGCCTGTGATTCCTGGGGAACACAGAGTTTCCTGCTTGCTTTTGATTAAAATGTGTGCTGGTCTGAGTGATGGACTCGTGGGGGACAGCAGGGTTGTCACTGGATTCTGTGGCACAAGTGGGTGGTGGGACCTAAATAAAGTTTGGTTCCTCTCACTAGAGAAGGTGCTGAGTGCTGGGCTGTGGTCCCTGCTCCTGGCCCAGCTGGAATCCCAGAGCATGGATCCCTTCAGCGTGAGCCTGGGCTGCCAGAACCAGCTCCAGAATTCCCTGTCATAGGAGGATTCAGTGAAGAAGAAAGTTTGCCATTGTGAGGTTCCCTGAGGGACGATGTTTTTGCAGTGTCCTGGTGTTGCTGCTGGTCCCTTCCCTGGCTCGTTGGGGGATGCAGAGTCAGGGCTGGTGGGGAGCAGCAGATTAACTTCAAGGTGTGTTCTTTAAGCTCACGTGTAATTTCAAGGTGTGTTCTTGAAGCTCATGCTCAGGTTCACAACAGGCTGCTGCTCTCTGGTGACACGTTCTTGGGGGTCTGCTGGGTTGTGACAAGCTTTGCTTCAGCAAACACAGCTTTTCACAGGGGGTTTGCGTGAGTGGCGTTGGGGTTGAGTGGCTCAAGCCCTGATGTTTTAGGTGCTCCCTGGCAGGGGCTTGGTGCCCTCTAAGGAATCCTTGCACCTCTCTAGGTGTGAAGTGCCCTGAGGACTCTGGTTTCCTGGGATTACCTGGACTGGATTCCCAGGAGCACCTGGTGTGGGGTGAGGCTGCCTGTGCAGCCAGCAGGGTTGGGGTGGGAGTGCTGGGGGGGACCTGAAACCCTCCCTGGGCTCAGAAACCCAAGTGGGAGGTGAGATTTTTGGGAAACACCCTCATACCGAGCAGGAAATCCACCTGTGAACTCTGTCACCTGAATCCTTCCTCTTGTTTCCCACTTTCCCATCTTGCTGGGTTTTAGGCTTGCATTGTGAGGTTAAAATCACTCTCTCTCTGTGCTGCTGTGCTACACACACTGATAACAGAAGCACCAGAGTAACTGAGCTCCTGAGCCCCAGTTTGGTTTTTTTATTCAGAAACTGCATTTTTGAGTCCTGCTGAATATTTGCTTTCACTCCCAGTGTTGGGGTCAGCCCTGAGCTAACCCCAATGGTGTCAGCAGAAGAGAGGACTGGTGGCTCTGGTGATGTGTCAGGGCCACACCAGAACCTGGAGGATGGATGAGATGGGACCCTTTTACTCACTTTTCACCTCTCCCTCAGGGCACCCGTGCATGTCACAGCTGAGAGTGTTGACCCTGTTCTCTCCCTGCCCATCTCCCGGAGGTTCCAGCTCCAGCACGTGGCTGGCACACACAGGACACTTCTCACTGCAAAGGAAAACCTTTTATTGCTGGGAGAGCAGCACAGTGACTCGAGCAGGAGCTCCTTGGGGGAGGCAGTGCTCCCTGAGCCTGGCTGGGCTTCCTCCTGGAGACAAGGCTGATGTGGGATAATCCACACCTCCTCCGTGTCCTCACCTTGTCCCCTTAGGGCTTTGGGGTTTTAATGATGAGTTTTGCAAGTCTGAGTTAGCCTGATTATCATTTTTCTTCTTGATGTGAGCGACTTAGAAAACGCTCCCTGGGGTGGGGAAAAATGGACTTGAAGTGGAAGAGAACCTGCTGCAATGGGAGTGCTGAGGTGGGGGGTTCTGTGGGCTGGATGGGAAGGAGAGGGGAAGCTTTGCTCGCTGTGACTACAGGATTGACTGTAGATTTGATGGTCCTAATCCTATAGATATCAGCCTAAACCTCTCAGGGGCAGGGGCAGACCTTCCCTCAAGCCTTGTGGTGGAGCCAGGATGTGCTTGGGGTGGTCCTGAAACAGGGTCAGTGTCATTCCAAGGTGCATTTCGTGGCCTGGGCACAGCCACAGCTGGTGCAGAGCTGGGCACGAGGATGGGGAGTGATGGGGACACGGTGGTGTCAGGGGCCAGACTGTGGCACGACATCAGAGCTGCTTTTTCAGGCCTTTGGAGGAGTGCATTGGGTTTGGCTCCTCAAGATGCAAGGCACTCTGAAAGTCATGGGGTACCTCATTTAGGGATGCTTTCCAAAGGGTTTGTTCCCACGGGAATCCCTCAGGAGGTTGTTTGGTGCTGAGCTGTGTCCTTCAGCTGCTTCTTTGGGATCCGTCACGGGCAGCAGCAATTTCTTGGTGCCCCCCTAAAGTCAGAGCCAGGGAAGGGACTGCTGGTATTTAGGGTGGAGGGGGAACCATTGTGCATTTAACTTACTGCTGGAGGCAGGAATTTTTGCTCCTTGGGGCAAACTGAGGTGATATTTTTAAGGCTTATCGAGGATGTCACATCATCCACAATTAATGTTTCACTCCAGTAACGAAGGTGCTCCCCAGCCAAGCGCGGGCGGTGCCGCGGTGGCTTTGCTGGGGCTGCAGAAGGGAAGAGGCGTTTGGGGGATGCCTCGTGTGCTTTTCCCCATCACTCCCGGCCTCGGATGCACCAGCTACTGGTGCCTCTGCCTCTCCCACTCCTGCTATCCCCTGGAGAGAGCTGCCTCATCCCTCCAGGCTTGAGGCTGCCTCTCGTTCATTTGTTAGCTGCTCTTGCTGCCGTGACTGTGCACATCTCGCCTGGCTCCCTCCTTCCTTCCCTCCCTCCTTCCCTCCCTCCCTCCCTCAGGGCCCCAGAAAGCCCACGCTGCTCCCCACTTTGCTCTCAGAGGAGGATCAGTAGTTACAGCTCTGTGAAATGCTGTCTCCTCCAGCCTGGGCTGGCTGATGTGGGCACCCCAGGGCTCTGGCACGGCCGGGTTTGTGCCACCGGGCAGCAGAATAAAGGAGAGGTGCCCTTGGCCCCTTTTCTCTGCACTGCTGTTGATGTGCAGTGTAAGCAACGAGCAGGACGTGGAGGGCCAAAGCCCTCTGGGGCTGCAGGTGGGTGAGGGCCACACAGAAACACGGTGACATGCCCAGGGCCAGGCCGTTCTGGATGGGCAGGCAGGGCAGGAGGGCTGGCACTGAGGTGCCCGGCAGCTCCACTGTGCTTCCAGCCTCTGCCTCGCTGGCAGAGCGTGGAGCAGAGCTGTGGGTGTGCTCCTTGCTGGTTACCTGTCTGTGCTGTGGATGCACCTGTGCACTGCCAGCCCTTTGCTGTGGACAGACCCAAATCCCCCAACAGCCCCCAATTAGTGCTAATTACCATCTCATTAGCAGCTGCTGATCATGGCACCGGGCTTCTCCCAGGGTTTGGGAGCGGGGACCTGCCTGTGCTACTTGCTGTCTGCTGTGCCTTCTCAGCCCCATCTTTCTGCTGGTTCCAGTGCTTTGCTGTCTGCTCCCTGTTTCCTTCCTTCCTTCCTGCCTTCCCACTTGGCAGCTCCGGAGCCGCGCGGTGCCAGCCCGGGTGCCGTTCCCTGGCTCTCACCAGGAGCAGCCTCTGCTGCTGCCAGACCCCAGAGGGGACACACCAGCCCTGCCTGCACCACACAGAGCCCCGGGGCTGCCCTGGTGGACCTCGTGGGTTGGGGAGTGGCTGCACCGGGGGTGGCAGCGGTGCCAAATCCCACCTGGTCGTGCTGGGAGGAGAGATGGTGCTGCCAGGACAGAGATGGCACAGGGCACGGAGAGGGAGCTGCAGTGGCTTCTCCGTGTTCCCTGTGAATAGGACAGCACAGTTCAGGCAGGTCTGGGATGATGTGGTGATGTGGGTGCCAGCAGCTCTCGTGGGATACATGAGAGAGAAATGCCCCAGAGCTGCTCAAATGTCACCATGTGGCCTCACCCTCCCGTACCCGCATCCCTTTCTATCCCCAGATCTGCCCGGTTAACAAGGGGAGGTTGTTTTTTTGCCTTTTAACACACTCAGAAGGTGGGTTTGAAGGGATAGTTACTCTTCTCCGTGGGAGCTGGGTGGAAGATCTGCCTTTTTGAAGCATCACCCTCCACACAGGAGATGGCAGTGCCCTGGGATGGCCGTGGTGGTGGCATGGGGACATGGGAGTGTGGGATGTGTGGCATCTCCCTTGTCTCACCAGGAAAGCATGTGCTGGAGCTGCAGTTTGTGTGCGCACCTCCTGGTAGTGCCTGCAGCATGCACAGACCTGGGGTTGGAAGCAGGAGGCAGACGTGGTGTGTGTGCTGCTCTCACAGTCCTAACTCTGCCCTGTCCTTCCTCTCTCCCACTCTCAGGTTGGCTCAGTCCTTGTTTGCACTCTTCGCCTCATCGCTGGCCATCTCCCTGGTCTTTGCCATCATCCCCCTGTGCCACAATGTGGTGGTGCTGGCTGTGGTCATGGCTGTGGCAGGGCTGGCCATGGGTTGCATCGACACCATCTCCAACATGCAGCTGGTGAAGATCTACCAGAAGGACTCTGCCATCTTCCTGCAGGTGAGTGTGGAGCCCTCCCCTCCCTGGGGCTGTGCTTCCTCTGAGGAGGAGGAGGAGGAGGGAGGGCTCCTGCCACCTCCCCGCAGATCTGTGGTCCCCCTGCTCTACTTGTGTCTCCTCTCCTGCAGGCCCTTCATTTCTTCGTGGGCTTTGGGGCGCTGCTGAGCCCCCTGATAGCCGACCCCTTCCTCTCAGACACCAACTGCATCCTCTCCAACTCCACGGCCAATGCCTCCAGCAACCTCCCGCACATCCGCAAGTCCCTGGTGCCCCACCACCCGGGCAACCTGTCCCACTACGACCTGCCCATGAAGGGCATGGTGGTGACACGTGTCTCCTACGCCTTCTGGATCATGGCCCTCATCAATGTAAGTTCTGGTGGCCTGGGATGTCGCTGGGGACATCGCTGCTCCTCAGATTTGCAGGAGGTTGTGGTGTGTGGAGTGTTGGTGCCTGTTGGGTGGTCCTAGCAAGGGGAAGAGGCACGAGGATGCCTGTGTTGGTCCATCAGAAAAGGTTCATTTTTTTGCCAAATGCCCAGTTTCCATCAGGGCAGGACTCTGCAAAGCAGAGATACCAAACAGGATGGAGTGGGTGTACGGTCACCCTGCAGGGATTTGTCTGAGCTCTCTGGGAGTGGTTGGTACCTGCAGCATCCCCTGGGCAGGAGTTAGACCAGCAAACTCCCCTCGGAGCCACAGGGTCTTCCTCCATAGCCAGCTGGGGAGGAGCTCGGGGATGTGGGGACGGTGTGTCAGGAGAGGGTTGCCAAGGTGTTCACAGGAGAGTGCCCATCAGTGAACTGGTGGCTGAAATCTTGATCAGGGTCTCTGCCAATTTGTTGGGACTCCCTGATGCACCACAGAGCTGCTGCTGTCCCTCCCTCCCCTGGCAGCAGGAGCCCTTCCAGGACGTGTCTAATGGCCCGTGGAGATCTGGAGTGATAAAAGCACTGAGTGTTGGTGCAGGGACCCTCAGCCCTGGCAGGGCTGATGCCAAGCCTGGTGATGGTTCGTGGGTGGGATGCCCCGTGGGTGGGGGTCCCGGGGTGCCCCGTGGGCAGGGCAGAGCCCAGCCCCTGGAGCCCTGGCTGAAAGATGCTCTATTCTGTGTTTATAAAGGCCTGGCAGGGCAGGTGCCAATCCGGTGCCCCTTTTGCTCACCTGAGGACTCCTGCAAGTGGAGGTGAAGGGGGATCCTGCCAACAGGCCCCCCTGGTTTCTGTCTGCCCTGCAGCCCCTTCCCTCTGCACCTCGGGCACTGCCCTGCTGCCAAGGCACCAGGAGTGTGGGTGCTCCTTCTCCCTGTCCCAGCAGCCCTGCATCTTTCCCAGGTCCACCCGCACTGGGCAAAGGGAACTGGTTTCCTCGTGTTCTTCCCGTTTGCTGAAGAACTAAAACTTAGCCCAGTGTCCCTCGTGCAGGGGCTTTCTCAGCTCCCCGAGGGGGGAGAACAGGCAGGTGATGGGGCTGGGCAGGGGCTGTAATGAGCTCCTGTGCAGAAGTGCCAAAAGAATGCTCTGCCTGGTTGGAGAAGCAGCTTTAATTACCTCCGAGTCTGCCCATGCCATGGGAAATGTGCTTTTAATTACACCAGAGCCTTTATCTCCTTTGCCAGTCAATTCTGAACAAACTCATTTAGTTTTGGAGCAGTGTTTAATACCTGCTTTGGGCTCAAAGTGGGAGCACTGGGGGTGGTTGTCAGACCCTTCAGTGTCCCCAGCAGTGTCCTGTGGATGTTTTGGGGCAGGATGAGGGCACAGGCTGTGCCCAGCAGGTTGGCAGCTGGGCTGGTGCATCACGACACGCCCAAGTGCTGTTTGCTCGTGTGGGTGGTTTGGGGGTGTGTGTGCCCACACTGAACACAGAATTCCTGCAGTGGATAGGACCAGGAATGTGGCAGGGGGACCGGAGTGCTGGAGACCTGTGGGCTTTGGGATGAGGGTTAAGGAAAACATGGAGTGTGGGGTTGGATGTGCAGAGCTCTGCAGCGTGTCCCTGTGCCAAAGCCAAGCTGTTATTGTCTTTTCAAATCCTCACTGAGGGAACTGACTTTATTCCTGGTTTAAACTAACCCAGCCCACTGGGGATGCTGAGAGTGGTTCAGTTCCAAAACTGCTGACCCTTCTTCAAGGTGCAAACATCAGGTGGAGATGATGGTAAAGGGGTATTTAAACCCCCCAGGGGTGTGGATAAAATGGGTAAACTATAGAAATGGAAACCAGGACCAGCAACTTCGTTATAAAATGCTCCAAAGCCACATTTCCATGCCAGTTTTCACAGGGCTGTGTACATTCTGACGAGGCACAAGCTGAAATGATTCATTTAGAATTCTTGCTTTTGTTTAAAGTGGAAACGTCTCAATTTGACTCTGGCACAGGAGTGATGTGTAAAGCTGACAAGCGGAGTTGTGTCGATGTTATTGAAATGAAATGGTTTTGCTTTAGCAAAATTAAGCAGCTCAACATAATCAAAACAAAGCGCTTGGATGACTCCCGGCCAAAATCTTTCATTCTAAGAGAAAAATTTTTGCCTTTTCATCCAGATTTGGAACAAAAAACATATTTTAAAATTCAGTTTCCCACAGAACGGAAATTTCATCATCCAGCCCGTTCCAAGGGGCTGGAAACCAGGAAAATGTTCCTCTGAGAGGGATGTGTTTGTCCGGAAGGTGGTTTCCCAGGGGAAGTGTGGGACACTCCATTGTGCTTAGGTTGCTCCAAAGTAGCCTGGACACAATAGCAGGGAAGAATCCCGTGTTCCTGGGGGGAGAGACCGAAATAGCAGCTGGAGGGAAGGAGCTGGATTATCCCCACACTGTTCCCTGGGATGCAGCAGCAATTTGTGTTTATAGTGGTGGTTAAAAGCTGCCAGGGGAGGGAACAGCCCCGGGAATTCAGCAAGTGGAGCTGGAGTGTTGGCTCCAGGGAGTTGGTCCTTTGGCTCAAGCAGAGGCTCCTGGTGGGATGCTCAGGTGCCCCTTGGAAAAGGTAAAACCTTCTGCTGGAAAGGGCAGGAAAGCAGCAAAATTACCCAGGGAAGAAAGTCCGTGAGCAAATGCCTGCTCAGCACAGGGGGCTGGTCAGAGGTGGGACAGGGGGGTGCACTTGGTGGGGTTGGGGACAGTGGGGGACACTGTTGGTCCTGCAGGGTGGTGCTTTGGGGACCGGTGTCCTTGTTTTAGGGGTTGTGCTGTGGCTCATCTCCTTTTCTCACGGTCTGCAGGGTTTGGGGGCTTTGGGAGCTCTTTGCCTCGTGCCAGACAGCCAAGGGGCAGCCCCAGGAGGACAGAAGCTGCTGTGGGAGCTGAGGGACAGCTCAGGACACGGAGACACAGTGGCCTTGTTTGTGTCCTGGCTCCATCCTCAGCCCCCAGCCCCTCCAGCTGGGCAGGAGGGATTTACAGGTGGGGAGAGGGGCTCGTGGCAGTCCTTGTGCTGTCCTTGTCCTGCAGTCAGGGCAGGAGGCTCCTCCAGGGTGGATTTACCCCTTTGCTTGGTGGAAGGTGCCCTGGCAGGGCTCTGGGTCCAGCTCTCCTTTCTCCTCTCCACCTGCCCGTGTAATAACCGTGTTCGTGGTGCTCCATCCCCTGACCCCACCCCAGACCTGGGGCTGGACCTTCCCATGGGCCATGGGTGGTGGGATCCACCAACGATGGAAGAGCCTGGCTTAAAGCAAAAGGGACCCCAGACCTGGGGCTGGACCATCCTGTGGGCCATGGGTGGTGGGATCCACCAGCGATGGAAGAGCCTGGCTTAAAGCAAAAGGGACCCCAGACCTGGGGCTGGACCATCCTGTGGGCCATGGGTGGTGGGATCCACCAACGATGGAAGAGCCTGGCTTAAAGCAAAAGGGACCCCAGACCTGGGGCTGGACCTTCCCATGGGCCATGGGTGGTGGGATCCACCAGCAATGGAAGAGCCTGGCTTAAAGCAAAAGGGACCCCAGACCTGGGGCTGGACCTTCCCATGGGCCATGGGTGGTGGGATCCACCAACGATGGAAGAGCCTGGCTTAAAGCAAAAGGGACCTGCTTGCTCTGGACATAAGGATGTGGAGAGCAGGGATACACCTACGCTTTGGGAATTGGCAATTCCCAATGTGGGGCCCTCTTCTCTGCAGGCAACAAGTGGTCCTTGAGGCTGGAAGTGCCCAGGGCCATTATCTGTATGGCCAGTCCCTCTGTGTGGGTATTTTTTATTTTATTTTTGCCAAATCTGCAATTTAGAAGAATAGAATCTGGTCCTGACCTCCGGAAGGATCAGAACTATCAAGCAAATGCGTTTTTCTTCCATGGGACCGAACTAACTGTTCCTATTCCCATTGTTCCCAGAACAATGAAGCCTCATAAATGAATTGAGGTGAGGGAGGCGGGGTGGGGTGTGTGTGGGGGAATTCTCCATACATTTAAATCATGCCACGAGCCAACAAAAGGCAGGAAATTTGGAGCTAGAGCTCACACTTGCTCACAGACATGCAGAAAACAAGGGAATGAGCTGTCACTTAGGATTTCCTGGCTTTCTCCCCCAGTTTGTGGCAGAGTAAACACCACTGGGTTGTGATGGGAGGGCTGGCGAGGGGCAGAACGGCTCCCTTGGCTTTCCCTCTGTTTTCCCACCATAAAAAAAAAGGAAAAAAAAGAGCAATTCCCAAGGGCCTGGGAGGCCCCACCGAGTCGTGGGAGTGTGCAGGGGGAGAGCAGGCTCATCCCCTGGGAGTTACACAGTGCCAGGGAATCTGCTGTCGGATGGACCCAGAGGCAGGTACGAGCCCACGGTCCCTGCTGGAACCAGGGCAGGGTGGGGTGGGAGCATCCCTGGATGCTCAGGGGTCTGAGCCTGGGGGGCTCCCTGTCCTCATCCCGGGTCCCTCCTGGTCCAGAGGCTGAGCCAAGGGGCTGTTTGGAGTCACTCAGCTGTAGCTGTGCTGTCACTGTTGGCCTGGGAACCACGAGCTCACCTCTTGGGAGATGCTGAGCAACCTCTGCTAATGGGTCTTGGGGCAGCTTGCTCTTCCCTCACAGAGAATTCCAGCCACGGAAAGTCTCCCCCTGAAACTTTCCACAGGTTAAAGCTGCTTTGTTGTTTTATTCTTTGGGCAGAAGTGGCCAAACGTTGGACACCAGAAGGTGTTGGTGCTGTAGGGCTGGGCTGGTGCTTCGGGAGGTTTGTATGTAGGTGCTTCTGTCCCTGTCACCAGTGGCATGTGAAGGGTCCCCAGCCCACCTGGCATCCCACAGGGACTGGCTGGAGATGCCCCAGCAGATCAGGAGACTTTTCTCTCACCTTGGCTGTGTTTTTCCCCCTCTCTCCTGTCTCCCAACCAGCTCCATCCCTCCCACAGTGGCTCCTTGCCCTCACCTCCCTCTCCTGTACCAGCTGGGTCATGAACCCTGCACAGAAATTACATGTTGTTACATCATTGCATAGAATAAATAACCAGGAGCGGTTCCTGCCAGGTGACTTTTTTTTTTAATCAAACCTACTTCAGAACTTCCAGCAAAATATAAACGTTAAATGGTGTGTGGATAAGGGGCAAAGCATTTAGGGCTCTTTTAAGTCAGTTGTCATCCTCTGTCCCTGCTCTTGGAGGTCAGTTCAGGCCCCTGCATTGTGGCTGCTGGGCCTGGGGAGCTGGGCTGTGTTTTGGCCAGGCTTGCCATGCTCAGGTGCCCGCTGTGCCCTCCCCAGCTGCCCGTGCCCATCGCCGTGTTCTTCCTGCTCTACAAGGAGAGGATGGTCCCGTGTTTCAATGGCAGCAGCCACCCCCTGCTCTCCGCTGATGAACTGGCCATGGAGACACGGCCCGTGGACAAGGACGAGCTCTCCACGCCCGTGCAGAGAGCCCAGGCAGCTGGAGGTGAGCCCAGGGCACTTCTCTCGTGGGTTTTGGGGGGAGAAAACCCCCTATTTTTTTCTTTTTTTGCGTGTCTCGGTTTAACAAGTGAGATCCAGTGCTATTGTCTGAGGAGGAAACTTTCCAAAGTGTACACATGAACCTAATCCAGAAGCACTCAAACAATCCAAACAACCCATTTGGTGGCCAATTACCCTCAAATTAGACGGAACCCCTGATGAGAGATTAGAATCCTAATCCTAATTAGGACTCCAGGCTGTATTTCTCCAAGCCACCCTAAAACTAACCCTGGGCTCCCCAGTCCTTTAAGCCCATGTGAAGTTGTGCCCCTTTTTCCCTCTGCTTTTGGATCGGGTTTCTCTCTGGCTGTTCAGTTCAGAAGTGCCCATCGTGCTGCAGATGCTGATTTTTCTGGGAAAGGAATAAGGACAGTCCCATGTTTGAGGGGGAAAAGTTAAATCCAGGAGAATTTTGCTCTTGAGCTTGCGACTGCACCCTGTTTTGGGGACAATAGTGACATTGTTGTTTGCCACCCAGGAGAAACGTATCAAAGTCAATTCTTTGGTTAAAGAGTGAATCTCGGAAGTGAACGTGGCTCAGGGCCATCAAAGGGGTGTCCAGGGTTGTTTCTGGAGAGGTGGCTTTACCCGAGCAAGAAAAGGGAATTTCAGGGACTGCTTGAAGGTGGGGGCAGCTGAGACGTGGAGTCCTGCAGGGAGGGCTCGTGGGTGTCCCTGATGGAGTGGGTAAGGTGATGTTCATCTGATAGTGCTCCACAACCCCTCGGAGCTTCGTGCCCTTCAGATCTCCACCTTCCTCCTGAATGCAGTTGGGATGAACCCTTAGGGAAGCAGCAAGGCTGTGACCCCACTGCTGGGGCTGACTGGTGGTGCCAGCCGAGGTCAGCAGTGCCCCACGTCCACTCTGCTCTGTGAATCTGGGCACAAACCAAACCCCAGGGAGGGCTGGCAGCCACCCAGCCCCAGGGGGACCTGCCAGCCAAGTTTGCTTTGCATTGTTTTCCACCAGGTCACGACGACTTATTCAGCTGCTGCCAAAGCAAGAACTTCAGAGGGGCTTCTTACACCTACTTTGCAGTCCACGTCACTGGGGCCCTTGTTCTCTTCATGACTGATGGGATTGTGGTGAGTTCAGCTGATGGAGGGATTTTGGCTGAGCAAAGCTCTGTGCCTTTCGTCCTTCCAAACCACGTGTGACAGCCCAGACCCATCATATGGGTGTGCCATGCAGCACAGTGGGGCTCCAGGAGCTCATTCAAGGCTAATCCCAGTCAGGCTGATGCGTGTCCTGCTTCTTGGGAGGCTCCTGTGGCTTCTCCTGGGCTCTGGGGTGTTGCAGCTCCATTGCTTCTATCACTGACCACAGCTGGGATGTCGACACAGCAGAGCTCTCTTCTCACTTCAGCCAAGAGGCAGGAACAGCTTCGTGTTAATTGATGAAAAAATTATGAAAAATTTCTTGACCAGAAAGATTATCAAGCATTGGCATAGACTGCCCAGGAAAGTGGTGGGGTCACCATTCCTGGAGGTATTTAAGAGACATGCAGGCACTTTGGGATGTGGTTTCATGGTGGACTTGGCAGTGCTGGCTTAACAGTTGGACTTGATGATCTTAAAGGTCTTTTCCAACCTCAACAATTTTATGATTCTATGAGAAGTGGTGGCTCTTTGTTTGAGGGGTCTCCTGGTGGTGCAGCCCTGCAGTGGCCTGGGGTTTGCTGTGCGTGGCAGGAAAGGCTCACTCTTGGCTGTTCCTTTTCTTTCAACAGCTTTGTCTTGTGGTAAAACACTGCTGGGTATTAGTAGGGCATTAACTGGGGTCCTGAGATGGGTGGGGTGGCACAGCAGCCGACAGGTACAGAGCTCCATCTTCAAGGGTGGTCAGCTCTGGGTTCTAAGGGTGGTCAGCTCTGGGTTCTAAGGGTGATGCTTGGAGAGCACGGAATTCCAAAAGGACAAGAGAGTCCCTAGGGAAGAGGGAATCTCTGCAGGTGGAGCTTAGCATGCATTTTACCCACCTTCAGTCCCGTGCTCTGCTTGTGGTGGAAGCTGCAAACCCTTGGGCACGGGTGGGCTCCTGCGGGGCACAGATTCCTCCAGGGCAGGGGTTGGGCTCCTGCAGGGCACGGGTGGGCTCCTGCAGGGCACGGGTGGGCTCCTGCAGGGCAGGGGTTGGGCTCCTGCAGGGCAGGGGTTGGGCTCCTGCAGGGCACGGGTGGGCTCCTGCAGGGCACGGGTGGGCTCCTGCAGGGCAAGGGT
>VWZG01012095.1:176339-203480 GCA_013396735.1 Grallaria varia
TCCTCCAGGGCACAGGCTCCTGCGGGGCACGAGTGGGCTCCTGTGGGGCACAGGCTCCTGCAGGGCACGGGTGGGCTCCTGCAGGGCACAGATTCCTGCAGGGCACAGGCGGGCACCTGCCGGGCACGGGTGGGCTCCTGCAGGGCACAGGTTCCTGCGGGACACGGGTGGGCTCCCCAGGTCCACCCCAGGAGAGGAGTGAGGGGCCAGGTTGGATCCACGCTCTGGGTGTGACAGAGCTCTTGGTTTCCCTGCAGGGTGAGTACTCGGGCTTCGTGTACAGCTACGCCGTGGAGGAGCCTCTCTCCGTGGTGCACAAGGTGGCCGGGTACCTGCCCAGCCTCTTCTGGGGCTTCATCACCCTGGGCAGGCTCATCTCCATCCCCGTGTCCTACCGCATGAAGCCGGCGACCATGGTCTTCATCAACGTGGTAAGGGCGGGTTCAATCCGCTCCAGTCCCGCTCTCCGTGTCGTCTGGGGTTGGTTTGGGGCTCCAGCTCCTCTGGTGCCACCCCCGGGGCAAGTTTGCACCAGGTAGGACTGGATGAGGTGCCCTCCAGACTTGATACTTGGTGGTACAACTTTTCTGAGCTGCTCCTCAGTCAGTCTGATGTGAGAGCTGTGAGAGCATCTCATAAAGTGTGTCCCAACTTTATTTACTTTACACTCTCCACTCCAGCATCTGCAGGGAGAGGAATTCCCATGCTAGCCACAGAAAAGGGAAGGCAGGTCATTCCATAAATGCCCTGCTTAGACTGGAGCAGTTGCCAAAGAAACCAGTGTGGTGTGAGGTGGCTGAAATGAATAAAAAAGGGGAAGGAATCCTTTCAGGATATGTAAGGGAGATGTGTGTGGGGACGAGGCAGAAAGAGGGAGGGAGATGATCCCATTCCCACTTCTTACAAAGAAGGAGAAAGGACTGAGAAGGCAGTTAATTTACCATTTATTTAAAGCAGAAGTAATTTTGGTGATGATATTGTGAGGCTGAGCACATATAACAGGGTGGTGAGAAGAGACATTTTGGGATATTTTAAGTAAAAATTCACTTGTCTGGCACTGCTCCCTTGTAGGATACACCAGCTCTTGGAGTCATGGCAGGGTCACAATGAACTGCAACTTGAATTCAGCTGTTTTAGAGTCTAAATGGCCCTTGAGCTCCTGCCCATGGGCCGCAATCAGGGTGAGACAGTAATTCCATAGCAGCTGGAATATCAGAGCTCCCTCTGCTGACTCTGCCCGGGCTCACTTGGGCGTCAGAGCAGGTTAAAGAATTATTGGTGATTGAAAGATGCAAATACCATGGAAAGAGCAGTACTACTGTATTTATCAATTATTATTTTATTCAGTGCTATATAGTAATATTTACATAGCTTGTAATATATTAATAATTATTATAGTAATTAATTTAAATATTAAATCTAAATATATTGTTATATACAAACTAAAGTTCCTACAAAAGCTGAGACTTAAGTACCAAGTTATATCATAAAACCCTGTTATAAAAAGTGCCAAAATTCTTTAAAGACAGATGGATTTTATTCATGGGGCTACTTCATTTTCTCAAAGACTGATCTTCTTTTTGAGCACATCTTCTCCTCCAGATTGTTTTTTTCCTATTGAAAATAAAATCTAGAGCCTGCTGCAACTCAGCATTTCTGTCTGACCCCCCGTGTGCTGTTCACAGGTCGGGGTCCTGATAACCTTCCTGCTGCTCCTGATTTTCTCCTCCAGCGTCGTGTTCCTCTTCGTGGGCACAGCATCCCTGGGGCTGTTCCTCAGCAGCACCTTCCCCAGCATGTTGGCCTACACCGAGGACATCCTGCAGTACCAAGGTGAGCCTGGATTTGGGAACACCTGGAGTGCTCAGACACCATCACGCCAAGCAGCTCCTTCCCTCCCCAGGGACGCCCAGGAGCTGCTTTGGAATGTGATATTTATTATTTATAGTGAGAAAACCAGACTGTGACCATCCCTGTTTCCTTGGCTAACAACTTCCCCGGGCAGGGATCCATCCTGGGTCCTGCCTTCCTGCAGCTTTAGGGATCTCTGGCTCACAGAAGTGCTGCTTTAGAGGCTCTCAGGGAGATGGTTTTGCAAACACCCTCAGATTAATTATCAGTGAAGTGAAAATCCCAGAGTCTGGGCCAGCTCTCCCAGGAGGGCTCTGCCAACCTCTGTCTCGGGGGCAGTGAGACAGAAAGATGAGAATCTTTCCAGCAAGAAGCAACAGCAGCTCTGCCAACAGAGACAGGGGACAGGAGAGCTGGGCTTGGCTTCAGCTTTGATTTTTTTTCTGTGCTGCTGCAGCTGAGCCAGAGGCGTTTTCAGCATTGAATGGGAATGTGTTTGTAACCTTTAGGTGGGGAGACGGCCAGGGAAGAGCAGCTTCCAGCTGGTCCTGCTGGTTGTGCCACCATCCCTTGCACTGTTTCTTTGCAGGCTGTGCCACAACCGTGTTGGTGACTGGAGCTGGCATTGGAGAGATGGTACTACAGCTCCTGGTGGGGTCGGTGAGTAGCTCAGATGTGTCAAAAACTGACTGGGACTTCCAAGTTCCAAACCTTAGAGCTGGTTTTGCGCAGCTGCCGGGAAGAGAGCAGAGCCTGACCCTTGAGTTATCAACCACTGAGTGATGTCTGCTCCCTTTTTCATTTCCCTTCCCACTGCAGATTATCCACGATCGGGGCAGCTACAGTTTCCTGGTCTGTGGGATGATCTTTGGGTGCTTGGCCTTTACCTTCTACACCTTCCTCGTGTTTTTCCACAGGATGTACCCCAAGCCCTCAGCAGGTAAGAAAGCACCTGCGTGGCTCTGGAGCACAGCACTCCAGCAAAATGCAAGGAAATGTTTATTTTACTGCTGCTTCCTCTCCCCTCTTCCTGCTTTGCCTTGCCCACAAAGCCTTGGCAGCCACAACCCAGGGTTTGCTTTCTTTTCTGTTATAGAAGAGAGGGGAAAAGTAGGAATGGTCTGTGGATCTGAGAGAGAGAGAGAGGCTGCACCAGCTTCCCTACACTGTTCCCTGTCTGAAATCCAGGGGACAAGTGGCTCTGCTATCCAAGGGCAGCTCTCAGGCTCTTGTAAAAAGCCTCACTGATAAAGGATTTCTTGCCTATCATCCCAGTCTGCATATCCTGTTTGTTTTTATGAGCACCTCTTACAGGAGGAGCAAAGAGTCACAGGATAAAAAACATGTGCAGGAAAGGGGTGACTGGGGATGTGTTGTGGGGTCTCACCTGGAGGGGCTGGAGCGTGTCCAGGGAAGGGAAAGGAGCTGGGGAAGGGTCTGGAGCAGCAGGAGGGACTAGGGGGGCTCAGCCTGGAGAAAAGGAGGCTCAGCGGGGACCTTCTGGCTCTCTGCAACTCCTTGGAATAGGTTGTAGCCAAGGAACAAGGGACAGGAGGAGAAGGAACGGCCTCAGGCTGTGCCAGGGAAATGTCAGGTTGGACAGAAGGAGAAATTTTTTCATGGAAAGGGTGATTAGACACTGGCAGGGGCTGCCCAGGGAGATTGGGAGTCCCCATCCCTGGAGGTGTCCGAGGAATGACTAGACATGGCACTCAGAGCTCTGGGCTGGGGGGCAAGGTGGGCATCGGGCACAGGGTGGGCTTGGAGATCCTGGAGGGCTCTTCCAACCTCAGTGACCCCATGTCTTTTCCCCGTGACCAGCATGGTGGGTGATGGAAAAGCAACATTCCCTCGGGCACCCCCCTTTGGGCTCAGCAGAGCTGCACCTTGAGGTGTTTCTGTCCCCTTGGCAGAGCTGGACGACGCCTCCCCTGCCAAAGCAGCCGTGAGTGATGACACGGGGCAGTACCAGCGCTGAGGACGTGGCCAAGCTCCAGCCAAGCAATAAACCACCCCCCAACCAAGCACTACCCCCAGGATGAGTTCACATCTCAGTGACTGAATCATGAGAGTTCTCTGCAATCAGAAGCACACGAGATTGGGTAAGTGAGAATCAAGGAAACCTCCTCAAACGCCACGCTGAGCTGAGCTCGAGGTGCCAGTGGCACTTGGACCAAAAAGACTTGAAGTGCCAGCCTTGACCATGTGGCTGAAAGGTGGGAGCAGAGAGGATGTCACAATTCTTCCTGTAAATGGACTTTCTTACCTGTTCAGGATGGAGGAGTGGAAGGAAGAGGTTCTCTCTGTTCCCCAAGACTGAATGTCTCCTGGCTTAGTCAATGAATTTAACTGAATTTATTTTTCTGCCCTGTAATGTACAGAAGCCCCTTGAATTTACAGCACAATACTGGATTTTAATTCATTTTTGTGCAGCAAGGACTCTGTTGATGTCACCTCCATTTATCGTCCCAAAGGGGAAAGGCTGCACATTGGCAGAGCCCCCCAGGTGCACGTGGTAGCAGGACCTGTCTGTATTTGCACACTTGATTCCTGGATGTTCCACAGTGTCAGACATGTTCACTGAGACAGTGTCTTACTCAGCATGCTTGGGCCTCTTGATTATTAAAATAATTTTATTTTCTTTATTTTTATTTTGAAGAATGAGTTGTGATGGTTCGTTTTGCTTTAGGTCACTACTTTCTAGCTGCTGCACTTGCAGTATTTTTTAGGGTGGTTTTATTTCCAGCTTCCAACTGAAGCTTCGACAGAGGTATTTGGGAGCCAGTCTCCAGCTGCTTTACCTGTGCAATATTCTCATCCAGGTGCCTTGTGGAAGGTACTCCCATAGCCCACGCATGACCTGGTCCAGCTCCAGAGGAAGGACTGGCTTTAGAGGGATGTAAAGCTCCCAGCCAGTCCTTTCTTCACTGAGTGACTGGACATGTCCTTCTTGCTTTAACTGCTGTATGTGGATGTACATATGTACGTGTGTATATAAAGCAGTGTTTAATTAAAGGTGATTGATTGCTAAATTCTCACGTGCCTGGACTCAGGTAACTCCAGCAATTTCTGACCAAGACTATCAGCTTTACCAGTTTTTAAAACTCTGCCTGAATCTACCAGCTGCTTAATTTAAACTGGTTTTAGCATTTCTAGAATCCTGGGTTGGAAGGGACCTTAAAGACTCTCTTGTTCCACGCAGGACAGGCTGGACAGGGCTTGGAGCCACCTGGGCTAGTGGAAGGTGTCCCTGCCCAGGGCCGAGGGTGGCACTGGGTGAGCTTTGAGGTCCATGATTCCATTCCAATCCCAGACCAGGTTCCATCCAGGGCCCTCTGTGTTGTAATTCTTCCCCAGCTCCACAGGATGCCACTGTTGCTCTCCTGGAAATGCCCACCCTGAGAGCATCTCCACAGCCCTGGCCAGAGGAAAGGAGCAGGAACAATCCAAGGAGTTTACTGGGAAGGAGATCTCCTCACCTGAGGTGTGCAGCACAGCAGCACTGTCAGCTGTTCAATAATCTTAGCCTGTCCTCGCAGATTTGGTGAGACACAGCTAAAGCCACTCTGCCAGAATAACAGTTCCTTTGTTAAAAGTTGGCACTTCAAATCTCCACTTTGCTCTCAAGTCTAAGTATAGAATCTACTGAAAGAAAAAACCCAAAATTTTCACCAGAATAGTACCTGATTTGGGAAAAAAAAACTTCCCAACTCCACCTCTGGCTCCACTCAAGTCTGTGATGCTGTAAAAGGACTTTTTACCTCAAGGTCTGCTGCACTCCTTCCTTCTGACAGCCCAAGCTGCCCTGCAGCTGTAACTTTCTATTTCCTCTACTGAAAAAAAAAAGTCAAAAGAGCAGAAACTTTGTTAAAAATATTTATTTAAAAAAATACAATTGTTTTGCATGTCTGGTTGCACATAACTATTAACATATGATTGACTTGAATAATTTGCTACAATGCTTTTTTAAAGCCAGCTTGCATTATACAAAGCAAATCCCTCTGTCAGTTCTTACATAAAATAGTTTTCTTTAACTATTCCCACCCCATTTTTAAAAAAGATTGCAATACATTGATTTTTATTTTTTTTGCACAAAAATTGAAGCAAT
Source organism: Grallaria varia (assembly GCA_013396735.1). Classification (NCBI taxonomy): domain Eukaryota; kingdom Metazoa; phylum Chordata; class Aves; order Passeriformes; family Formicariidae; genus Grallaria; species Grallaria varia. The sequence continues at coordinate 182,299 of VWZG01012095.1, forward strand.
AGAAAAAGTCACCTGATTTCTCAGGAAAGACCTTCATGATGTTTGAATAACAATTACCAATGAGCCACTCTAAAAGCAGCATTTGAAGTGTCATGACAGTGCAAAGGAAGTTTTGCATCTTAAAACTTTGCCTCCAAATTGTATTCAAACCTGAAATGTGTTCAAATAACTCCATATCTGCTCTAATCAAGTTGATCAGACTTTACGATATCAACATGCCGAAGGTCTTCCTAAATGTTATCTTGGAAGGTTAAATAAAAGCAAAATTTAGTAACACTGAACAATTACTGAAAACTTTGGCTATTTATGTACTTGCATTACATACCAGCATTTTCTTTAACACAATGGCATTAAGATACTCTTATTATAAGGTATTATTTAAAAAAGAAAGTTAGACTGAGAAGCTTTTCTGTCCCAGGCAGGTTCACCCAACTGTAACAAGGACCACAGTGGGGTGAAATTACAGTTGTCTCTAAAAGATCATGTCTAGAAAAATCTCTAGTGTAGGAAGTTGAGACACTCACTACAACATAACTTGCTTTGTCTCTAGACTTGGTACTATATATATATTTATAGAAAAAGAAAATGCAATCCTGTTCTGGAAAGAGCAACTGAAAAATGTTCTCTCTGCTGCTTTCAATGTCATTTTTACCACTGGTTGTTCTGCTGTTAAAGTCACAGGAAGGTAAAACTGGACCCATTGCAGAGTTAAAGAGGATATTCCTGCCAGGGAAATCTGCTCCCAGCAGAACTGTCAGAGCCCCAAACTCTGCAGCAAAGAGCCCAGAGAAGCCTAAAAATTCAACCAAGGAGTAAACACTAAAGGCATCAGAAAGTCACTTTCCAGAACAGGACTGCACGTCAGAAATAAACAGGACAAAACTGGCACATGTTACCACAGCTGAGCAGGTTGCTTAAGTTGCTAAAAATTAACTTAAACCTCCCTCCCCTGACCCTCCCAGACCAAAAGCTGCCCAGGGCAGGTTCTCAGCCCGTGGAAGTTGGAGCAGTTGTGGTGAAGCCACTGGACCTGCTCTGATTTCCAAGCTCCTGGCACACGATCCACATCTGCCAAGATTCTCAGAATTCCCAAGACAGTCTCATGCTGGTTAAGGATTTAGTCCCAGATTAATTAATTCCAGCTGCCCCAATACCCCTTAGGGGAGACAACGACCCTCCTTACCTAGAATGTTGCTGTTTACTCAGCTCTATAATTACGAATATACTTCTCAGCTATAAAAACAGAGGGGAAATAAGCATTAAATGTGCTACTGTACTTATCACAAAACACTGTGACGTACATAAGGCCATCTGGTAACACTGCAACAGGATACAAACAAGATTTGAAAAGGGAGTTTTAGGATACAACTTTTTTTGTCGTTGTTTTGTTGGGTTTTTTTTAAACTACGAGGAATAATCTCAACCCTGTTCACAGAGAATTAACGTTCAAACTAGCACATCATATATAGAAAACTCTGTGCAACTGAACAACAGCAGAACAAAAAGTCAACACTACTCTAGAAAGCAGTTTCAAAGCCTGAAGATTTAAGACATGCGAGCCAAAAGAAAAACAAAAACCACAACACATCTCAAGGAGCCTTAGAGCAAACCCAGGTACTGTAACCCCCCACCCCACCACACAGCATACACCAGGAACCATGCAGAGGCCACCCTCAAAAAGCCTTCCTGTGTTCAAAAAAAACCATGAAAAAATAACCCCAAATGAAAAAAAATAAAATTAAAAAACAACAGCTTCCAGTTATTGGTACAGCACTGCTGCATGTACTGCTCAAGGGCTGAAATGGGCTCCAAAATCACCTCCAGCCTCCCCTCACAGGTCACTCAGTGTCTCCATTATGATCCCTGTTTTCCAAAGGTTCAGGATTTACCCTGTTCCACCCCCTACACTTTGAGATGAAAACCTTCTGCAACACATGGGCTCAACAGAGAAGTGTTTTGAGTAAAGAAGTCCAAACTTTTGTTCCGTGAATACAAAACTATTCCAAGACATTTAAGACACATTTTTTTTTTTAGGAGATGTGGCATCCAACAATGTCAAAATGCATTTAAAAATAACCTTTGGCAACTCACGAGTCCACACTGTGACACGACTGAATTGAGTAAAACAAAAGAAAAAGCTCCCCAAAAAACCTCACCAGGGTGGGCAAAACATTTATAAGTGGCCACTGCACAGGGCAGTGTCTGCTTTGAGTGGACATGGGAAGGTGTATTTGTACAAATTTGGAAGCCAGACTCCATCCTGAACACATCCTGTCAGGCATGGCACACGTGCGTTCCATGCAGCGCTATTCCAGTCACAAGGAACCTAAAAAACCCAAGCTTTCAGCTCTCAGTGTGCTTCTCATCACACAGCTGGAATAGCTCCACAGGCAAAATCCTCTACTAAATTCTTTGGGAGGGGTAAACAAAAAGCAATTCTAGCCAGTTCTACTCTTTTTTTTTTTTTTTTTTTTTCCCAGAATAACATACATGAAGCAGGTATCTTGCTATTCCAAAAGGAAAATACTTTAACATACACATCCAAGAAGAAACACGGGCAGAGTCTGGTTCAGGACAGCCCCAAAACAATCACCCTTCTGCAGTGAAGAGACCCTCCTTATTTTTCTGTTTGTTCTTGGTATAAAAGGCAAGAATAACATTCCTCAGGTCAAGATCCACTGGACACTAAACCCAAAGCTTCACCTTTCTGCTCCAGGTGGCACCAAGTCCATCGGGGAATTTCAACAGGAGCTGCTGCTAAACAGATTTATGCCATCCTTGTGGGTTTGTAGCTCCTCCCTTGTACCCTTTTGACTAAAATGAAGCTGTGGGGTAAGATTTGGTTCCAGTTCCAAGGGTTTTTCTCTGTCCAGAACCAGCTCTTACCTCCAGATTCAGCACTACTTGCTCCAAGTGGAATTCCATGTGCACAGGGGCTGCTCCAAGGGAGAGCCTTCTGCAGGAACACCCTGGAGAGCTGCACAGAACTGCCACTGCATTTCACCCTTCCATCTTCCCCTGGCAGCCTCTGCTCTCAGCATGTCCCATAGCCCACCACTGCACTGGATGGCCACAGCCAAAGGCTTCCCCATGAAGCAGATTTGCTGCTCAGACTCAACAGCCACTGCCAATTACTGCTTAATTCAATTCCAATCAAACCATAAAAATTCCTATTTAGGCAAGACATCCTATACCTCGTAAAACATCCTGAATAGCTTCTAAGCAATATGATTGCAATCCTGATGGATGCGTAACTGATCTGCCAAGTGTGAGATCCTGGGGGGCTCTTTGCAGTACCACACTGTGATTTTTGAGACAAAATAAACCATCCATCCCCACAATCCCAGAGGCCAAGAGGTCTCTTTCCTTTTCCCTTTCTACTCTTACAGACACAGATTCTATTTCTCACACAGGAGAACTAAGGGACAAAACAGAACAAAATTGTTGTGGACACTCAAAACTCAAACATCAAGTTTTAAAATACCTGTTGATTTTGACAACGTTCTTTAACTACTGCTGTAGTTGATTTTCAGAGCTGGCAATACCAAGAGAGCCTCTTGATACAACACTGAGATGTATTGTAAACAAATATGCCTTAAAAATGGAAGAGGTTAAATCATTAAACAGGAGTACATACAAAACTGCTATAAAACAGTAGCAAAAGGTAACTGAGAGAAAAATTAATAAATCATGGGAGACAACAGTGTCAGAACTGCAGGTTGTGAGCTCAGCACTAAGAGAACACGACAGAAGTGGACCAGAACTCTGCACTGTGCTCACCTGAGAAACCCAGCCCTGCTCTAGGCCAGCTCTGTCCTCCCACCTCACCTGCAGAGCTCTCACACCAAAGCTGAAGTCACGAGGGAACCTGACAGTGATGCAGCTCAGGGCTGTGGAAAGCTGTGGAAAGGCACAGCTGCACCTGAGCAGCCTTCACTGTCCTCAGAATGAACACTAGAAAACCAAGAGGAGAAATCTGAGGTCTGAAAAGGTATCAGAGGGAGGAATTATCCCAAACAAACCACTGAACAGCCAAAGCCTTTCTGTTCTCACACACACTCCCCCAGTACCAAAGACTGCATGGATACTGAAAGTCTGAGGATGCTTCAAGTTAAAACAATGAATTCTCCAACTCAAGGAATTTTATCACTTCCTGACCTCTTGCAAAACACAGCCTGAATGTGCCAAAGGCAGTGCACAGGAATTGCATTCAGCCACCACTGCTCAAAAGCTCAGTTTCTGAAACAAGGCTCTAGACTAGAGCTGCTGTTTAAAAAAACCCAACTTTCCTCCATCCCAGGATCCCCTTCCCAGGGAAGACAGAACAGGAGTGGTTCTGTAACTGTGGGGTATCCTGAACACATTCCTGCTTCCATGGACTGTTCCTGCCAGGAGCTCTTGTTGCCAGTGGCACACTTGAGAGCCCAGCACCTCAAACCAAGCCTGGTGTAGCACACACAGCACCAGCAGGGAAAGGTTCCCAACTCTGCAAAACTATGACACAGCAGCAGTGACATGGAAAAGCAACTTCCAGAAGCAAGACAGATGTTCAGCTTCCATGCCCATCCAGTCTAATTCTACCCCAAGCTAGGAATTAACCAATGCAAATACTCCCAAGCATTCCACCATCCCATGGCTACTCCAGAACTGTCATCTAAGAAAAGGTTCCTGTAATGCTGCATTATTACTTTTCACCCCTCCAGGGTGCAGACTGGTCAGTAAAAGAAAATCTCTATTAACCCCCACCTGCCCTACACTAAATTAAATACAAGTTGCAAGGAGCTGCAAAGTGCTCCTGAAGTGACCTAAGTAGAGAGCCAGCAATTTCCAACACTGAGCCCCAGGAAGTCACAGGACACTGTGCTCTGTCAGGAATGTGCTCCACAAAAAGCTGGCAGTTCCATACCTGACAGTAAATGTGTGTTTAATGAGGCAGCATATATACAAGACAATATTCCCTTAAGTGACCTGAAAGTTGTAATGGAGAAAAGGCAGCAAGCTGCTCCTCTCCCACCTCCCTGCCCTTTCCATGTGCTTTCCCAAGTGCCTCCCAAGATTATAATCCTATATGGGCTTTCATTTTCCTTGAAAGGGAAAAGCAATCACCTTCTCAGTGCTATCTGCTGGATATCACCAGATAGAAAGCATCACATCCAGGCTGCATTTCCACGTGAGCTTCTTCTGCAGAAGATATTCCCAAAGGAAAACGTGGCTCTCCCCCAGCTCTGGCAGTGCAATCTTAGGAAGCTTCTTGGAGAAGAGCAGGAACCCAGGCTTGGTTCTCTTGCATACCTATGCTCAAAGTGATAAAGTTTACAAAGAATTAAGTGCATGTGTGCACACACACAACTTTTAAACAAATAAACTTGGCTTTTCTCCATAGGGGACAAGGAAAGGGAAGCAATTAAATTGCAAGTTCTTAGTGCTCATTAATTAAATTCTAATCTTAGTCTGCAATGTTGCTCTCAAGTCCACACACTTGGTGGGCGTAAAATTGGCCAACCTAAAACAACCATTAAAAGTGCTGCTATTTATACATAGCTATATATATTTTCTAGAGCAGATTCAAAAGCCATCATGCAAACCAGAAAATTCCAGATGCCTGCTCTTAATTATCATCTGCAGCTTTGCTTCTGCATTAAAAAAAATAATAAAAAAAAGGTCAATATTGCACATTTTAAGAGCTGCTGGCACAGGAACTTTACTCCTGCATCTGCTGATGTCAAAATATGAAGCATTTCTGCCTCTGACAGAACCCAACAGGAAGACAGGTCACTCCATGAGCTCACTCCCTGCTTCTCCACCTAAAAAAGGAATATTCTTCCTCCCATTCCCACTGGGCAGGTGTTCTGGATGAACAATGCCCAAAAAAAGCAACTCTGTTCCACCCACCTGTCCCAGGTGTCACATCAGGAACACACAAAGCAGTTTACAGGTTTCAATGTCAGAATATATAGAAAGGTGACATCATTGCAGGAATAGAAGTCTTGGGTATTGTCACACCCTTTTTGATGTGAATTCCAAGCCTGCAAAAGTGGCAAAAGGAAAACTCTGGAAAGCTTGAGTTCACCACTTCTCCATGAAACAGGTGCAATATATACAGCAAACACTGGCAGCTCCTCTTGCTGCAAAGGGACAATCTTCTGCTCATGAAAACTCTGAAGACAGCCCGTGAGGATGCTGATGGAGAGAGATGTTTCCATCTGTTTTCTACTGGCTATGGAAAACACTCTCTTACATCCCCATCCCAATGCAAACAGAAGTTGCTGCCTGACATCAGATGCCCCAAGTGGAAGGACACAGGGCCCAGCACCCACAGGCCAAGACATCCAGACCGAGGGGCTGAGAGAGGAGAGACTCTCTCCTTTCACTCCTCACTTCTCTTAAAAGGCCTCCTGAGGTGTAAAAATCTAACCTACAAATTTCATTTCATCTCAAATGGCTCTGGAAATTCATCTTGCATCATTAATCCAGCTGCACCACCAAGGAAAGGAATGCAAGAGCAGATTTACAACGAGGTTGACACACTGGAACCCCTCAGCCAGCTGGACACACTGAGCCTGGTTTTGGGTAGTGCTTCCTCAAAAAAAGCAACAGCTCCAATGCAAAACTTGAGCAAAGAGCTGGCAGGAGCTCCACCACTGACGGAAAAGCAGGAAACTTTTCCAAAAGCATGGCAGAGAGCAGTAAAGTTAATGCTGGGACAGCAGGGTTGTCACCACTGCTTGGGTGTGGAACTCCAGCACCAGGCAGCAACCTCAACACAGGCACCCCCCAAAACTGCATGGAAAACACCCCATCCTGCTCATCCAGCAGTGACATTGCAGGCTCTGTAACAGGTCTCTGGCACAAGAAATGTATGGACTTCATCATTCAAACTTTCTGAGAACTCAAAGGAACTGATCCCACTGCTCATTTCTCTCCAGACCTCGCCTGCCCACGGAAGGCAGGGCAGGGAAGCATCCAGGATCCAGCCAGACCACTTCTCCAAGGGGCTGGGCTGGTGGCACACGCCACCATTCCCAAATTGTCCGTGTCTCAGGAACATAAGCATTGAACAGTCCTTGAAAATTTCTCCCTGCAAAAAGACAAGATGTTTTTACAGCAGAACAGACTCTGGCTGCTTTGTTGCTGCAGAAGTCACCGTGCCCCCAGGCAAAGCTTGAGTGCACACACTCCTTTCCCAAGCATTTCCTGGAATGCCAGCTTCGATCCTGATTAGATTTCTTCTTGCCAAGCACAGGAAGCAGAAGAACAGAGGGTTTTTCCAAGAGTCACAGAGAAAAAGACTTGTCTGACACTGCTGACTGCCATCAGTGCAGACTCAGTTGCTGCAACACCAACCAGAAGTCCCTTTGACCGAGTGAAATCTTCCAAACCAAGGAGGGAAGAGAAGAGACTGGAGCTGCAGCTCCTATTAAGGCGTTTGCATATACATTCCCAACCTGGGTTCTTCAAAAAAAGGGAATTTTGCAAAAAAAGGCATTTTGTTTGGGAATGGCAGAAACTATGATTGTTGAGAACCTCTGTGGAATTATAAATTGCTCATTTTAAAAAACGTGGTTAAACAGAAGCGTCCTATCTTTCCCTTGCTTGCCAATGTGTCCTTTCCATGAGTTCGTGTGCTATGTCTTCTGGAGGTCAGGGGAAAATGGGCCAGGGGTAGAGGGTCCATCCAGTCCAGACAGAGTAAATGGGCCATGACTGTTCAGCACTGATGGAAACTGAGAGACAAAACAAAAATTATTAGGAAAGAGGCCACTTTAGTTCACTGCTCCTCCCATATCTGTGCACGTAGAAGTTCTCACAGGAAAAAAAAACCCAAACCAAACAACAAACCAAAACAAGGAAAAAACACCCCAAACTTCAAAGAATCCTCTCGGCTTCCCACTTTTATTTTTTCTGTGCCACTGCAGCAATCCATTACAACCAGTGTCACTGTAAGCCCTGCACTGAGCACTTGCCCATGCCCTCAATTAATGAGTGACTTTAACACAGGTTCTTGGGAAGTCACAGGTCTAAACAGTCCCTCAGTTAATGACCAGCTATTTCCAGAGAAAAATGTCCAGTGCATTTTCAGCCCTACTTGTTTATTCCCCATCCTCATGGTACATGAGCCACTTCCTTTATCTCCATGGAGATGACAGACACCAACCCAAAAAACAACCAGTTAAATTCCACCTTTTGCCCAAGCAAGCTCAGGCAACAGATGTGGTTATTCCAATGCAAAATTGGAAGGTGAGGGAAAAGCATGAGGAATTACAACTAAAGGAGGTTTTTTTGGTAAATATAGGGGATATATTAAACAAAATTATTTATTAAAAACAAGCAAAAGGTGAGAATTTCCAACTAACAGAAGATAGCAGAACAAACTGATCACAGAATGGTTTGGGTTGGAAGGGACCTTAGGATCACCCAGTCTGTGCTGTAGTTCATTTAAAACATTTTTGAAACACCAACATTTTCAATATCCTTAAACAAAACTGGGCAACCACTAAAACTAGTCCTCTCAAAAGCTAATAGAAAACAAAGACTGCTGTTTTATTTCTATAGCAGATATTTGGGTAACTGATTCCTGCAGGTCTACTGAGGACGGGACTGAAAAAAAGCAAGGAGAGATTGGCCAGACTTGCTGGAACTCACCTGAAAGAGGGTATTAGCACCTTGCAACCTGGCAGGACTGAGAGGAGCCACCGGGCTCAGGGTACTCCAGAAGTGGATGCTGGAGAGCAGAGGGCTGGGAGTCAGCAGGATGGGAGTCTGCAAGACACAGGAGAGCTCAGTGAGACCTGACCTGGAGCAACAACACATGGAAACCCAGCCTCGACCACCTCAGCCCCTGCAGCTGCCAGGGCTGGGGCCCAGTGACAGGAACTCCCATTCCCTCCTCCCTCTCCTCCCTCCCAGCCCCATCGGGCTCTCCCTCCCCTTGCTGAGCAACCAGCCCTCTTTCCCCAACAGCTGCCAAATCCTGCTGGAACCTCCGGCAGAGCAATTCCAGCACCTGCAAGGACTTTGGAAAACTCGGATTGTGAACTCGGAAGGAGCAGAGAGGGGAACACCCAGCCTGGGCTGTGTGACACTGACAATACAAGTAACAATAAAAGAAGTTTCCATCCAGCTTCTGAATGCCCTGGATGCTCCAGGTGCACCAGCCAAACACTTCCCAGGGTGCCAAAAGAACAACTCCACTTTTTTTTTCCCCCCTGCCTTCAGCCATTTCACTTTTCAATCAGCAGCTTCCCTGGAGCTTCATTCGAATTCCAATTTATTACAGGAAAGAGATTAAATAGATACAGAATGATTTAACAGCCTAGTCAGATTCAGTTCTCTTCCAAGTTTTCCATGAGACATAAAAGCTTTCCTTTCCCACACAAAGATAACAACCAAATTAAGCAGCTGCTCTTATTGCTGTTCATGTTCACTCACCAGACTCTGCCCTTAACTAAATGCCTATATTTGAGCAAAAAAAAAGCTGCCAAACAGACACCTCTGTGGTTCTCTGTTTTCAAAGTATTTCCAGAACCAGCTGAAGGGTAAGGGCAGGGTTTAGGGTTTCTGAAACAATTCACTGTCCCTCTGGCAAAGTTCACAAAGGACCTGCTGGTGCTGGTTTGGGGTTTGCCTCCACATGCCATCCCTGCACAGATGTGCAGGGCTGACACACCACTTGGGTACACTTTGGGGTGAAGTTAATGCCAACTGCGAATAAAACTCATGTTTAATTAAACAAGAAAAAAATAAAAAAGGGAGGGACATCCTGAGTTTCAGAACTCCACACACAATCAACTGCCTATTCATTTTCCACTTGCCTTCCCCTTACTGGTTTAAAACGTGACATAATCACTATTGTTACTATAAAAAAAAAGAAACCAGGAAGGGAGTTTGGTTACCTGGGAGAAAAGTGCTGGAGTGAGAGAAGCCGTCGGGAGAGAAGGACTCAGAATGCCCAGAGGACTTGGGTCACTGCCCGTAATGACGAGAGTAGGAGCCAACTCCAGCCCTTTGGGTTTTTTAGATCTGGAGAGGTGATTGGCAAATTCCTTCTCCAGCGTGGATGAATCCTGCTCTTTGGGCTCTGGGGACTGGTGCTGAAGGCTCTGCACCTGCTCCAGCTGCTGGGAGGCCACGGACTCGATATCCGTGTCAATGTCCAGGTCGGCATTGGAGCTCAGGGGCGGCGACGGGGGCGTGGAGGGGACTTGGAGGGTGGGAGACACCGAGGACATGGGTGGGGTGGGCGTGAAGCTGCTGGTTAAGTTTGGCAAAGGGGCCGGAGCTTCGGGGACAGTTAACTTGGGCAGCACGAGAGTCTCCAAGGTCTGGAGAGTCTCCTCGGATCCCATGGGAAGGGAGGAGGAGGCGGTGGGAGCGGCAGAAACCGTGGAGGTGGCGGAGGCTTCGGAGGTGGTGCAGACCAGGGGGGCAGAGGGAGGCTTTTTGGAGGGCATGGTGACAAACTTGATGACAGAGGGGGTCGGCTCCTGAGGCTTCTTCTCCGTCAGCTTCTCCGCTGGATTCTCGATCTTGATGGACCTGAAGAGTTTGACGCTGGAGTTGTTGAGGGAGTTGAGGGTGAAGGAGGAGTAGAGGCCTGAGTGGATGTAGTCATTGCGGCTGGAGGACTTCGCACACGACTGGGACTTCTCCTTCCCACAGTTTTCCACGTCCTTTGGAGCACTGGTGACTTCTGCAAAGCCAGTCAGTTCAGGGTCTCCTTCGATACGGCCCACGACAAGTGGATCCATGTTTAAAATCTCCGGATACGAGACAAACTTGTACACAAACTTCTTACCATTCACTTTCTTAATGATATTCTGTGGGTAAGGAGATATATATATATATTTATATTTAGCCCTTCTTCAGATTAATTTTCTTCCTGCAAACACTGCCTAAAATAGGCAGAGGAATTAAAGTCTGTAATCTTTCATCAAGAAAATGTTTCTTTTTTATTGCTTGAAAAACACATTCCTGCTCCCAAAGCAGCATTCCCAGAGCTCACAGACAAAACACTAAGACAGGTGAGCTTAACCTGACATTAAATATACTAACAACAGCGTAAAAACTGCTAAGCTATTCTGATTAACATGTTAAATAAAGTAAAAAAAATGCCCCTTACCCCCCATCAAGGATCACTGACTTGGGTGCAATAAGGGTAATCTTACAGGAGAACCTGCACAACTAAAAGGTTTCCGCAGCTTTACAGAATTGAGAGCTGGTACTGCAAATCAAACCACCTTTATTCTTAATAAGATGATAATAAAGGAAAATAAGTAGCTGAACTAGTCAGCAGAATGTAGGATAATCAGTTATTTCAATACCGCAAAACAGCATCTGTCAAACTTGTTTTGCTCCTTAGTGAAATGCCACACACAATTTGGACCGAAGATTATCTTCATTTATCATACAATTATTATTACTGAGATCTCTCGGTACAAAGCCATATTTGTGCCACCCAACAATAAACACCAGGAACTCACCACCTGCTACAAGCTGAGGTTCCTCAGAAACTGTGTTTTATTTTTATCTCCCACACTCACACAGTAACAGTTGTGGGATAAATGGCTTATTGAAATGAAGGCAAGGCTTGAAGACATTTGCTAAACAAGAGAAGCTCCTTACTCTGCTGCACTGAAATTCTGAACACACAGAGAAAAATAAAAACAACTTTGGGCCACTTCACTGAAAATCCTTATTTTGAAGCTCTTTCATAGAGACACCTGCAGAAAAGATCTTAAGGTGGTGCAACATTCACCATCTCAATCACCATCTTCCAGTGCTGCTTTAACTGGAGTGCTGAGGACTTTAACCCTTGCAAGGGTGTGTATTTTTGGAAAGGGGGTTAAGATTCAACAGATTTTTATCAGCAAAGACAACATTTTGCACAAAGAACTTGATAATATAACCAATGGGGAGGAGATGCAGCACGACGATACACAAAATTAAAATATAAAAAACCAACTTTAAACAAACTAGTACAACTTCCTTAAGCCTGAGAGGAGAGAGCAGTGACACCCATCCCCTTGAAGGGAATGAAAAAGGAAACAAAGCCCATTAGGCAGGTAAAGATGGATAAGGATTTGAGGGGGGATTTACAGCCTCTGTTACCTTCACGTAGTAGTATCTGAGCGCTCGGCTGAGTTTATCATAGTTCATACTGGGCTTGTTCTTGCGGATTCCCCACAGTCTGGCCACCTCCTCTGCCTGCAGCAGCTTGAACTCCCCGTCGTTGGAGGTCCAACAGATGATATTCTTGTTCTGAGGCTCTTGGAGGAGCTGGAGGAGGAACTGCCACAGGGTGATAGCACTGTCCATAGCAATGAGCTGAAAGGCAGGGAGGCAGATAAGAGGCAGGTTAACAGCACATTTTCCTCCTCTCCCTACAAGGGGGTAATGGAGCAGAGATGTTATTTCCAAAGCCAGCAAGAGTAAAAATTATTAGTCACCAGTCGTGAAAGATGTTCCCTGCAGAACAGGGAGGCTGAGTGCCAACTCTGTCGTCTCCTCCCACATGTCAGTACTTTTCACATGGGTTATATTTAGCCTCATTTAACTAAATCAGGTCACTTTGGGTAAGTTGCAGTGAGTCACTACCCCAAAAAAATTTTTCTAAGTTGTTCCATGTTCACCCACTCTGGGCTGGTACTGCTTTATGAGAAACTGCTCAGGTACACCCAGGTAAAAATCAAACCACCCACTCGCCGCCTCCTTTCAGTACCTGCTCCCACCTCCAACCTCAAAAACAGCAGATCAAGTAACTGCAAAGCTCCAGGAAGATGCCAGAGCAAAACAATTCCATTTTCCTTCAGTTTACACTTCTGCCTCTTTGTCAGCAACCCTAATCTCCTCTCTTTCAAATCTTTCTTTCCCAGGTATCATCCCTGTTTTTCTAAGAGAGGAAACATAAAACTAAGCAACATTATTTCAAGCGTTGCCTTTTGCTTGTCTCTTAATTCCTGCCGTGTCTTACCTACACCAGCGATTTAGGCTGAGACTTTCTAGGACTGGTATCTGCCAGTTGTTTCCTGCACTGAAGCTGCTGATGTACAAATTCATCAAGGACAGACAAGGCAGAGAGATGACTTTTTCCTTGACCATATCTGGCTACACAAAACAGTATTTCCACAAACATTTTAAATCAGAACACCAATAATTCTGTCTGCACGAGGGAAGGATAAGATACACTGCAAATTAAACCAGATAAAATATTAATTCAGTATCTCACATGGGTTCTCTTACTCCAGAACTGTGACAATTAAGGCAGCTTCAACAACTTCCTATGAAATAAAACCAAACCCAGATGCTCTGGAATAAGAACCACCGTGATGAAATACACTAAAAATGTTTTGATATGCATCATTGCAAGGGGTTTTTTTTCCCCCCCCTTCAGAAAAGACAAACCTAAGAGTACAGGGGTTGCCATGTGGGTGAATCCACAGCCTGAGAGACCAATTGCTGTTCACAAGCAGAAGCTCCAAAGCAGAGGCACCAAGCCCAAGGACCCACACTCGTGGTGGTGAAGTCCACGTGTGCACAGGGCTGAGCTTAAGGCTCAGCCAGGCCAGCCAGCTCATCTTTGCTCCCAGAGCCTTTTATTCCAATCTCATTACTGCCCAGCACTTATCCAGCCCTATATAAGGAAGGGACGAGCCTGAGCGCTCAGTGCAAGGATTACTGACAGTGTACACAGGGCTCCAGCTCTCATTGCCACGAGGTGCCCCGGGGCAGGGGCCTTTTTGGGCCCAGCCCATCACATTGCATCCCTTTTCCAGAATCCCTGCCCCATGGCAGGCTGGTGTGACTCCGCAGGGCCGGGCCATTGATCCAGCCAATTAAACTGCTGCAATTACACGGAACAATCTCAAAATGAAGGACACCCACACCACATTGTTATGCTGGCCTAAGGTGCTTTCCTTGTTAATTACTCTGCACATACAACTCCCTGCTTGCCCAAATTAATTGCTCGGCGCTCTAAGAAACTCAAGGCTGTGCTTCCAGGCTCTCCCATGGCATGCCAGCTGATCCATATGGGACCAGGTAGGGCAACCACCCCAAAACTCTTCCTGAAAGCGGGTGGGAATTCACATTTGCCAGCACCACTCCACATCTCTGAGGCTGAGGCCGTGCCCGCTGCGGATCCTCATCCACGGGGATGATGCACATGCATGTGTTGTGCAGACATAAGGACTTGATTCCACCACTCTGCAGAGCTGTCAGTGCCAGTGATATGTGCTAAGAGAGAGCAGGAAGATGAAGTTGAGTGATTATTCCCACGCTACATTTATCTCCAGCACTTTGGGAACCCAGATCAGCACTGCACCAAACAGGCTGACTGATGCAATGGGAGGCAACCACGTGGAAATCAGATTAGCAACAGAATTTCAGAGTGCTAAAGGCTGGGTTTTTTTCCTACTCCTCCTAAATATCCACAGATTGCATCTCAGAATTTAACTGCCATTATTTCATTAGGCTGCTTCCCTTTAGGAAGCACCACCTTGCTATAGCTCAAAGCTCACCAACCTCCGAGGCAGCCAAGCATTCCCTGCCTAGGTCACAGCTGGTTTGGAATCCAGCTGGAGATGCACAAAGCTGACAGATCAGCACTCTGACAGCACAAAGTTCAGCAACAGAGCACACACACAAGGAACAGCCTAAATGATGGAAGACACAAAACAGTAAAAAGAAAAAAAAACAAAAAACACCTCCACACCTTTCCCTCCACTGAGCTAGCCTTGTTCTGAGGAGCATTTACCAAAATAAGAGGTCACGCCACCCAAATCCCACAGTTTTCCAGCTGGAAGGATCCTTTTCCCAGGACCGGAGTTACAGACTGTGCTGGAGTACATTGATCAAGTCCCTGCTGATGTTTCTGGTATTTACAGCTTTAGGGGCGTCATGTCCTCCATCACTTGGAGGACACATTGAGTAGTACCCTCAGCTTCAAAAAGACTTGTGTTAGACACAGTAGCAGGGTGCAAAAGCCTTACTTGGTCCTTGGCTGTTGTAGAACACTGGAATTGGTCAGGGGTGGGTTATATTGCACTTTATTCCTCTTTATTAAATGTTTACTGCATGCATCCTGCATGCATCTCTCGGAAACAATGGCAATCCCTCAACGGAACCTCAGGAATACCTCAACAGAATGGGGAATACAGAGCTTTTCAGAAGGTCTTATACAAAGGGAAAGATCAGAAAACACCTCTCCACACTGGCCAAAGCCATGGGATCACAGGTGATCTTACCCCTTCAGAGTCCAAGAGCAGCTGTTACCTGGGAAAGCGTAATATGTATGTGAGAGACACCACTGTACTGTGAACCAAGACACCTCATTTAACTCTAGCACAAAAGCTGCTTTGATACAGCATAAGAACACATCAAAGAACTACTGTTTCTTCAGGAAAAAGCAGAATACAAAAAACCACCACACAAGATGTAAAATTATAACCAGTAGAGGCGACCCGAGCACTTCACTTTGTTTGAGAGCTAACGAACATGTTGAAAAGGTTCTTCCTCCTTCAGCACCTGGGGCAGGAGGCAGCTGCTGCTTCTCCTAAGCCTGGCAACCTCCGGGATAAGTTGTTCAAGCTCCTCGTGCTGCCCATGTTTTGCAGAACACCCTTCAGGTGCCCTGGAGGAGGTCATACACCATGGTCATACACCATGGCCATACCCTCAGACCCCTCCTGCACTGACACGATTCAGAAGAGCCTCTTGTCCTTTTTATTCAAACATACACAAAAAGATCCACGCTCTGCAGAGATGTTACAGGCCCATGAGTTGGAGAAACCAAAAGAATAAGGATAAATAGAGGAACTCACTGTCTCACTCCTACCCTACATTAATGATGGCGAATGTTCTCTTACGATTTGCAAACAGCATTTCAACTTCTTTCAAAGCCCATGAAAAGGCCCCAGTCTCCTCACACAGCTCCCCGTCAGCACAAATCTGATTGCTTCTTCTTCACGATGAATACACCGATAATTACAAACATACCACTGCAAAGCATCCTTTTGCTGAAGGTTATTTTCCTCCTGAGAGCCCACGGAGAAAGGAAAAGGTCTCAATTGAGGCAGGAAGGCAGCGCTGCCACTGGTGACAACAGCCCTTCCACTGCTGCACCATCTGAGCACAAGGAAAAAATAGTTGCTAGAGGCAGAGGGCAGTTATACTTTATAATGAGCATGCTAAAATAGAGCACTATTATTGTCTTGAGATCTTCTCTGACGCCTACGGGTGACCCTTGAAGTTCACTGAGGAGCTGACAGAGTTTGGCTGCAAACCTGAGCCTTCTCCTGCTGCTGCTGCAGCTCCCTCCAAGAGGCTGCTGCAGCTTTGAGGCTTTGACTTCACAGAGCCCTGAGTTGAGAGAAAAGCCAGGACGTGAGATACGTATCTTTTCCGGTGACTTCTCCTCGTGCATCCGTCCCACAACCGGCCCCGTGTGCTGTGTCTGACTGCAGAGCCTGGGGGCTCTGCCTCTCCTGGGAAGGAGGGTGTGCAACCAGGGGTGGCACGGCAGGCAGGAGGAGTTTAGGAAGTGGCACGTGGTAATCTCACCCCAATCTCACCCAGCAGCTACACTTACTGTGGCAAAACAAACTCCAGCGCTCAGCCAGGACGGGGACCCTTCGCCGTGCCCTGAGGAGGAGGCTGAGCCAGGGTTGGGGGGCTTAGGCTTGTCCTAAACCCCCATCTCCAAGGTCTTCTGGCAGATTTCCTGTGCTTTGACTCAACTCCAAGTACTCCCGAGTAATCTTTCGCCTCCATTTGTTCCAACAGCCTCTCGTGAGCATCTGCAGCCTGATGACTTCTGCAGATGGGCTCAATAAAGCCTTGCCAGGACCCACATGGGAACAAGGAGGGAGCAAAGGAAAGGGAGGATGTCACAGTCACACAACGAGGGGAAAAATCACCCCCACCACCACCACAATTGAACCAGCTTGGTCACGGCTGTCACACAGAGGGGACACCTCAACAGGTGACCTGGGAAGCAGAGGGAACACAGGGAGACACAGAAACCTCAGCTCAAAAAATAAGAGGCAGAAACAGGTCTGGGAGACCTGAGAGTGCTGCAGGTGAGACACTGAGGTGAGCAAATCATGGTTTCAATTCCAGGAAATTCCAGGAAAGCTGGGCTTGCTGTGGGTGCAATCCCCTGAACTGCACAGGCTCTGCCCTGCAGAGCCTTTCCCATGGTTTCCCAGCAGTTTGGGATGGCCATGGTGCGTGAACAGAAGGAATTTGGAAACAATAACTCCTGCTCCCTTGTGCAATATTCCTGCGGACACAAGACCTTGGGAGTTGTCCCGGGAATACAAACAACAGAGTTGGCTGAAGGAGACTTTTTGGAGGTCACAGGCCCAAGTCCAGGTTCCAAACCTCGAAGTCTGATCAGGATTTTTTGTCCAGGCAGCTCAATAAATTCCTAAATAAAGGGCTGCTCTATCCCTTTTATTTTAGCAGAGGACAGGGAGGTGGGACATGGCGGATGAAGTATCTAATTAAGTGCTTATCAAAATACCACCAAGCAAAAATTTCACTAGCACAGCACTTGAAATATCCCATTACTAATAAACATTTCACAAAAGCTTTTCAAGCTCCTGAGACTGACTCACCTAAACTAATACTTTTAGGATTTTATCAGTTTTAATTAATTTTAGAAAGAGACAAAAACTCCTCTATTGTCCAAAAACCAGCTATTACACACCCTGATGCGGCAGGAAGCAGTGAATGGTATTGAACCTGTTTCCAGAACAGGCAGACAGGTGAAATACCACGTAAAAGCCTGCTGTATGTGTAAAATAAAGTCACTATTCACAAGGAATAAAGCAAGAGATGCAGAATTCTACACCTGCAACACCACCCTTGAAAAAAAAAATAAATTCCAAACCATGGCGGCTTTTCAAGTAGTAATCAAATTATACCTTGTCTAACAACTAAGTCAAATCAGGTAAGAATAAGGAAAAACAACACCCTGGACTCCAATAAATTCTTGTCTTCCCCTTGGCTCTGGCAATCCCTGCCCTGTTGTGCCCAAAGCAGTCAGGAAAATCAGCCTGTTCTGAGGGAGAACTCGTGGTTATCGAGGCAGGAAGTTCCTTGGAAGGAAATGCTGGAGGATGTCCTCATGATAAGAGCTGCTCCAGAGTTTCAGAGTTTTCATTGCCTAATCTCACTCCAAGCCTCTTTTTTTTAAGCTCAAAACAAATGTTGCAATAAATTTTGGGTTCCTGGCTCAAAAATTAAGTTACTTCACACGAAATTTAGGTGTTAACCAATATTTTGGGACTTAGGAACAAACTGTTCCAGCTTTTTAACTCCTGAGAATAAGTGTTTGTTTTTCTCAGTATTTTCTAGTTTTTCCTCAGTATTTTCTGGTGTCTCTGAATTAGCCAAGCAGGATCAGAAATCAAGCCATGTGGGACCACAGTGGCATCAGGATTCCCACTGGATTTATGGCTGCAGGCTCAGGTTGGCAGTGGATGAGCCAAACAGCTTTTTGTTGTTCCTTTTTTTTTAAATCTCCATACAATGGGGCCCCTTTGTTATCAAATATGATTTTGATTATCACAACTATCACTCGAAAATCTTTAACTTGATAGAAAATAGTGAAAAAGGAGGTTCCAAAGCACAGCCCATGTACGTTCTCCAGCTGCTCCAGTGGTTGGTCCTCCACCCCTGGCTGGGGATCAGTGACATCCCAACATCAATAGTTTCATGGACAGACCTAATTCTCCTGATTATTTATGAGAGTGGGCAAAGTCTCCCTTTCCTACATCTCCTTTTATAGGATGAGATCACAGAGAGCATGGGAAGGTTCAGGACAAACCCAGAGAGTGGGAAACTTCAAAACCAAAGCGCCTTTGATGAGCCCCTCGGTGGGTCCGTGACACTGATGGGATTGTTCCCGAGTGAGCCATGAAAACCCTGATTTCCTGGAAGCTCCTAAGCAGATTACACTCGCTTCCTCCTGAAGATGGGCTGAGAGGGATGTTTACCAGCAGCAGATTAAACTGGCTCCAGTGGGCACAAGTGAAGTCAAAGGATCCTCGGCCACCGTGACACAACCCCAAACAACAGGTTAAAGGGTTCACGTCCATCCCAACTCGATTGTGAAAAGGAAGTCTCATTTAAGCTGGAAAAGCTTTCCTTGAACAATGTTTATGGTACACTCGGCCCCGTTGCTATGGTGACAGAACAACTATTCCCTCCAAACAGGCGCTGAGACCCTAAAAATAAACAGCCCGACCAAAATCACGAACACGCCGCCGTGTCAGGCACGGGGATCGTGTTTGTTGGGAATGGGGTGAGCAGAGAGGAATGCTAATGCCTGGATTCAGCCCCCCCTCCAACGCCCACAAAGCAATCCGTGCGTTTTTCGGGAGCTGCTCCTTAAAAACCACAGCACCAAAGGCAGAGCTCTGCATCCCAGCCCCCTGGCAGAGCAGGATGGGCACCAGGGGAGGGTGGCGGTGACAGGGAGGTGACAGCTGTGGCAGTGGCACCCAGGTGTGTGTGTACCTGTGCACGCCAAACAAAAGCACAGCAGCAGGGATTTGCATACTTTCTCCTCCGCCTCCCTCGTTGATGTGGGCAGGAATCCACCCAGTGCAGACAGAGCAGTGCAGGAGGATTAAATAAAAAGAAAAAATAGTGGTGGGGTGAGGAACTGGAAAACAGCAACAGCCCCTGGATCCAACCAGGCAACCCACCCTGGGATCCAAACAACCCCTGGATCCAACCAATCAACCCTGGGATACCAAAAATCACTGGATTTAATCAAGCCCCGGATCCCACTGACCAACCCTGGACCCAAACAACCATTGGATCCAAACAACCAACCCCTGGATACAACTAACCAGCCCCTAAATCCAACCAAACCCTGGATCCAAACCAGGCACTAGATGCAAAGAACATCTGGATCCTACTGACCAATCCTTGGATCCAACCAACCAGCCCCTAACTCCAATCAAACCCTGGATCCAAAGAACCTCTGGATCCAGCCAACCAACCAACCAACCTTGGGATCCCAAAAAACCCCTGAATCCAACCACTGAACCCTGGGATCCCAAAAACCCCTGGATCCAACCACTGAACCCTGGGATCCTAAAACCCCCTGAATCCAACCACTGAACCCTGGGATCCCAAAACCCCCCTGGATCCAACCACTGAATCCCAGGACCCCAAAAACCAGAGGATTCAAACAACTCCTGGATCCCACAGACCAACAGCTGGATCCAACCAACCAGCCCCTAAATCCAATCAGCCCCTGGATCCAAACCAGGCACTGGATCCCACTGACCAACCCTGGGATCCCAAAAACCACAAGATCCAAACCAGGCACTGGATCCCACTGACCAACCCTGGGATCCCAAAAACCACAGGATCCAAACAACCTCTGTATGCAAACAACCAAAACCCCTGGATCCCACTGACCAGCCCTTGGATCCAAACAAATCCTGGATCCAAGATGAACCCCTGGATCCCACTGACCAGCCCTTGGATCCAAACAAATCCTGGATCCAAGATGAACCCCTGGATCCCACTGACCAGCCCTTGGATCCAAACAAATCCTGGATCCAAGATGAACCCCTGGATCCCACTGACCAGCCCTTGGATCCAAACAAATCCTGGATCCAAGATGAACCCCTGGATCCCACTGACCAGCCCTTGGATCCAAACAAATCCTGGATCCAAAAATGACCCCCTGGATCCCACTGACCGGCCCTTGGATCCCAACAAACCAACCCCGGGATCCCAAACCCCCCTCCGGGGCCAACCAAACAGCCCCCGGCCCCAAAGCAGCCCCGAGCCCAACACCCGCCGGTGTGACCGACCCTCCCTGCGCCCTCCCGGTGCCACCGGGGCGGGTCCCTGCGGGGTCCCTGCCCGGGGGTCTCTGCCCGCTCCTCCCGCACGGCCCTCCCGGCGCGGCCGCGGCCCCGGCCCGCTGGCGGNCGGCCCGCGGGGGCCCGGCCGGCGCGGTCCTAATGCCCGGCCCGCCGCCCGCGGCCATGTGCCCGCGGGACACGGGGGGACACGCGTGGGGAACCCCCCGGGCACGGCCCGTGGGAAGGGAAGAGGGAGCGGGAGTGGAACGCGGCAAAGTGGGGAAAAAGGAGATAAAAGAAGTCGGCTTGGGTGCGACGAGTGGGCGGGTGGGGACAAGCAAGGGAGCCCTG
>VWZG01012095.1:203619-216324 GCA_013396735.1 Grallaria varia
CGCCGGTGGAGCCACGAAACCGAACGGAGCCTTGGGTACAGCGGGCCAGGCAGGGGATCCCAAAAAACCAAACCCCTGGAGCCTAAAAACCCACCCAGCCCCGGATCCTAAAAAACCAACCCCCTGGATCCTGAAAACCCCCCCAGCCCTGGATCCTGAAAACCCACCCAGCCCCGCATCCTAAAAAACCAAACCCCTGGAGCCTAAAAACCCACCCAGCCCCAGATCCTAAAAAACCAAACCCCTGGATCCTAAAAACCCACCCAGACCAGGATCCTAAAAAACCCATCCACCTCTGGATCCAAAAAAACCACCCCTGGATCCAAACAACCAAACCTAACATCTGGATCCAAAAAAAACCACTCCTGGATCCAAATTTCTGGATCCAAAAAACCTACAACTGGATCCAAGCAACAAAACTGACCCTTGGATACAACCAGCCAAGCACTGGATACAACCCACCCATCCCTGGATCCAAACAACCCAATCCAGCCTCTGGATCCAAATAACCCTTAGTTTCCATTAAAAATAAAACCAAAAAGCCCCCTCCTGCAGAAGCACAGAGGTTACCAGCAAGGGCCAGGAGGACACACTGGGCACAGCCCAGTGCTGGGTGTTCCCTGTGCCACGCTCTTGGAAGTAGAACTCCCAGATTTTCCCAAAACTGAGAAATTTACCCACAGAAACTCTTCTCCCCAGGAGAACAGCACCACCACGCCCTGGTGTCCTCCACAGTGGCACCAGGACATGGGGTTCCAGAACCCACCTGGGTGGTTTCCCAGGTTCAGCCAAGGCTCTGCAGATGGTCCATATTATATTCCCAGGTCTTTTCCGTGGCTAACCTGATCCCAACACGCTGATGGTGAGGGCACGACAGGGGTGATGCCAAGCTCACTGCGGGCACAGCAGGAGCTTTAATCACCCTGAAGCTCATTAAAGCAGCCCAGGAAAATGCCCTTCTACCATCAGGATGGTTTGAGTTGGAAGAGAACTTAAAGCTCATCCCACCCCCTGCCATGGGCAGGAACATCTTTCACCAGCCCAGGTTGCTCCAAGCCCCATCCAACCTGGCCTTGGGCACTTCCAGGGATCCAGGGGCAGCCACAGTTTCTCTGGGCACCCTGTGCCAGGGCCTGAAGGATTCCTTCCCAATATCCCACCTAACCCTGCCCTGTGGCAGTGGGAAGCCATTCCCATTGCCCTGTCTCTCCAAAGCCCCTTTCCAAGGTATCCACCTCAAACCCTCTCCCCAGACCACGTTATCTCCCACTGGATCAGGCACTGGGAGCAGGAGGTGAAGCTCTGGGAAGGCAACGCTCTCCCCTCTTCCCTCCACGAGCAGACAGCCCTCGCTGCCTCTCCGTGGGATTCCCACCCTTTGGCAAAGGAGAGGGGAATTTTGGAGCAGCCCTTCATGCCAAAACACGCAGCTCCTGTTTGCCAGGCACAGGCTGGTGAAAGGTTACCCGAGACACCACAAAGCTCCTCACAGACCCGAGTCCTGCTCCACAGCCAGGCATGGGTTGGGTTGGGTTGGGAATTGGCATCATTCAGAAGCCGTGGCTCAGCTCCTGGTTAAGCCTGAGCAGCTCCAGCTGCCTTTAATGCTCCTTTTTGTGAAGGAAATTCCCCATTTTTACCAGGTCGCCTCCTTCAGCTGGTCCCATCCGGAGCCAAAGGAAGCACAAGGAGGTTTGTCATTTCAGGAACACGATCCTGCATTTCACAATACCTTTAAATAACCCTTTATCAGAACTTTCTGCGCAGTCACAGGGAAACAGAAAGGCGATGAAGAAAGCAGAGAAAGTCAGGATTTAGGATTTGAGATGTCTTTTGATTACAGGGATGAATTATGGGGGTTTCCCCCAAAGCACTTTGTCATGGGAAGAGAGGAAGTTTCCAACCAAGCTGATCATTATTTATTCATTTACAGAAGTTAATTTTATTTTAAAATGCAGTAGATAAGAGAATTGTTCCTGTTTTTCCCAGCTCCACTTTCAAATTAAGAAACTGTGAGAGAGACCAGGCAAGGAGGGGAAGAAGGAAAGGAGAAAAAGGTACCAAAGAATCCTCCACAAACATCCAGAGTCAGATTCTTCAGCTTTCAAAGTAATTAACCCCCTCTGAAGTCAAAGCATGTACATTTTTTCCCTTTTCCTGGGGAAAGCATCAGTCATTATTTCCACAGAGTGCTCCACATTATCAGCACTGCTTTTCCCTTGGGAATGCCCAAGGCAGGAAGCACTGACCCAGGAACAGCTGGGAGCTCAGGAATTCCCTTTCCTATGGCACTGAGCAGTTCCCTCCTCACCTCTACCTGCTCCTGCAGAGGAGTCAAACCCAACTGACCCTCCACGGTGAGTCAGACCTGCTGACAAACTCCATGAGCTTTTCCCTGTGCCCATCCCTCCTCCCTGCCATCCTCCATCCTGACCCTTGGCTCTGTTTAAAGCCTGGACTCCTCTTCTCCCACACCGAGTTAAAAAAGAAAGAGGAAAATAAAGCCAAGCCCTCTCAGGCTCTTCCTGAAGAGTCAGAGGTGGGAGGTTTGCCAACATCTGTGTGTGTACCCCAAACAGAGCTAATTCCTTTCCTTTGGGAAGGGACCAGCACCTGGATTTGCACAGGGTGGGCTCCCAAAACCCCCATCAGCTCCAGCTCCTGATGGAGAACCCACCCTGCTGTCTGTGAGCACCAAGCATTGCTCCGGGCAGAGTGGGAGGAGGACACAGCTCCACAAAGGAGCATTTCACACATCCCAGGGTCACACACACCTGGCTGTCAGCACCTGCCAGGCTCTGGGGGGACCCAGACACCTTTGGGAAGACAGAGAGCAAAGCTCCAGCTGTGAGTGCACCGACACAACTCCAGATCCTCCCCGGCTTTGTTTCCACTTGCCACGAGCAAAATGCACCAGCACACCCCAAAATCTCAGATTTCCTTAGTGCTGAGGAAACAACACAGGAGCTGAGCTCAAAGAGACAAGCCCAGGCTGCCCTGGGAGAGGGACAGCAAAAAGCTGCTCTGCCTCTGCTTTGGTGCTTGTGATGCTCTCAAGAAGTGCTGGTTTCAAACCTTTATTTGGGATCTGTGGGTACAAGAGCTCCCACCTTCTGCAATTGCACTTTCAGGGCAAGTAAGAGGGAGAAAGAAGTTCAGCATCTACAACACACACAGGAGGGGCTAATCCTGTCCATCCCCACTCAATAATTGATTGGAACAAGTCCAAGGCTTGCAGAGGAGCTGGAGAAAAGGCTCCAGAGTTTAATACTTTGCCAAACAGGACGTGCAATGCCCAGATCATACAATAGCTGTTGATACTCAAAGGTACAGCTGGTATTTCATTTCAGGAAAAGGCAGAATTACCCAGTTACGTGAGAACTTCACTGCTCAGCGAGGAGCAGGATACAGCAGGAGAAAGGCTGGAATTTTTTTGTTCAGAAGGGCTCATCTGCCCTGACTCAGAGCAGCTCAGAGGTGGTTTCAGGTGCTTGTGAAAGTTTAGCCCTAAAGCTGTGCACCAGAGGAGCTCTGGGTATTACACAACGCTGCCAAACTAGTTCCCACTGTGTTACACAGCCCTTCTCCTACTGAATGCACAGTTCCCCTTGTGAAGTTCCCACATCCTGAATAAAATTCCCAACACAACTCTGAGAAACCTCTCCGGTTCTCCTCGCCTGACCCAGCGGCACCACCAGTCACAGCTGGAAGCCACAGGGCAAGAGACCATTGATGTGGCCTCTGGAATTCCATCCCAGAGCCTGCTGTTTGTGTCTGAAATAGCAGAGGTGAGAAGCTCACTCGGCTCCCTCGGCGAGGAGCCGTGAAACTCTAATTGGGGGGAACTCACAGCAAAGAGCCAACGTTTCCAAAAGCGAGCACAGATCCGTGGATGTCGAATCACGGATCTGATTTTCCACCCCCCACCCCCTCCCACCACGTTCTTTCTGTGCCAAAAGAAGCTTTATCTGGTTGGATTTTCTGGGGAAGGAGGAAAGGATAAGCTTTTTCTGTACCACTGCCCAGTTCCCGGATCAAACAGGGAATGTCACAGCTGACTGGACACCCTCACCCCCATCCTCTCCCCCAGGGAATTTATCCCAGCAGCTGGAAACCTTCCCCCAGCAAAAAAAAAACCATCAGAAAGCAGAGTGTTTTACCTGCAAGGGCAGCGGAGAGCAGCTCCTAGGAAAGGTGCATCCCTGCAAACAACCTGCCCCAAGTCCATGCTAAGGACAAACACCCAGCCTGGCCTTGGGGTCACCGAGCCCTGCAGGGCAAGTGACAGGGAAAAGCCACTCACTCATCAGCCTCATTCCTACATGGAGATGTTCTTCCCTGCTCCAGCCTCCCTGGGAGTGCTCCTATGCTTCCTTAGAAAGCTGATTATGAAGGAGTAAGTCAAGCCCAGCCAGCTGTTTTAATTGAGCTCGTTTGTTCATTAACCCCTCAGTTTCCAGGGCAGCTCCCCCAGGCAGAGCATCAGGTGTGAGCTCCTGCAGCACACGGCCAGGATATACCCACACCTTTGCATGGAAATGTTGTGTTTTGTGCTCGGTGGTGGCTCCAGAAGAGCTCAAACCATGTCCTGGGACACTTGTGATCCAACACGGGGATCTGGTCCCTTTTCTTTCCAGTGCAGAGACCTGAGGATCAACACTTTGCCCATAGGGCTGCAAACCTTCTCCAGCTGCATTCCATTACCAGCTCCCACCTTTTGTCACTCAGGGCCAGGATCTGGTCCAGCTGATGGAGTGGAGGAACCCTCAACAGATCCTTTGCCCGTTTTCCAGCCTCTTCAATCCCATTCCTTCCCTGTTCTTCCAAGAAAACTCAAGCTCTGGTTTTCTCCCTCCCTCAAGCCAAATTCTGCTGCTGAACCACTGCGAGAAACAGCAGCTACTCCAAGAATTGCATTTGCCCCCAGTAAAACTGAACTCTGGAAGGCGCAATTGTTAATAAAAACCCAGTTCTGATTTTATTAGAGGAGGAAAAGAAAAACCCAACCCAAAACTAACCCCCTAATGCTATGATCCATCTTAGAGATGTATTTCCAGAGGGGCTTTCAAGCAGGCTGTGGATTTGCAGTGGCCCTCAGCTGATCCCCCGGGATGAGCAGCCAGCACGAGCTGCACGTGGGCAGCTGGGGCTGTCAGTGCTGTCACTCGTGCTGCCGAGGATGGAGGGCTCTGCACTGCGCTCCTGCTAAATCCAGAGCCCCAGCTGCAAATTTAGAAACGTTGCCTGAATTTCTCTTTTTGCCCTCCCACGTCCTGCCCTGCTACAACTCCCGTCTGCCTGCATGGATTTCTTAAAAAGCACTGCTTAGCAACACGACAGCCTTTTGGCTTCCAGCGCGAGGCGACCGGTTCCTCCCATTCCCTCTCCTCCAACAGGGAATCCATGGCAGGCACATGGCCCTGTTCCCTTGCAGCACCATCCAAGGCAGAGCCACGGTCTTGCCCAGCAGCCTCGGTGACACTCGTGTCACCTCTTGGCAGCCCCGGTGCTTTTTGTGTCCCTGGGGAGACGGAAGGATCCTCATCCCTCCTCCTGCTGCGGGTCGCATCTTATGTTCACAATGAACATTTCTATGGAGTAACATCCTCACTGGAGCAAAGGAAGGGTAATTACAGAGCCTCCAATAAGCCTTGTAAGCCATCCAAAGTCCCCAGAGGGAAGCAGGTGAGCCCATCAACACCCACTACCCGAGAGATACGGATCTAGGGTGGTTTATTTTGTAAAAATCTCTCCTCTCCCTTTGTGGTTTCTTTAAAGAAATGGCAAAACAAAGCAGGTAAGCTGCAGATCCCCATTGCCAGTGCTCCCAGCCCTGTCTTCCACAGCAGAGTCACCCCAGGAGCAGGGTGGACACTCTGGAGAGCAGAGGAGGGCTTCAAACCAAGCATGAGACACGGCCCTTCTTGCCCCATGGTTTGGAAACATGTGAGCTCCTGGGTTGCCTTGGGCTGGGAGCAAAGGGAGGCAGGATGGGGCAGGTCTGGAGCGGTGGGAGAGTCTGGAGCCAGGGAGAGGAGCAAAAGAGGGGCAGATAAAAGCAGGAGACAGGCGTGACTCACGTTGGCACGTGGCCTCCATAGAGAGCCCCGGAGCAAAGAGGGCACGAAGCAAATTCCGAGGCGGGCAAGAAGCCTCTGGAACAAAAGGCAGCCCAAAATAGGCTCTGGCAATACCTGTGCAATCCAGCTTGTCCCAGGAGCTCCAGGACCTGGGGTGTTGTTTCCTGCTGGTCACGCTTGGCCAGGGCAGCGTTGGGAGCACCCACAGCAGCCCCAGATCTCCAGGTAATCCTTGGGAAAGCCGCCTTCCCTCCCCGGAGGGCAGAGCTGTCTCCAAAGAGTCCCCATGAGGGTTGCAGGGCTCACACACTCGCTCTCACAGGGAGGAAACCCCGCTGCAGGCAGCGCCTTTCCCTTCAGCCCATCCACACCTTCCCACTCGGGAGCTGCCGATGGAGGAGTTCAAGCCAGGATCCCGAAACCAGCCCTGCCAGACCTTTGGGAACGCTTGGATCTGGAGGTGAGCGCCGTGGCTCCGGCCATTCGTGTGGAGAGCCCTGCTCTGCCACCCCGGCATTGGGAGAGCCGGCGATGCCAGGAACACCCCAGCCCTTCGGAATCACAACAGCAGCTCCATTCGCTCCAGTTCCCCGAGGCTGGAGCCTGGCCAGGAGCCTCTGGATGCCTTGTTTCCACAGGGAAGGATCCAAATGCCAGCTTCAGTCACGGTTCTGCACCCTGGGGTTTAGACTTCAGGGGACCCTGTGCTGTTTGTGAGGGACCAAAGGCGTGGGGGAAGAGGAGCTTTCTCTTTAGTGCTTGTACAGCATCAGGTCCTGGCAGCCCTGGAACCACAGCAGGAGGAACAAGGTCCTCATGGAGACCCTCAGTGCACCAGAGAACCTCCGTGGTGGGAAGTGCCCTACCCCACCCATCTCCATGGCATCAGCACCTCCTTCAGAGGCAACGTAAGCGGCCCCGAATATTCTAGATTAAGAATAAAACAAGGATTCACAGCTTCCTTCCTCCTCCTTTCACTGCTGTGACTTCAACAAAGCTGCAAGAGCTCCGGTCACTGCACTGGGGAAGAAGAGCCACCAACACCAACATCTCCAGCCACACAACACTGTCACCAGAGCGGATTCCTCCTCAAGCTTGTGTGTCTCACACAGGAGTTTGGTGTCTCATCCAGGGGTGCTCCTACCACCCACTGGAGAAGGACATCATATCCATCCCCACCTCTCCAGCTTCTTCCTTCCCCAGAGTCACCACCCAAGAAGGGCTGCAGGGACCAGA
This sequence comes from Grallaria varia, assembly GCA_013396735.1. NCBI lineage: Eukaryota > Metazoa > Chordata > Aves > Passeriformes > Formicariidae > Grallaria > Grallaria varia. The sequence goes on from VWZG01012095.1 coordinate 210,936, forward strand.
GAACAACCTCTCTGCTGCACAAACCCGCCCTCCACAGGGCAGGGAAAAGAGTTTACCTCGTTTCCCTGCCCTTGCTTTGGGTACAACTCAACCCTGCTCACTAAACCAGCTCAAGGGCAGCCTGAGACAAGCACGTGAAGCCCCGAAGTGGGAGAACATCGGGGTATCAGCAGCAGGGCACGAGCCCAGCTGAGCTGGGAGCCTGCAGGCACCAAATCCCAGCTCCAGACGTGCTGGCAAAGCCATGTGGAAAGGGCACCCTGCCTGGCTCCAACCCCTGACGCTCGCTCTGTGTTTGTACAAGCACCTGATTCCCTCCCAGATGTTTGCAAAAGCTCAGGAACTTGGCACAGGAGCAAGGAGTTGGCCTTTAATTAACCAGAAGTCAAATACAAGGAAGACATCAGAGCCTGGGAGCTGCTCTGCTCCCCTGAAAGGAGCTCTGGGGTCCTCACACATCGCTGTCTTTCCTTGGCACCCTCCTTTCATGTAAAAAAATGACTTTTCTGGTGCTGTTCTCAGTTCTCCTGATCCCTTAGAAGGCACCCCATGGACTGAGCTCCGCAGATGCATCTCCTGCTCCTCTCACACCAGAACCATGTTGTCACCCTCCCTGAGGACACTCCTGTGCCCAGTGCCAGCCAGGGGGAGAGCCACCAGCACAGGAAAGCAGCGTTAGGGACAACACAACTCCCTCAGCCACACCAGGAAGGCCATTCCCAACATCTGCCTCAGCCCCCACAGCTGCACAGCACACACTCCCCATCCATCCCTCATTTCATCAGGAACTGCAGCGACAGGACAAGGGGAATGGCTTCCCACTGACACAGGGCAGGGTTAGGTGGGATTTTGGGATGAAATTCCTCGCTGGGAGGGTGGGCAGGCCCTGGCACAGGGTGCCCACAGAAGCTGTGGCTGCCCCATCCCTGGGAGTGTCCAAGGCCAGGTTGGATGGGGCTTGGAGCAGCCTGGGCTGGTGGGAGATGTCCCTGTCCATGGCAGGGGGTGGAATGGGATGATCTTCAAGGTGCCTTCCAACCCAAACCATTCTGGGATTTTATGCTTTTATCCACCCTTGTTTCACCTGGATGCCACCCTGTCAGCTGAGCTCACACACAGGGTTTCTGAGCAAGCCCAGCCAGAACAAATCGTAGAATCATGGAATGGTTTGGGCTGGAAGGGACCTTAAATATCATCCCATTCCAGCCCCTGCCGTGGGCAGGGACACCTTCCACCAGCCCAGGTTGTTCCAAGCCCCGTCCAACCTGCCCTTGGACACTTCCTGGGCTGGGCATACTCAGTTCTCTCTCTCAAGGTGTGCAAATCTTACCAAGCTGCCCTGACCCCAACTCCACTCCCCTATGCACACACAGAGAGTCAACCCAAATTAACTCCAGTATCCACCACGTGTATTTCAGAGAGGGACAGAAGTACCAGAACCAGGCCATGAACATTGTCACCCTTGGACAGTGGGATAACACAGGACCTCCTATAATTTGGCAGTCATTTCCCCCTCTTCATTTCTCTTTGCCTGGCTCTGGGGCCTCCTGGCCGTGGCCTCGCAGGGATGAGCAGTGGGAATTACATCCTGCTGTCCCCCTGAGGTGTCCGTGGGCTGCAGGGCTGGCCCCGGTGGATCTTCAGGTGTTTGGCTAAATGGTCACTGCGGGCAAACCTCTTCTCACAGGCAGCACACTGGTACGGCTTCACCCCGGAGTGGGAGCGCTTGTGACGGGAGAGCTCATCCGACCGGGAAAACCTGCAGGAGAAGGGAAGCGTGGTGTGTCCAACCTTCTCTGCTGGACAGCACAGGGAACGTGAAGCTCCTGGAATGGGGGAGGCTGAGGTCTGTCTCTGCCACAGCCTCTTGGGTCACCCTAGACAGGTCACTTCTCTGCGCCATCCAACCCACCAGGGAGGCAGAGGTACCCCCAGCTCCTGAGACAGACCCCCCCAAGTTTGGAAATAGCACTTGTAATCCTATTTGGAAATGGGAAAGAGAAAAATAATTCACCCACTAAGATCTTAATGTCTTTCCCCTGCTCTTCAAGGACACTGTCCACCCACTTCCTTCATTTGTTTTAACTTGCTGCAACCCAGGAGCTGAGAGCCCCGAGGGCAGACACCATGAGAAGCTGATTTTTGGGGGCATCTGGTGACTTTTTCCTGGATTTTCAGCGGCCAAGAGCTCTCCTGCCCCCTGACAGGGCCTTGGCAGGGACCCCACCCCAGAGAGCCCCCCAGTTACCTCCAGCCACAGTCGGGCCAGGCACAGGTATAGGGTTTCTCGCCCGTGTGCCGACGGAAATGAGCCTTCAGGTGGGAGCTCTTGGAGTACACCTTGTCACAGCCCGGGTGGGAGCACCTGTGGGTGCGGAGGGACGGGGGTCCCTGCTGGTGCCTGGGGGCTCTCCCCACCTCCTGCCCATCCCCTGGTGCCCCCAGCCTCGGGGACGCTGGCAGGGGGGCAATTTTGACATATTTCTGGTCCGTGATGGTCACAGGGGGCTGGACCTGAGGGAGCAGGGACAAGGTTGGGCCCTGCAGGCTGATAACCAATTGGGCCACCCTGACACCGGCAGTGGCACCCTGTGGGTGGCTGTCCATCTGCAGGGGCTGGATTTGGAGGACAACAGGAATGCTCCCAGCAGCTATTGCCTGGTGACCACCATCAGCTGTCCCTCCAGGCTGAGCAGGACTACAGACACCTTGCACGCTGGAGGTGGGATGTTCCCCAGAGCTACCCGAGCTGGTCTCAGATTTGCTCGCTTCCTCTTTGAGGAACTCTGCCTTCTCCCTCAGGAACTCCTCAATCTCCTCCAGGGTGGGGATGAAGTCTTGGGAGAGGCTGCAGAAGTCGGGCAGCCTGAGCTGAGCCTCGCAGACAGCGACCTGGCCTTTGGGGTGTGCCCCCTTGGACAGCGGGATGCCATCAGCATGGCCAGTGCACCCTGCCAGGGGTTGGCCAGAGCCCTCTGGGTGGCCAGGTGTCCTCTCAGTGCCATGTCCTGGCAGCAGGGACGGTGGCAACCTGCACTGCAGAGCACTGGCCAAGCTCTCAAGCAGGGAGGAGCTGGTCAAGGAGGGCAGCAGCTCCTGGCAGCTCACAGAGACCATTTGTTGACTCACGTCCTCTGCCCACACAGAGCTCCTGGCTCAGAAGCCTCTGTAAGAGCTCAGCTGGAGAAGTCTTCCTTCATCTGCAAGGGAACACCACCAAGGTTATTTCCAAAGTCGAAAACAAACATGCCAACCACAACCTTTGAATAATGGACTGCGCATGAAAAAAACCCATCAGGACTAGTCAGCTGCCTTTGCTTTTAAAGACTCTGTTGCTCAAAAAGAGCACACACGCTAACCACTTTCCTCTCCAGGATGCCAACAGGCTGCAAAGAGCCAGATTCCCCCCAGAACCAAACTTCTCTGGGGAGTTTATGAAAGTAAAAGTACACAATGAGACTCTCCATCCCTCTTCCACCTAGGCTGCAGGGCAGCCATGCAGAAATCGAGTATCCAAGGGAAAGGAAACCTATGTCAAAGTCCCTCCTGAACCTTTTCCAGAGCTAGCCCATGAGGTTTCTGCAGAGCTGCAAACCAGTCAAGCCAGTCCTCGTTATCAGTGCTCTGAGGGTCTGGAGAGCCGGGAGAGGGAATTTTTGAGCAGCAGTCTGGATGTGATATAAATGCTGTTCCCCTTGAAAAATAACCCCCACCTCACTCAACACCTGCCCAGAGCAAGGTGCCACGATGCTCAAGGGCATTTGCAGCCCGCGGTGTCTCACAGCTCTGCATCAACAAGTCGTGGTGAGCAGGGACTGTCCCCACCCACACACGAGGTAAGGAAGGTGTTCAGGCCAGTCTCAGCCTTCTGGCTTCAAATTTTCATCACAGCACAAATCCCTGCTCTGAGCCATCCCCACCAGCTCCACTCCTTCCTCCACTCCAGTTTTACGATCTCTTTCTGGTCTCTGCTTCTCTGACTCTCATCTCTTTCTGCACGAAAAGTCTCCCCCCTCTGGCTGCCAAACACTTCTGTTTACCTCTTCCAGAAAGCCTCAAACCCCGATCTTCCGACCAGGTCTCCTCGCAGAGCAGCTCAGGAAGTCTCCATCCCTCCTCGTGGGGATGTGTCCCCAGACAACTGAATTGCGCTCTAAACTCCTCAGCTGAGAAGCCTCATGTAGCACAACCCTTCTGTTGAACTGACAACAGGAATAAGAGCACGAGCAGAGGGCAAGAAGGTCTGCTGGCTGTGCTGGCTCAGGACTAAGGAGATCTGAACGAGGTCTCCTGCCCTGCTGCAGATTTCTCGGGCACCCTGGGGTGCTCTGGTCCTGTTTCCCATCTAGAGGGGGGCAATAGTGATGCCAAGGGGAAATGTGTGACCTGGTGGCACGTTCTGTGCCAAAACACACTCTGTGGGTACCTGTTAGAGCATCAGTGCCTTGTCAAATAGCAAAATGCCAACAGGGCTGTCACCCCAAAGGCACTGCAAGAGACCGGAGCCCTGAACACAGTGCGAGGCAAAAGGCAGTGCCACCCTCCAGCGTCACTCGGCATTCCCGCAGTTGTTCATTCCCGAATCGCGCTGCAGAGCCGCCCGAAAGCAGCAGATGTGCGCTCCGAGCGCACGGAGGAAAAGCGCTTTGCCCAAGGTCAGGCACCGAGCGGGAGCCGGGAACTCAGCCCAGGGCGGCCGAACAACGCGAGCAAACACCCGTAACCCGCTCGGAGCCGGGACTTACACACGCGGGGTCCGGCAAAACGCGCCGCAGCGACAGCTCACGCCGCTGCCACCGCCGCCAGCGCCGGGCAGAGTTCGGCGACAGAGCGATGGCCGAGGACGAGCGGGCTCCGGTTCCACTGCAGCCCCCCAGCCCCACCCGGGGCTCAGGACCCCCACCCGGGACTCAGGACTCCCACCCGGGGCGGGCCGGGGAGGACCGAGCCTGGGTCTGCCACTCGCTGCATCCCCGAGGGGAGTGAAGCCCATCCCGGGAACTCTGCCCATGGGGACCCCCGTGGGACCCCCTGGGAGCTCTGCCCTTGGGGACCCCATCGGGACCCCCGTGCCCCCGGGAACTCTGCCCATGGGGACCCCCGTGGGACCCCCTGGGAGCTCTGCCCATGGGGACCCCATCGGGACCCCCATGCCCCCCGATAGCATTGCCCATCTGGACCCCATCGGGACCCCCGTGGGACCCCCCCGGGATCTCTTCCCGTCGGGACACCCGTGTCCCCCAGGAGTTCTGCCCATCGGGACACCATGGGGACACCCGTGCCCCCGGGAGCTGTGCCCATTGGGACCCCATCGGGACCGCCGGGATCGCTGTCCATGGGGACCCCCGTGGGACCCCCGTGCCCCTTACCCCACGCCGGTCCATGCGGG
>VWZG01012095.1:216384-233933 GCA_013396735.1 Grallaria varia
GCTCCGGCCGCCGATGCCACTGGCACGGGAACACCGGGAGGGGCACCGGGGGACGCTCCGTGTGCCCAGCCTGGCACTTCGCCGCTTGCCCTCCGTGTTCCTTTGCGCTGGGAATGGTCCAGATTCCCCCAGCATTTCGGGAAGAGAAGCCGAGTCCCGGCAGGCATCCGGGGGGATGGACGAGGGATCGTTTCGGGAAGACCACTTCGGGAGAGGCCGGGGGGTTTGGGTGCTGCTGCTGGGGTGAGGTCTGTCCTCCTCGGGGGGTTATTTGCAGGTTTGGGGGGTCCGGGGGGAGTCCCTGGGCTGCCTTTGGCGGTGTGAGCTGAGCCCCTCTGGAACACTGAGAGCACTGAGAGGGAATCTCATCGATCCGTACAAATGTCTCCAGGGGGTGTCAGGGTGGTGCCAGACTCCTTCCAGTGGTGCCCACTGGCAGGATGAAGAGCGATGGGCATAAACTAAACCACAACAAGTTCCACCTCAACAGGAGGAAGAACTTTTTTCCCATGGTGGGTGGCAGTGCCTGGAGCAGCTGCCCAGGGAGGGCGCGGGGTCTCCCTCTCTGGGGACTTTCCAGACCCACCTGGGTGAGTTTCTGTGTCACCTGCTGCGGGTGACCCTGCCTGGGCAGGGGGATTAGGGCTGGGTGATCTCCAGAGGGCCATTCCCATCCCGATGGGTCTGGGGACGGACACGCAGCACACGTGGAAGCCAGAGGCGCTGGCCACGCCCACAGCCCAGCCCATTGGTTCTTGTCATTGCCCCTCATCCACGAACCACCCAATACTGTCACTGAGCCCGCCTTTATTCCCGCCCACACACCATAAGCCACGCCCCGCATCTGACCCCGCCCAGTAGTAACTGATAGCTCCGCCCACAATCCCACCCCGTCTTTGGTCCCACCCCTTGCGCTAACCCCGCCCTCGACCATCGCCCATTGGTCCTTGTTACTGCCCATCATCCATTAACCTCACCTATTGGTCCTTACTGCTGCCACTCATGCCCGGCCCCGCCGTGCTGCTGGCGCCCCCTCGCGGCCGCTCCCGCAGCAACACCTCCTCCCGTTCAAACATCTTTTATTTTCCTCCGCATAGAAATTTATTATAGCCTGTATACAAAATATTTACTCTACCGAATAAATAAAACACGAACACCGCGCAGACAGGGATACAATCCCGAAAGGAAAACCAGCATCCATCCATCCATCCATCCATGCATCCCATCCACCCATCCTTCCCTGAGCCAGGCTCAGGGCGCACTGTCCCTCCTCCCCACAGCCACACCCCAGCTCCCCAAAGGGAAGGCGAGGAGAACACAGCAAGGCAGAAGAAGTTCCACCCCCTCGGAGGGGTTTGTCCACAAATCTGTGGGCACAGAGCGCAGGGACCCACAGGTGGCACCCCACAGGTGACACCCCACAGGTGACACCCCACAGGTGACACCCCACAGGTGACAGGATGCTCTGACCTTCACCACAACACCCCTCGTGCTCTGCGTGGGACCCCCACACGGGCGCTGCATTTAGCAGAAGCCACAGAGGCCAATCTCCCAAAATAAAGGAGTTTTGGCAGGAAAACGCCTCCTCAGACCGTGGAGACAGGGGACGAGGCTGTGGTGGTGACAGCCCAGCTCAAACCTGAGCTCGGCCCACCCAAGTGGGCACAAATTACAAACCTGAAGGGTTTTGAAGGGCGAGGTGACAACGAGGGGCTCCCAGCCACCCAGTGGCACCAGTGCCCCACACCAGTCCCTCCCATTGCTGCTACACCCAATTTCCCCCTCTCCCTCCTGCTCCTTTGCCCCAAACTCAGCTCTCTGCCCCTCCAACTTCATCACTGTATTGAAGCATCGAAGTCCTTTATCACCAAACCCGGCTCTCTGCCCCTCTAACCCTCTGCTTCATCACCGTATCATCGAGGCATTGAGGTCCTTTATCCCCAACCCCCTGCACCTCAAGCTCCCCGTGCAGGTACTTCAGGCACTTAAACGAGCGGCTCAGTTATCAGAAGCACTTGAGCAATCCCAACAGACTCCACGTGGGAAGGGCTCCCCACCTTTTACACAAGGAAAAAGAATTAAAATAAAAGGATTCTTTCAGCGCACCTGTTTGAAAGCTTTGGGGTCAGAGGAGCACTGGAGAACCAGCCCAGCTTTGGCAGGAACATTTTTGCCTCCAAGCCACCCCAGCTCCAGCCTGCAGGGGCAGAGCCCTGGGGCAGGAAGCAAAGACCCAAAACTCTTTCCATAAGTGGTTAAGCGACTGCCAAATCCATCCCCAAAACAGCTGCATTTCAGCACACAAACCTTGTTGTGGGAAAGGGAGGCTGGCAGGCATATAATTTGAGAAGAAATAAAACAAAAACAGTGACCCCTGACGGGAAAGAAGTGTTTAAAAAGCTGAGGAGCCCTCTGAGGACCCGTCTCAGACAGCAGGGGAGTCAGGCAGCACCCGTGCCAAGGAACAGGCTGACAGGACTCCACCAAAATAGCAACGTTTTGCCCTTCAGCCGAACCTCACAAGTGCATCTCACTGCCCACACACCTCCGCAGAAAATTACTCACAGGCAGCTCGTCTGGCCCAGCCAAAGTCAAGGACTGGTGAACTTTTGTGCTCGCAGAACCAACTCAGCCTTTCCTCTCCGCTCTGGCACGGAGGTTGGACCGTCCCAAAGTGGCTGACTGGGAGCCAAGACCTTGCCTCCCACTTGGTGTGTGGGCAGCCTTTGAGTGGTAGGGATCTGCCATCAAGCAGAATTGTTCCAGCTGCTCCACTTGGATGGGGAATGGGAAAGGGCAGAAGGACTCGCAGCTGCAGAGATGGCTCAGGCCTGGGAGCCAAACAACTTGGACAGCCCAGGAGGGTTTGGTGCCAGTGCTATGGCATCAAGAGGTGCTTTGCCTTGCTCTGACAGAAGTTCTGGGGATTTGCTCTGCTTCAGAAGAACCTGGAATCCTGTCTGGAGATAAAATAAATTTTGAGCAAGCCCAAACAGCCACAGGCAGTGACAGCTCCAGGGACCCACAGTGATCACTCCTGAGTCCAACTCATCATTCCTTCAGCATCCCCAGGCTTGGTATGTCTGTTCCCAGAGAGCCTTCCAGGAGAGCTCTTCTGTTCTACTCCGCTGTCACAGGACTGAAACCCCCCTGAGAGTATTTCCCTTGTGTATGGCAGCATCTTTTAGGGACCAGGTGTGGGAGAGGCACAACAGGCTGGATCTGTTAGGGGAGAGGGCAGGAGGCAGGGCCAGGCACTGAGGTGAGGAGTGAGAGGTCACAGCTACTGAGAGCTGTGTGAAGAAGGCTAAAAAACAATCATTAAAAAAACCAAAAGCTCAGAAGTCCTTTCTATCTGATGCAACCTGGTACATAGGTAAAAGATAAGTCACCTTTTGGAACTGGTTCTAATGGAACGTTACTTGTTTTTCCAAAACAAGACGTTGTGACTTTCCTCCTGGACGGTTTCTCCCAGCCAGAGCCGAGGTGGGGAAGGACAGAGGTGTTTGTGCACACACGTGCACATGTGCACCCCCCCTCCACCACCCATCTTTTTCCCAAGGAAATCTCCTCCCACTGTCCCATTTGCAGAAGTATTGCTCAAGAAGTTGGGTAAAACTACAGCAAGCAGGGGGAGAGGAGGCCGGTGGAGGTGGAGAACAGGAGAGGATGGTTTATCCCCTCCTTGTACCACTGCTGCTCCTGCTCACACCCCCGACCCACCATCAGAGGGCAAGCCCAGCTCCTTTCTCTCCCTGGCACGACCCCTTGGGCGCTGCCCGTGCCGTGGTTCCTTTTGACAAAGGCACCTCTGGGAAGCTCTGCTTTTTGAGGCCCAAAGCACAACGCCCCCATGGCTCGTATTTACACCTGAGATTAGCCCTGGGCTGGCCCCAGCCCCACCACGACCCCGCGGGGACAGCGGGTGCCCCACGAGCGGCCGCGTGGACACACAGACGTCTCAGCTCGCCACGTGCTGCCCTCGTGTCCCCCCACGTCACACGGAGCACTTGGCCATGTCACTCTTGTCAAAGACAACTTTGGTGGCGAAGTAAATGGCGACGAGGCCGAAGCCGGCGGCCGACACCATGTAGGCGGTGACCGACTGCGTGAACTGCACGATGGAGCCCATGAAGAGGGAGGGCACGACCTGAGAGAGGAGGAAGGCGCTGTCCAGGATGGCCAGGTCCAGGCAGATCCCCCGGCCAGGGGCCACCGGGTCTGGCTCTCCCACCATCATCATGAGCGAGACGTCGCAGGAGGAGCTGACGCAGAGAGCGGAGCTGGGGGCAGCAGTGGGGGAGGAAGGGGAGGAGGAGGAGGAGGAGGAGGAGGAGGAGGAGAAGAGGCTCCCAGCGTGGCCATTCTGGTAAGGCAGCTTCTGGCTGGAGAGGAGGCCTTTGGAGAAGGTTGATTTCTTGTCCAGTAGAGCTGCGTCTTCCTCCTCTTTGCTCTTGTATTTATGCAAAAACACCTACAGAGAAGAAGGAGGCACGTGAGGATGGAGCCAGGTGGGGGGCAGAGGGGGCCTGGTTTTTTGTGCAAAGGAGCAAGACTTTGTGTGTGTTGGGCCAGGCTGTCAGGGTGGGGAGTGCCAGCGTGAGCCTGGCCCACGTGAGATGGCCTCCAGGAGCCAGAGTGGCTTTTTCCGACTGGCACGGGATTTAAAGCAGCCCTGACTCACTGGGGGAACCTGGCCAAGTGGGGCCTTTGTTGTGTTGAAGCTCTGGGGCTCAGCAAGCTGCTGCAGCCCAAAGCCAGCCTGGGCTCTGCCAGGGGACAATTCGTGCTGGTTGTCACCTCCTCGCTGGGTGCCAAGGGAATCTGGGGTCACCCCATCCCGAAATCACCTGGGGCAGGGCAGCAGGGAAGGGCCAGAGTCCACTGGGGAATATCACAAAGCCACACAGCCCACTCCAGTGCAAACAGGAGTGTTTGTAGAGTGGGTGGCTGGGAACCCAAAGCCTTCCTGCACAAGAGCCCAAAGGGCAGATGGTCAGACCAGAGCCCTGGATGAGTGGCCAGTCCCATCTGAGATCCTTCAAAGTGACCCCAGCTGGGATGGCACAGTGCTGGGAACTCAGGGAAGGGCTCTTTTCTCAGCTCTGCAACAAACCTCAACCGAGTTGCTTCATCTGCCTGCCCTGAGCCTCCTCACTCCAGCTGGAAAAGGGGCATGGGGGGGAGCAAAATCTTTTTCTTCTCACCCTTTTTTGCCTGGCTCTGCTCAAGCTGTGAGATCTCTGGGGCATGGCTCGCTCCAGAGCATTCACACAGAGCACTTGGATGGAAAAACTCTCCACGTTAACACCAACAAATCATGGGCAGTCATGTGCAGACAGGGAAAATGCTGCATGAAAAACCCCACAGTGTTTGCAATTATGCACAACCCCTGGTTTGGAGGGGGTAGGGCAGATAACCAAGGACATGTCAACCCATTATCTGCAGGGAGATTGAACCAACAAAGCAAATAAAATGGAAAAAACAGCACCTGTTTGGGAGCAGAGAGCTGTACCCAGGGCAGGCTCAGACGGGAACTATCCTCCCTTTTGCAGGAGGGACCTGGACATGGATCAAGAGGAGGGAACTGGTGCAGGATGTGGGCACCCCAGCTCTGCTGCAGGTCATCCCTAAGCTCTCCGCAGCCTTGGCACACTTAAATGCATCAATATGGGCTCTCACTTATCTTTCTGGAGTCTAAGAATCCTCCCACAGGCCTCCCATTGCCATCAAACTTCAAAGCAACTCAAAACCCAGCACAGGAAGGGCATTGTGTGAGCCAAAGCAGGAGGTCCCTCACAGTTCCAGCCCTACTGACATTCCCAGGAGTCTGCTCTGGGAATGTCAGTGGCTGCCCTGAAGGCCCAGGCCATGTTTTCTTGGTGTCTATACTGATCCAGACTAGAACTTCAGGAGTTTTGGTAGGTATGTTTGAATATCTGGTGTGAAGAATTAATTCACATCTAGAGAAAATGACTTTAACGGAATGAGCTCAGTGAGAACTTGGCTTTAAAACCACCCCTTGTGACACAAGATACAACCACAACAGGCAGTGGTGCCTCAGCCAACAGCTCCATGTCCTTCAGAGTTGATGGGAGTGGTGGGAATGAGGACCTCAGCTCTCCCTGACCTCCCACAGGAGGTTTGGTGGCCATGGAAAGAGGAGAGGGAAGCAGGAGGGCAGGGAATTCCACAGCCCCAGCAAGGCAAGGGGGTCCACCTGAGGTGGCCTTGCAGGCTGTCACCAAGGTCCCTGCCCAGCATGGAAGCCACAGCCCCTCTGGATTCCACTGACTGGCTTTGGAAAGGTGAAACAGAGCCAAAAAAAGAGAGGGAAGAGCAGAATGGGAAGGAAAACCAAAACCCTGACAGATTTCACCAGTAAGAAAAAAAGAACAGAAAATGGGGAAGATGGAGGATTTCCTGCAAAAAGCTTTTTAGGGACTTCTTGTGGGGTCTCCTGGCTCAAAGCAGCTGGTAAAGGAAGGAGGAGCTTCCAGTGGTGGCAACAGAGAGCCCAGCCCCAGCTGCACCCCTCACTCATTGTACTCCCTTTGGCAACCCGTTGGGCATGTGGTCTTCCCATTCCCAGCCTGTGGAGTTTGGTTTTCATTCCACTGATAATTCAACCATGGGAGATCCCAGCCAAGCAGAGGCTTTCGCAAAGCCCAGCATTCCCTCATCCCCTTATTACTGCCTGGTGCCAACTGGGGTGGGTTGATCCAAAGGACTTGTTCAATGTGAACATCTGGATGCCTGTGGTAACAACTCCTACTTATTCCACTGCACAGCCAACCACTGCTGTCGGGATGAAAGAGCTGCTCTCAAACCACAAATTAATTCTGCATTTGCAGCACAAGAGAAACTCCTATTAATCCCGTGTGCAACTCAGGAACCTCCTAGGACTTCTCCAAAGGGATAACATCTGTGGGACAGGGTTACGAGCTTTTGTGTTGGTGTCACAAGTTTCACAAGGGTTTTTTTTCTTGGAGCTACAGGAAGAACCTCAGTTTTCACTGTACTGATCTTGGTGCTCTGGACCTCTAAGGGCTGAAAATTCTTGAGTTTTGTAGCACCTGAGGCTGGCAGAGCTGCAGATGTGACTTGGTTGCAGAATGTGCACTGGGATAATGAACCTGAACCAGTTTCCCTGAAAACATGCAGGACCCAGAGGAACAGGGAACATGCCTTTTGTTACACCCGTCCTGGCTGATTTCTCCCACCTTACCCACTTCTCACTTCTTAAAAACGGATGATGCTTGTGGTGAGCAGGTGATCCCTAAGGCAGGAGATGCTAAACTCTCATCTCCTCTATTTCAGATGAACCTTCAGAGAAGACACCGCCTGGGGACGGGTGGAAAAACTCTGGATGCAGGTGTGTGCTGGGCTGGAGCAGATCCCTACCTGTTTGTCGTGGTGGTAGAGGGATGCCAGGGTGTAGGGCAGGATCTGCAGCGCGGAGAAGGTGAAGCCCGTGAGGGCTGCGGAGATGGTGACGACGGTGACACTGCGGGAGAGGCACATGACAAAGGCAGCCCCGGGGAAGAACACCACGCTGGCCAGGTACACTGCCCGCGTCCCAAAGTGCTTCACCAGCCGGTCCATGATTGTGGAGAAGAAGATGGATGTGATGCACTGCAGGAAGAGGCCCAGGCTGCCCATGCGGACACCTGTGGGGAAGCAGAGGGGGTGATGGGCGCTGCCCAGGCTTCACCCAGCCAAAGAAATCCCTCCCTCTCCTTCTGTTCTGAACTCCCAACAGTCCACTCAGGGCATGGCACAGCCACCAACAGCCTGGCAACCACGTGGCCGGGTCAGGAAGCAGAGCAGCATCACCCCATGGCTCCCCCCTGCATCAGCCGTGCTCCTGGGCACCCCAGTCTAACTGGAGGGCAGAGGGAAGTGGGAATCCAAATGCCAGGTGGGGATCCAAATGCCGTTTTTTTTTTCTTTGGAAGGCATTGTTTGCACCTTCCCGCTCTTGCCCAGGATCTGTCACCTGCTCATGAACCAGGATCTGTTGTTATCTGATGCCAAAGCCAGCAGCAGAACAAAAGGAACAAGGAATTGTGCTTAAGCCAAGGCAAAGTGTACAACATCCACTAAACCACTGCGGTATCCGGTAGCAATCCGGACCTTACCCTCTGCAAAGATCTATCAGATTTCAGGGAATTAAAACCATTAACTCTTTGGAGCAAGGATCATTACTCAACACATGTTTCTATGACAGCCAGCACAATGGAGTGCTGGCCTGCTGGAAGCTAAACAGTGCAAGTGTTAAATAATAATTAAGCTCCCTGTAAGTTAAACAGACACCCAGCACAAAGAGGCAGTGTGTGCAGGGCTCCCGAGTGGAAAACTCGGAGGGCAAGACATACAGCTGGAGGAGGAGGGCCAGGAAGGTGCCTCCCAGAATAAAAGATTTGGATTAGGGAGAGGAAAAGAAGGGTCAGGCAGCGAGTCAAGGCTGTGGCACAACATGGCAGCCAAAATGGGACGGCAGGCACCCCAGTGAGCAGGTAAAGGAGCTGCTGGGAGCAATGTCCTACGGTGAGACCGTGGCAGCTCCAGACCTGTGGTCAGCACCAAGAGAGAGGACTCAGAACAGGGGGAGCTGCTTGAGGGCTCTCCAGACACAGCTGTGAGATGGGAATCTCACTGCAGCAGGGAAGGAAGATGCAGCAAATCCCACCCCAGCTTCCCAGCCCCTGCTCTCCAAGGGATGGGGAGCACCATTCCCACTCATTTAAAAGGGAGGGAAGAGCAGTGAGAGGCCCCGGCAGCAGCAACCCCAGCCTGCAGACAGAGCCAGATCCATCCTGTTCGGCGTGCATCCTGCCAGACCGTTCTGCCACTTAACAATCCAGCCCCAGGCTGGTGCTGCCCTGCCAGATCTGACTCCGTGCTGGGAAACTCAAGAGAACAAGGAGGTGTTTCTCAATTTGCTCCCCCTGTGCCACGAGAGAATGTTTTTCCCTGACCCATCTGCAGAAAGGCAAGTTTCCTGTAACTTTGCATTTTGCATCACTAGATGTTTTTTGCATCACTAGATGATGTTTTTTGCATCACTAAATGTTTTTTTGCATCACTAAATGATGGTTTTTGCATCACTAGATGACGGGTTTTGCATCACTAGATGACGGGTTTTGCATCACTAGATGACGGTTTTTGCATCACTAGATGACAGTTTTTGCATCACTAGATGACGGTTTTTGCATCACTAGATGACGGGTTTTGCATCACTAGATGACGGGTTTTGCATCACTAGATGATGGGTTTTGCATCACTAGATGATGGGTTTTGCATCACTACCAGAGCCCATTCCTGACTCCCACTGCACGCTCCTGTCCTGGTGAACAAGCCCAGCATCCTCAGAGCAGCCGCTGCCCTTCTCACCTTCATCGTAGTGCCGTCTGGCATCCGTGCCTGGCTTGGCCCTGGGGACGCCGTGGTACAGCCCCTCGCCAACAAAGTCCGTGTAGAACAGCATGAAGGTCATGAGGGCCATCCAGCTGCAGAGCTCTGCCACGAAGAGGCGGCGGATGACCCTGGGGATGCGGCAGTAGAGGCCGTGCAGCCGCGGCACCGCCGCGCACAGGTTCCTCAGAGCCTGCAGCGCCTGCCTGGCCCGCAGCAGGCAGCAGCCCCGGGGCAGCTGGCAGGGGCAGCGGGCAGCTGAGGGCTTTGGGGACATGTCCCTCAGCGCCGGGACATCCACAGCGTCCGCCGGGGCAGCCGCCTCCTCCGTCACGAAGAGCGTGGCCAGCACGCAGCCGAGGAAGATGAGGGCGAGGAGGCTGAAGAGGCAGGTCTCCTGCCCTCCCAGGTAGGGCGCCAGGAAGCTGCCCCCCCAGTCGATGGCCGGCAGCAGGTAGCCGATGCAGCCCCCCAGGCTGATCATGAAGGCGTACATGGAGAAGGCCTGGCGGCAGTTGTCGGGCTCCTGGAAGAGGTCGGAGAGCAGAGCCTCCAGAGGGGTGAAGCACACCTGGCCACAGAAATCCAGCAGCCCGATGCCCAGGATGAGGAAGGCGATCTCCAGGGGACGAGGGTTGAGGGCGAAGAGGCCGGCGAGGCTGCTGGCGTGGGGGATCACGAAGAGGCTCAGCAGCACCCCCAGGCAAAGCATCCAGATGAAAGGTCTCCTCCGGCCGTAGCTGCTGTGCCAGTGGTCGCTGGCAGATCCGATCAGCGGGACAAAAACCAAGCCAAGGACCGGTCCTATCCCTGGAAAAGAGAAAGAGGTACTGTTAAGGGGACAGACCCAGAGGACACTGGGTTGTACACACTGTGTAAAGCCTGGGATACTTCAGGAACTTGGGGGGCTTCAGTGGGTCACAGCCCCCTCCTCCAAACACAAGGCTGCCCCTGACAGAAGAGCAGCCCTGCAACCACCAGGCAGAGACAAGTCTCCCTGCCTTTATTCACCCCTGCCCTCCAGACTCAGAGAGGAAACAAGCACCTCGAAGAGGGGATAAAAACTGCCTACCCAAAACCATGGTCATGAACTTCTCCTCCACGCCCACCTCCAGCAGCAGCGGTGGCACGTAGGTGATCCCTGCAGCCAGGCACACCTCCAGCCCGAAGGTCAGGGAGTTGACCAGCAGCAGCTGGGTCCTGCGGCCGTGGAAGAACATGCTGGCCCAGCCCTCCGAGCCACGCTGCCCTGACCCCTCACTGGCACAGGGCTGTGTCCATCCTGCTGCAGCACCCCCAGGGATGCCCCATGGGCAAGCACTGGAGCTTCCCTTCCCGGGCTGCTGGACAGATGCTGTGTCCCATTTTTAGCAGTGATGGACAAACTGTCTTCTCCTCTTCTTCTTATTGCAAGATGTGGCCCAAGCAGTGTCGAGTCCAGGCGTGGGCAGGCAGGGATCCCATTCCAGGCTTCCCCTCTTGCTCACATGCTGTGGTCTGTGATAAGAGAGAGATTATTTGACACAGCAGGGTTGAGAGCTAAAACCAGGCACCACAAACACCTCATCCCTGAAAAGGACAGTCCCCATCCCAACAGGCGTGCAGGCATTGGAGGGTCTGGCAGAGAGGCAGGGTTAAAGGACACAACCTGCATTAGTGCCAGGTTTCTCTCCAAGGGTTTGTGACAGGTGAGACACACACTTGTCACACACGGTTTGGGAAAATCCAATCCTGCCTCCAGGCTAAGGGACGTCTAATGACCTCTCAGTGTCCCATCCGGCCTCATCTTAGAGCTGGGCAGTTGTAGCAGAAGGACAAAGGATTTGGGGTCCCCTCTCCCAGTGAAATCAATTAAGACTCCCCTTTGAGGACCAGGGTCATCTCCAGAGACCCACAGCCCTGCCTAATGACCAGGACAGCTCCCATGCTGCTCCACAGGCTCTGAGGGAAGCAGTTTCACCCAAATCCCATCTCCAGCCCCTGAGACTGGGCACAGAGAACAGATGGTGCCTCCATGGAGTTTCACAAACAAACCTGACCCACTTTAGCCTCATCTAACAGTGAATGGCAATTACCTTACTCATTAGACTGAGTCATTTATTTGCCCTGTAACGTGCTCCCTCTCTCCAGCTTCTTCAGAGGGGAGAGGCCACCAGACCAGGACAGGGGCTGAGCAGGGGGAAGCAAATGCCTCTCAGTGACCTGTTAGGAGCATGCCACTATGTCAGTCCCAAATGACAGAAATCCTCCAAGGTTACCAACACCCAGCCCACCAAAATGCTGTTTTGCTGAAAGCACCTCAGGAGGGTGGTTCATGGTTATTCTGGCAAAGGCAGAACGGGTTAGCAAGTCATTAAGCTCCTTCACAGCCGTTAATTCAGGAATAAAACTATCTGTTGCCTAATTCTCAGGGTTGATGTGCTCTGACTTCTCACCCTAAGGGAGAGGGAGAGACCTGGCAGAGCTGGAACTGCTGCTCACGAGAGGGATGAGCAGGATGCAAGAGACAGTTGGATTTGATGATTTTAAAGGTCTTTCTCAACCTTAACAATTCCACAATGCAAGGTGTGTACACAGGAGCATCTGCTGAACCAGCATCGTGCTGGACCACAGCCCTGCCACAGCTACACTGGGCAGGGATCAAACTCCATGTGATCACCAAAAGTGGTGCTAATTAGTGACCCCTGACCTCACAGGCCATACATTTGGCCTCCATCACTGCACAGGTGTTAGAGGACAGGTACAGATGGAAGAGTGTCTGTCACTTTTCTCTTTGCTGCCCTCTTGCCTCCAGCCAGACAACCCCCATGGGGGTGACAGGATGAAGCTGCCAGCGTGGGGATGAGGTTCAGGCATCACTCTGCCTCTTGCAGAGGAGCGGCACCACTCCAGAGCTCAGGAGTTGTCAGGCTGCCAATTGCACACAATAAGTACCAATTATTTTCCTTCTGGGATCTTTCACCTTCCCCCTCCACACCCACCGAGACCTCAACTGTCACAGAAGGTGCCTCCTTTGAACAACTGCGAACATTTAAGCGACTCGCCCAAGGTCAAACAGCAAACAGAGTGGAAACAGCACCAGTTTCGTCTTTAATCACCAGAGATGGCTTCAAAGGAACCGTCCAGGGCCCCAGCCATGCTGAGCATCCCTTCAGTGCCCTGAGCCTGCAAGGAAGGGACAGGGGCAGCGACCACCTTGCTCAGATGTGGCTTCGACACAGGATGTCTCCGTTGGGATGGGTGCCCAGCTGGCTCACAGCCCTGGGGGAGGAATTTGGGCTGCAGCCCTACAGCTCCAGCACCACAAGCCTGGGTGGTGTTCACTAGAGGAGCAAAATTAACTGAGCCACCATCAGTCTAAGTTAGACCTCAAAGGGAAATGTAATGTCCACTGTCTGCCCTACTCTGGGGTCTGGAGAGCTTAAAGAGGGGGATTTATCTCAAGTGAAACCCCAAACATGAGGTAAAAGGTATCTCACACACACACACATACACACACACAGAGATTAAAAATCATTTTCTTCCCTTTTACTGCTACAACATCCTGAGCACTGAGGAGGCAGAAGGAGTCTGTCCATCTCCCTGACTGCCTGAGGCTTCAGTTCAGAGGCAAAGGCTGAAATTCTTACCAGTATGTAGGAAAAGACCTGTCTCTTCCCCCTCCACACCCTCAGAGGGCTTTAAGGAGAAGATAAATCCCAGGGTACTCAGAAGCAATTCCTGCCAGAGATGAGAAGTTGGGAACAGCAACCCAGTTGCAGATACAGTTGTAGCAAATGATGAACTTTTCTGTTTAAATTGCATTTTGTCCCAGTACCTGCAGATAACTTCTTTCATTTTGTTCATAGAATAGAGAGAGATGGATTAGCTTAGTTGGAAAAAAGGCCAGTGCAGATTAGGAAAACCTGAACTGTTGATCTGCGAGGACAGGGGATGGAAAAGGAAGATTTGGGAGGCTCGCAGAGCCAGGACTCACCTCCTGCCCAGGGTGGCAGGTGATCCCTGCAGCGCCCAGACCGGGTACACAGCAGTCAGGAAAAGCTACTTAAGTAGTCTGCAGGTGAGCAGAGGTGGAACCGAGGTGGTGCAGACACGGGTTTGGTTCCAGAGCCCTCCCTGCCTCCTGATAACAGGTGAGTTCCCAGCACCAAAGAACTCCCGTGCCCCTCGCACAGCACAAACCTCCCAGCCCTGCGCCCCCAGCCCGCCCTGCGCTGCCCCAAAGCTGCCCGGGGAGAGAGCCCAGCTCTGGGCTCACCCCTGCCCTCTGCCCAAAGCCCTGTCCTGGGTGGTAACATTGATCACCTTCCCTTGCTGGAGCTGCTGTTTCACAATGCCCGGCAGAGATTCACTACGCCCGGGTTATAATTTTCCTTTTAATGCCAACAAGGTGTTCCCTGCAGCTTGGCAGGTAACAGTCTGGCTCCAAGTAACAGTCCCAGCAGCAAGACACTTCCCTTGTCCCACTAATCTAATCCCTTCCAGGAGAATTTATCCAGCAGAATACGCAGGAGGACTCTGGTTTGGCTCTGGGGCTCTGTAGCTTTGCCCTGGTGTGGAAAGAGTTGGGAAAACATTTTCCCCATGGGAACTCCTGGTCTAACAGCAGCGGTTCCTCGTCACAGCCAGGAGAGCTGGCAGCACCCTGTCCATCCCCCGGGGGTTTGGCATCCTGGGGAGACCCTTCCCAGGCAGATGGTGGGGGAGCTGCTCCACATGGCAGCGCTTCTTGCCCTCTGGCCTCAGTTTCCCCAAACTTTTACAACATTTGCCCTTCCAAAGCCAAGCACCTTGCCCAGGCCAACAGGCAGCCCCCAAGAGGGACACACCAGCCCTTCCGTGCACGGTTTCCTCACGCAGGAGCAGAAGGGAGCCACATGTGGGGCTTTTCCACAGCTGCTCCCCGAGCTGCCGTGCCATGGCCACATCAGCGGCTGCTCTTCATGCTCTTTCTCTGCTCTTCCTTTCCCTCCCCGAGGAAAAGAAAACATCCCCAAACTCAGGGTTTCTGCTTTGCTTTTCAGCTTGCAAACCAAGCTTTTCCTCCCCTTTCTCTGCGGAGAAACAGCAGATCAACTCCCAGAGGCTGGCTCACCTGGCAGCCAGGTAGGAGGGCGGGTCCCGGGGCAGGAGCAGAGCGTCGCTGGACAAAGAGGGGAGAGGAGTCCCTGCCACCCAACTGGGACAGCGATGCCACCCAAACCAGAAGGGCAGCACCCACTGCAGCCCTGCCCCGCGCCACCCAAGCACTCGGGAGCACAGGGAGGAAGGCAGGCAGGCTGTCTCTGCAGAGACCCACCAGCAGCACTGACAGGGACCAGCACAAGGTCACTCCTCACCTCCTCCTCAGCCACTGCTCTGCGTGCCAGAGCCCAGGACTTGGGACCAAACCTCCTGTTTTTAGGAGAAACAAGACACCTGGAGCAGCTGGATGATGTGCAGGCCACGCCAAAGCAAAGACTTCTTTCAGTCTCTCCTCAAATCCTTCCCACCCAGGATCTTACACCTCAACAGGGCTCAGAACGAAGATTGAAGGAGGAACATTTTAAAAATACAATATGGGTGTATTTATGTGGCAGAGAAAAACTCGTTTATTCCTAGAAGAATCCATATCCTGCTACTCCATAATCCTTCCAGTCTCTCACATGGGTGCAAAAGGGACAAGAGATGGTATTAAGTGTGATTGCAGCCTTTGATTTACACCAGTCGTGCACCTACTCCGCAGTACAATAAAGAACCCCAGCAGGGATCAAACAACAGAGAATTAGACCCAGGGTGAGGGTGCTGAGGCACTGGAAGAGGATTCCCAGAGAAATTGTAGCTGTCCCATCCCTGGAAGTGTCCAAGACCAGGTTGGACAGGGCTTGGAGCAACCTGGGCTGATGAAAGGTGTCCCTGCCCATGGCAGGGGAGTGGAACAAGGTGAGATTTAAGGTCCCTTCCAACAGAAACCATTTGATGATTCTATTATCAACTATTTTGACCTGTCAGGGTGGTCTTATACAAAAAAAAAATAAATTGCCCCACAAAAGCCTTTGCCTTAGGAAAGGAAAAGCGGAGGCAGGGGCTGCTCCAGGTGACACAGACAGAGCCTCACCTTCCCATGGCACAGCAGGTTGGATGCACAAACCCATTCCCAAGGGGCAGCAGAGAGAGGGGAAGGCAAAGGGCACTGCAAGCCCTTGGGCTTCCATTCATAACCCCAACGTCACACTTCCAACCTTCCACGGGGCTCTTCAGGAACGTCATTAATTCCCCGCTCGCTGGAAGCCCTTTGGAAGAAAGGGTGGGAGAGAGCACAAGGGGGAGCGCTTAGGGAAGGGCTGTTCATGCAGTGCCAGAGCCTTTCACAGCTATCAGTGTCCATTCAGAGCCGCTGAATGTGAAATCCACCATGGAGAATAGCTCTGGCAGCGCCGCGCTGGGTGCAATGGAAAACCCACCTGACCTCTCCTGACCCTCTCCCCTTCCCCCTCGCCTCCCAAATCTCCTTGACCCCATTCACAGCGTGGGGAGGGGAGTGGTCATTAAGCAGGGATGGGTGAAGGCCGTTTATTTAGTCTCTGAATTAACTCTGCGTTCCCTTTGAGCGCGGGGGCTCCAATTCCATGGGCCTCGGCAGCTCGGCTTAGGGAAAGAGCAGCAGTGGGTGGAAATCCCCTCAGGGGAGAACCAGGAGTACCTGGGCACCCCAGGCCATCCAAAATTCCCTCCCTTGCCCCACAGGGCAATGTCCAGCAGCCAGGATATATTAATCCAGGACTAATGGGGGATGCTCCAGATGCATCCCGAGTTATGGGGAGGGGCAGTTCCAGTGACAGCTCCGACTTTGGTTCAAAGGGAGACACTTGAATTTGCCCCAGCCAGGGTCGGGTCTTTCCTGCCTCACTGCAGCACCTCCAGCAGGACCATCCTGCTGTTGGGGCACCCCAAGAGCCAGAGCCTTTTGTACTCCCCGTGCTCCTGAGGCACACACGGATCCAGCTCAGCTCCATCTCCCTTTGGGAGCCAACAGTGCTGACAGGATGCTTTCCAGGGTGGGGAAAGCACTGTCCCCCTTGCCCCTCATGCTTCTGGTGTCTCCGTGTGCCCCTGTGGATGTTTGATCCCCATCCCACAACACGAACATCGCGCTGAGGCTCCACTGACCTCCTGTCCCACAACCTGCTCCTTCCTCTGGCCAAGGAATTGCTGCTGCCAGGAGGTTCCTCCCAGGCTTCGGCTGCCTCAGCTCCTCAAACCTGACAGCTTGAGCACAGAAAAGACACAGCAGCAAAGAGTGGCCAGTTCCAGACAGCCCTCCTCTTCTTCCTCCTCCTCCTCCTCCTCCTCCTCCCCTCCCGTTACAAACAGGAACCTCCTGTCTGACTAACGGGGTCACTGACTCAGTGGAGGCCACGCTGACACTTCTGGAGCTCTCAAAGGGACACACACGAGCCCAGAGCCCACAGTGGTGCCAGAGGGTGTCACGAACTCCCCTGTGCTTGGCAGGCAGCCCTGGGCATCAGCCTGCCTGGGGCATCCATGCCAGGGGCACAGACACCATCAGGGGCACAGGCGGGAGCTGCACACCCTGCAGGGCTGACCCTCACCTTGCTGGTCTGTGCCTCAGCCTTGTTTCCATCACAGACACTCAGAACCAACTGCACCAGAGGGCCCGGTGTGGCTCTGAGATGGCAAAGGGCTGAGCCCCCCAATAAACACCCCACAGCCGAGCTCAGCTGCAGGGGCACCTCCAGGCTGGAGAGGAACCACAACAGGGTGGTCTCCCAGCATTTCACGACTGGCATCTCAGCACCAAACTTCGCCGAGCACACGGGAGCCTCAGGAAGTCCCAAAGACACGCAGAGCAGCCACCTCGACAGGCGCCCTCCTGGTCACGCCGGCAGCAGGTCTGCTGCAAAGAGCCCCAGCCCTGCAGACAAGGTTGGCTGGCTCCAGAGCAGAGCCACAGCTTCGTTGTGCTGCTGCACGACCCAGGCTCGCGCCTTCATTCATGAGAGGAGCCCCCGTTTCGGAGCAGGAGGGGAAATGAGATGATCTGCTTCTGCTTTTCACTGGAGCTCGGGTTTGGTGTTTAAATACTGCGCCCGTCACCCCGGCATTTGATCCAAATCAACCTCTCCCCCCTC
>VWZG01012095.1:244171-275362 GCA_013396735.1 Grallaria varia
TTCCCCGCATCCCCCGCCGGGTGAGCGTCCCCGATCCCCGCACACCGCTCCCCGCGCACCATTCCGAGCATCCCCGCTCCCCGCACGCCGTTCCGTTCCCCGCATCCCCCGCCGGGTGAGCGTCCCCGATCCCCGCACACCGCTCCCCGCGCACCATTCCGAGCATCCCCGCTCCCCGCACGCCGTTCCATTCAACCCAAATACGCGGCATTTAAAACCAAACCGAACCAAACCCACGCCGGTTTTCTTCGCTTTTTCTTCCCCCCCTCCTTTCCGCTCCAGCCTTTCCCCCGCGGCAGGAGCGCTTTTCTGGCGTGCTTTGGGGTTTGGTGACGCCTCCGTTGCTCGTAAGCGCTGGGATCGTGTGCGAACGGGTCTGGGAAGCCGCTGCCCCGGCCCGGGCCATCCTTCACCCGCGTGGCGTGCGAGGGACAGGCACGCGATATATACATTGACACAGCGGGATGGGGACATCCTTTCAGCGTCTCACTCGTCAGCAGTAGCTGAACGGAGCCCCGAGTTGAGGGGAAAAATCAATGTTCTATTCATGCAGCCAGCCCTCGAGATGAGAACCCTTGGACAGAACAGCCTCCCCCAAACATCTGCAGCGACAAGGATCTTTTTCTTCTTGTTGTGTGTGAACAAAATGAGGAGAGGGTAAGAAGAATGAGACAAGAACGCAGTTGACAAAACCAGCTGTTCCTAAATTAATGTTTGCAAGTGCTTGGGCCAGTTCTTCAGCTGAAGACTTCAAAAGTCATCAAAAGACTTGTGCTGGTTTGTGCTATTTAAAGATTTGGCCCTTTGTTTTGCAATGAATCCGTCCAGCTCTATGCTTTGCAGAAGCATTACAAAGATTTGTTATTTTTAATCTTCACAGGGTCTCTCCTTTGAGCAACTTTGTACCTCTCAAGGTCAAAAATCCCATTTCCACGTCCCATTTCAGCTTGGGTCAGCAGGATAGTCGTGTTCTCACTGGGAGCAGCTGTTCCCTCCCAAAGTTTGCTGGAAGGACTCGCCCTACACAGAAAAAGCAGAGGAGCACCTGCATCTGTTGTCACTCGAACTGATGGGAACTCACTCACTGGGGTGGCTGACGAGGAGAAATGACACTGCTGTTTCCTGAAAAAAAAAAAAGAGCTTTTTTGGCACTCCAGATGCAGGAACTCAAGTCACAAAAAAATCCAAGCCCAACAAAAAGCACGGGAGAGCCGGGCTGTGACTTCAGCTGGGGAAGTGCCAGAACGCAGATTTGGGTGGGGAGAGCTGCCCCTGTTTTCTAGTCAGAGAAGTTCACAAGCAATTAAACAGCTATTAGTGCTGGGCTTTTTTAATTTTTGCCTCCCTCCTTGGCACTGGGCTGGCCCTGGGTGGGCTGCCAAGCACTGTGCCCACACTGAGCCAGGGGAGCTGGGCACTGCAAGGCTCACTGGTGGGACGAGCAGCATGAACTGCAGTTTCCTATCTGCTGGTCCTGCCCTGACTCACTCCCTGAGCCTGGTTCAGGCACGAGCAGCCAGTTGGAAAGCAGAAATCACAGGCTGTGCTGGGGGACACGGGGGATGTCACCGACGGGAGGCTCTGCTCGTCCCACTGGTGACACTGGGGATGTCACCGATGGGAGCCTCTGCTCGTCCCACTGGTGACACTGGGAATGTCACCGAGAGGAGGCTCTGCTTGTCCCACTGGTGACACTGGGAATGTCACCGAGAGGAGGCTCTGCTTGTCCCACTGGTGACACTGGGAATGTCACCGAGAGGAGGCTCTGCTTGTCCCACTGGTGACACTGGGAATGTCACCGAGAGGAGGCTCTGCTTGTCCCACTGGTGACACTGGGAATGTCACCGAGAGGAGGCTCTGCTTGTCCCACTGGTGACACTGGGAATGTCACCGAGAGGAGGCTCTGCTTGTCCCACTGGTGACACTGGGAATGTCACCGAGAGGAGGCTCTGCTTGTCCCACTGGTGACACTGGGAATGTCACCGAGAGGAGGCTCTGCTTGTCCCACTGGTGACACTGGGAATGTCACCGAGAGGAGGCTCTGCTTGTCCCACTGGTGACACTGGGAATGTCACCGAGAGGAGGCTCTGCTTGTCCCACTGGTGACACTGGGAATGTCACCGAGAGGAGGCTCTGCTTGTCCCACTGGTGACACTGGGAATGTCACCGAGAGGAGGCTCTGCTTGTCCCACTGGTGACACTGGGAATGTCACCGAGAGGAGGCTCTGCTTGTCCCACTGGTGACACTGGGAATGTCACCGAGAGGAGGCTCTGCTTGTCCCACTGGTGACACTGGGAATGTCACCGAGGGGAGGCTCTGCTCGTCCCACTGGTGACACTGGGGATGTCACCGAGGGGAGGCTCTGCTCGTCCCACTGGTGACACTGATGCTGCGTGGGGAGCTCTGAGAGTCCCAGCTCCTCGTACCCACCTGCACCAACAACAGGGGCTGGGGTGGAGCAGAGAAAGCCTTGTTTGCCTCCAAAGGCATGAGAAAAATTAACATTTAGTGTTTCATCCCAGTAGAGAGGACCAAAACCTCTTGGAGATGGAGAGGGTTTGCTCAGAATCACGGAGTCACTGAGGATGGAAAAGATCTCCAGGACCTGTGACCAAACCCCAGCTTGGCAACCAGAGCACTGAGTGCCACGTCCAGTCATTCCTTGAACCACCAAGGTTTGCCTGCAGGGCCTCATCCCAGGCCTCCCACAGCCCTGCCATAAACACTGCCAGAGGGACAGAAGGGACACGTCACCACAGAAATAAAACACAGCCACGCACTGGTGGAACTTCCACTCCTCCCTCCTCAGGTCCTTCCTTCCACTGAGGCTTTACTATGGGAGATCTCCCCAAAACTGAGCAAAACCAAGGCTTGGCATTTTCAGCCACTGAAGATCCCACACCGAGTTCCCAGAAACACTTTGGCAAGAGCTCAGTGGGATCTTTGGTGGAATCAGCAACTCTGAACGTTTAGCCCCTAAACGTGGCAATAAGAGCCTGACCTTAGTTATGCTCTGGTTTCACTAGATCCAGCCTGGGCTTATAATTAGACCTAATAATTCTTTCTGAAGCAGGACCAGAAGGTTCAGGATATCAGAGGACGGAGCCACCGTGGGAATCTGCAAACCAGAGTTCTTTATCAAACAGGGGAAACAGGGAGTCAACTGCCATCTGTCTCTGCTGCTCGTGTCTGATTAGATCCCAGCCCAGATCTGCCCTGGTCTTATCTAAATCTCATGTACCCGGCCAAGCAGAGCTCGTGGTGTCGACCAGAATGTTGACAGGGGTTAGGAAATGTCACGTGTGGCAAAGAGAACAAGGAGCCAGGAGACCTCTGTGCCTTACCTGGGCACAGGATGAGCTGGGGCAGCTCCACAGAGGGAATGCACAATCCCTGATCCCTCCACAGAGGAATTCCGTGGATGCTCTGCTTTCCTCTGGAAGCTCCAGCTTGGCCCGAGGTAGCTTAAAGCCCATTTTGTGCTTAATTACACAAAATGCAAGTCCTGACCTTGATTGCAGACTGGCTGCTGACTCACGACCCAAACCCTTCTCTCTCTGTGAGCAGAGAGCAACAAACCCAACCTCAGCACCCCACCCAGGGCGTCCCAGTCTGTTCTCTGAGCACTCAGATACCAAAAGGGGCAAAAAGTTAGAGAAATGCAGAGTAAAAACCCACTTTGGTGCTGTTTGGTGCTGCTGCCTCGAGAACAAAGGTGGGAGTTCGTGCTGGGGGCTTTTAGAAGGCTCTTCCCTGACAAGCTGACAGTTCCAAAACTCCTGTGCCAGAAGATGGACTTTGTATAATTGTGCCTAATGCACCTTTGAAGAGAAAAAGCCACTGGAAGGAGCACGAGCAGCACAGGCTGTTTATACTTGAGGTACCAGAGCGGGCGGCTGCACTTCAGGGCTGAGCTTTGCTCTCTCTAAACAGGAAATGTATTTTTGTCTCAAGCATTTCAGGAGAAGCCACCAGGCTACAACTTTCAGAGCGTGGGGCACCCAAAAAAAGAGCTTTTTGACCCCCTCGTGGGGCCCGAGAGGTGGTGGGTGGGGGCCCAGAACTGCAGGGGAGCCTCCAAGACATCAGGGGGAAGCTGAAGGGATGTAAAGGGAGGTCCCAGGGCAGCCAAACCTGCCACTCTCAGCATCGGTGAGGAGGGAGAATCTGGGGCAGGCAAAGTGCAGGAATTGCATTTTCCACGGCAGTAGGAATTCCTTGGTAGAGGCACAGGTTGGATGGAGCTCTGAGCAACCTGGGATAGCAGGAGGTGTCCCGTAAGGTCCCTGCTGGCCAAAATCATCCTGTGGTTACCTCTGGCTGGAAGGTGCCCATTCCTGGGGGCTGAAGGGAACAACAACACGTTCTTGCTTCCTCTCCACGAGCAGAACAGAGCTGCACCAAAACCCTTCACTGAATCCATGACTGCAAGTGCTCCCACAGCCTCCCCATGTCCCTGCTCAGTGTCCTCATCCCCTGCCCCTTCTGCCTGGCTGAGGCTGCAGGGACAGCTCTGGCTCAGCACTGGATCAGCTTTGCATCGGTTTTATCTCCCCTAGTTCTGCCCCAGGTTGCACAATATTTAGTTTCGGAGCACTTGCAGTCATGGATTCAGTGAAGGGTTTGGTTTTTTTTATTATTATTATTATTTTTCCTTTTAAAAATATCAATTTCCTCGTGTTTTGGTTGTAGGAGAAAAAGAAAGAAAGAAAAATTTGGAAACATCACCAGCCCTAAACTGCCAAACACAGGAAGGTTTTTATTTATTTATTTTTAATTTGGAGTCTCGGGACTGAAACAACCTCATGATTTTGAGCCTCTGCAAAGCCTGTGTCGTACAGGAATGGGTCAGAGAGATTTTCTCCTTTGGTGGGGTCACTCTGTACCCCTCACTGGATTCCAAGGCCTTTGCAGCCAAGCAAACAAACCTTCTCCCTTGTCCAAATCCTTATTGATCCTGGACTGGCTCCCACTGTTTGCTGTTCAGCACCAGCGTCGCTGCCTCTGCAGGCACCACGGAGAGGAAAAGCCAAAGCGGGTCCTGCTAAACCCGGCCTGAAATCGGGGCATGTCTGCTCTGTTTACAGAGAGCAGGACAAACATTTTAGCCTTTCCCCTGCTGTTCCCTGGGCTGCATTCTTAACCTCTGCCTCTTCCAGCCTGCCTCCCTTCCCCGAGCATCGCCTGCCTTCCAGGGTGGGACCGGAGTTGTGGACGGTGCCACGGGCCAAGCAAAGCTGTGGTTGTCCCCTCGTCCTGCCAGGAGGCCACCGAGGAACCTGGCAGGGAGGGATGTCCTTGCCACGGATGCGCAAGGACAAAGAGGCAACCACGGCACGAAATCCAAAGAGCTTCTCCCTGCGGGAAGGGGGAGAGGAGCAGAACGAGGGCTCTGCCCAGTCCCTGGTCCCGGGGTGTTGCCGTGTCTGTGCTGTCCCCTCCATGGTGCAGGTGAAACCCACCTTGGCCACGTGTCACAAGGAAGGCCAGCCCTGGTTTGGTGCCCCATGGCAGTGGCCACGCACTGCAGGGCATTGGGCTCTCTGAGCTTCATCCTGGGCACTCCAGTGCCCCCCACACTTGGCTTTTTGAGCCTCTGCACCCCAAGGGCAGCCCAGCTCAGCTTGGGGAGGCCGCTGGGAAGAGCAAGGGCACTTTGCACCACCTCGTTCCACAACCTGCACTGCGCCTCTGCTTCTCTCCCCCCGCACGTGCCCACCCACCTCAGCCCTCCAAAGGAGGCAGGGAAGAATTTCCTGGCCAGTGCCCGGTATTGGGATGGATCCCACCCTCCTCGGAAAGGTCTTTTCCTCGCCAGGGCATCAGATAATTGTCCCCAGCCCACCCTCTCCCTTCCACTCTTACCCCAAGGGGGTACATTTGATTTCACTGCGGCCCAGAATCACTTTGCCACGGGGCAAAGCAGGCAACTCCAGCATCAGTTTACAATTCCCAGCTCCAGGCATAAGATTTGAGGCTCTTCCTTGTGAAAACAGCCTGTTTTGATTCAAATCCAGTTAGAGAAAGCTGCCTATGGATTGACACCCTTTCCCCCCCTGCCCGGTTGGTACCAGCAGCTCCAAGGCACCCTGTGCCTTGCTGCCCTTTAGTTCTGCTAAGCGGGGAACAAAGCAGAGGATTTCCCTCTGGTTCGGGTGCCAAGGAAACTGTCAGCTCCCATTCAGCCTCCCCAGCCTTGCCCTGCAATGCATTTGCTCAGCCACTTGCAAATGATGCACCCCATGAGCCATCCACTCGATTTCCCGGCGCGGCGTCAGCGCCGAGCCCCGGCCACGGCACCCGCCGGCTTTGGGGGGGACAGGGCTGGGACCAGGGGCCCCGGTGACCTCAAACTGAACAAAAACTCACTGCTCCAGGTCCCTCTCGAACGAGGACAAGCAGAGGAAAAAGCAGGTCTGGCTGTTCGTTCCCATCGTCGGGGCCCATCTCGTTTCTTTAACGAAATTCTGCTTGTCTGCAAAGGGACACCAAAAGCTCCGGTTGCTTGGATAAAGCAGGGCCTAAACAAGGAGAATTCTTGGATTCTAAATCCAAACCCTTTCTCCAGGAGCACCCAAAGCCGCGCTGGAAGTGTCCCCAGACCCCTTCTCACAGTGCCCTTGACTTTGCTTCCCCACTGGCAATGATTTTCTTCCCATCCTCGTTCCTCCCACAGAGCCCACAATTCCTCCAGTCGACGTCCTTATCTTGCGTGACACTTCTCAGCTTTGCCAGGCAGTTTTCTGCTGAACTTGGGGTCACTTCTTTCAGAGAACTGCCACAATTCATCATTACCGGGTGAAGCAGGAAACCCAAAACAGAAAATAACTGTAAAATATTTACAGAAACCACCCCAGCCATATTCGCTGTAAAAGAAATCTCTTGTCAAACCAGTCGATCAAGAATAAATATCTGTGAAACTTCAGAAGGTTGAAATTGTGCCTTTTCTGGACTATTTTATTATCCACTTGCTGGGTAGATATGTGCTTCAGGTAAACAACGTGCACCCTGTTTATAGGACACAGTGCAAATATTTCCCAGCGTGTTTATTCTGCAGCCCTTGCACTGCAGAGGCAGGAAGTGATTGCAGAATAAGGACACCCAAGCCCTGCTCCTTCCCAGAGCACGGCTTGGAAGCAGCTGTTAGACAAGATCCATCTTTTTTTGGGGGATGAATCCTGCCTTGGAGCAGCTGAGGGACTCAGGATGGAGAAGGATGAGACCATCTACCTGTCTGCAAACAAATGGGAAAGCAGTCCTTTAGGATTGGGAGAACCTTAATTAGTTCATTAATTTAAAAAAAAAAAAGGGATCATCAAAGGAATAATAAGAGTTTTCCACTCAGATCTCACAAAGACAGAACAGGGCAAGCATGGCTTAATTATTCTGTCTCAGGTTTTTGTGTCTCCACAGGTCGTGCCCTTCTCTCCCTTTCATGTCTCTACAAGTTATTTTCCTTTCTGTGTCACAATTCTCCAGAATTTTTATGGCTATTCCAGCACCAGGAGGTATCCTAGAACCAGCCAAGGCATCAGCTCCTTTACTCCTGTTATTCCCAAACAAAATAAAGAATATCAATAGCGCATTTGCATTGGTAACTTTGTGATTAATTTGATTAATTCTAATCAGCCTCACCCTCTAAAATCCCAGCGGTGACTTTGACCCGAATGTTAAAAATTGCTCCAAGATGAACTCTCCGAGATATTATTGCTGACAATTGTGTGTCACCCCCAGCCCTGGCAGCCCAGGAGTCTTACCGAGGGGTCACTGGCATTCCACAAAGCTCTGGGTTAAGGAGGGAAGAAAGGAAGGATTGCCCGGGGTCAAGGCACAGGGATGTCCCCAGCAGTGGTCCCAGACAGGGTCCCTCCGTCCCCCAGGGAAGGGTGGGCGCTCAGAGTTGATGTGATGAGCCCTGGCAGGATGGGATCAGCTCCAGAGGACCATCTACAAACCCCCCTTATTCCTTTTTCTTTTTTTTTTTTTTAAAAAACTTTTTCTGGAGTGGATTTGTCTTGGTTTTTACCAGGGAATTTTTCTCTTGCTGAAGCCTAAAACAGGGGAGCTGGAAGGGATCAGAGGGAATTCTGCACCCGAAGGACCAGGTTTGTTCCTGAGCCTCCTCTGCAGCTCAGCCCCACCAGCTGCTGGGACACATCCTGAAATCCTGGAGGGACAATCCAAAGTGTCCCAGCGTGGCACAGGTCACTCAGTGTCCGACTCAGCCTCACGAGGACAAGGAGCCTTCAGCTTTTCTCCCCTTTTCCTGACTTTTATATGACATTTCTCAGCTTTTCCACCACGCTACAAAGAGAGCGGCTTCTCCCTCCTTTGCCTGACAGCAAATCTGCTCCTCAGTGACACGGAGAAGATTCCCAAAACCACAATTAATTGCCTTCAAGTGGCTCCCTCTTGTCTTTTTGGTCGGGATAACTTCAGATAGACCCCACGGAGGAATGTGCTGTAATTAGCAGCAGGTTGGGTCCAAGTTTCTTTTCAAGGCTCGTCGGGACAAACTTTATGCACACTAACAACCTTTGAACCTGCTGTGGGAGCACAGGGATGGCATTTCCCAGCCTTTCCTCCTCGTGGGCCCATGAAATTCAGAGGAAAGCCTGGAGATCAAAGGAAGTGTTGAGGAGTGTTGCAACATCAGTGGGGCACAGGAGGTGGCAGCTTGCATTTAATTTATTTCTAGAAGCCTGTAATGCCAACAGCTGCCCTGCCACTGCTCCCAGCTAGACCAGGCTCAGCTCTAAAGCCTGGGCTTTGTTTTGGTGGCAGCAACACCTTCCCAGCACTTGAAGTCTTGGGAATTTTTGTTGATTTTAATTAGCAGCTTTCTACCATCGGATCAGAGGAGCGGGCTCTTCCTTGTTGGGTTGGAACTGTAATGACTGAGGGTGCAAAGAGAGCAGTTCCCTGGATCCTGCTTCCCACGCTGCTCCTTCCAGCCCTGGGCAATCCTGACCAGCTCCTGCCTGGGGAAGCAGCACCGGGGCAGGAGCTCTGCAGCCAGACGTGAGAGGAGCTGCTTTTCCCCCCCTAAACTGTCTCAGGGTCCAAGATCCAACACTGGCATGGGCTGGACAGAGAAGCTGTGGCTGCCCCAGCCCTGGGAGTGCCCAAGGCCAGGTTGGATGGGGCTCGGGGCAACCTGGGCTGGTGGGAGGTGACCCTGCCCATGGGATGAGCTTTTACATCCCTTCCAGCCCAAACCATGCCATGATTTTGTGTTAAAACCATTCATGTTTGCATTTAATTCACTCGGGAAAATGCAATAAATTTAAGCTCTGCAGCTTGGTCTCTTTTACACCTAAAAGCCCTTGGTGGTGCGGGAAGGAGGAGATTCAAGAGTGAGAACAAGGACTTGCTCCCAAGGATATTTTCTTTTTCCTTCTGGCACCTTGGTCTGCAAAAGAAGGAAGTGGGAGAAATGTTTAGAAGTCACTTAAGTGGTTTTATGCATTAAAAGGTGTAAAACCAGTTTAATGTGAATGAGAGTGAAAGAACATGAGTCACTTCCAAATCTGAGGCCTGGTCTGCCTCTGAGAAGTGTGTTACTTATTAGTTTAAAACTAATGTACTGAGCTGGTTTAGGGAACAGAAACTGGTTAAAATGCAGTATCAGCAGCACCAATGAAGTAAAATTAAAAAAAAAAAAAAGGAATTAAAATTTAAAATTAAATTTTAATTAAAAAAAATTAAAATAATGCCAGTTTAGGGAAAAAGAAATGACAGCTCTATGAATTAAAGAGGATTATACTCAAATTATTCCTTCCCTTCATTCACTTCTCAGGAAGCGAAGGAGAAACACTACAATAATATCCTCTTTATAAAACTTTCAGAAAATAATGTATCTAAAAAAAAATAGAAAGAAATCCAAGTAGAGACTTTTTTTAAAAGAAAAAAAAAATCAGTACTGACTTCATTTCATGAGAAGAGGAAGACAGAAATTCTCAGACATAAAACACTGCAATTAATCAAAAGTGTTTGACAAGGTTTTTAACGACCAAAGCCACCAGACCCCCCTGTTTAGGAAAGGCACTAATTGATAATGCAAACCAAAACCTCCTACCAAGGCCAAGGGCTCAGTTAGAAACGCTTAAGGATGAAGATAGTGAGACAGCAGGAAATGTATTTCTGCTGGAACTGTTATCTACTCAAAACACAAATGTTATTCAACCTGAAAGACAAGAGATTATTCAAATAAAGTCCCAGGTCCTCTTCCAGCTACAGAATTCACAAGTGAATATAAAGCAAACTTGTGAATATAAGACAAAACTTATCATTTTGGGGGGAGAGGGGGGTGGTAAATGAAATATTGCTGAAGAGAACAGGAAATGGCTTGGAGTGTGTTGTTTTCACTTGGTGTCCATCAGAGCCGTGCCCACGCAGGAGGGAGAACTGAGGCCAAGGGCTGGATCTGCCCCAGGACCTTCCATTCACAGCCAGTGGAGCAGGAACTGTCCCTGCCTGCTCCGTATCCGTGGCAGGAGCACATTCCAGGGCTGCCCGCAGCGGGAGAACAGCACTTGAACTTCACCTCTGTCTATGGGAAGAGGGGAAAAAACCAACCCCCAAAGACACAACCCCATTTCCTGGGGCTGCATCAAAGCCCGACGCTGGAGATGAGCCCCGGATGTGGTTCTGAGCCCACGAGCAGCACTCCCAGAGCAGAGCCAGCCCAACACATCACACGTTTCAGGGCCCCAGGGCTCTGCAATCAGTGCACCAAGAGCAGGCACAGACGCCCTTCCGAGCTCCCCGGGACAGCCTCTGCACCAACTCCATGGGAATTTAAATGATTAGGGATATCTGTGCTTAATTTGTCACATTGGGGGGGAGGGGGGTGGCCACAGACCCCAAACACCAGAGCAAGAAGCAAAATCCAAACCTGTTCACTTTGTAATTCGTTGCATCCAAACTATATCTAGAAATGTGCTTTTAAAGTGCAGGGAATTTGCTGGGAAATCCCAATTCCCACAGTTTTTCCAGGTTTCCTTCAACGTGCAAGATGGGCAAGAAGAGAATAATGGAATATTCTGAGTTGGAAGGTATCCACACGGATCATTGAGTCCAACACCTGGACCTGCACAGACACCCCAAAATCCCCCCCTGTGCCTCAGATGTTGTGCAGACACTGCTGGAGCTCTGCAACCCTGGGGAGCCTGGTCAGTGCCCACCACCCTCTGGGGGCAGAACCTTTTGCCAATGTCCATCCTAACCCTGCCCTGGCACAGCCCCAGCCCTGTCCCTGCTCCCACAGAGCAAAGAGCAGAACAAGCAGCTCTTTAAACCAACCCCATCCCATTTACCCTGCCAAGGTCACCCGGAGGGCCCAAACAAGCCCTGCTGCTGCAAACACAGCCCATCTCGAATTCCACCTTTTGACTTGGTTTTCATCCTAGAACCAAATCCTACCGAAGGAACACAAACAGGATATTCCCGAGGCAAAATTCTCTCGGATCAAAACTTGACAGCAAGGATTGCTTGCCAAGGGAATCTTATTCCCCGCATTTGGCAGCGCTTCCTGAGTTACTAAACCTTATCCACGTCCACTGCTCAGATGCACGTCCAGTAAATCCAAAACCAAATAATTTGTTTCTGGTATTAATTCCCTGTAAACGCTACAAAGCCAATGGGAACTTTTGTTAGGGAAGTTTCCTTAAGTTATGCTGGCAGAACATCTGCCAACAGGATGGAGCAGTGTGGAAACACACTGGGCTCAGGAAAGCTGAGGACAAAAGCAGCCTGGGAGAGAAGTGGAGCAGCAGCACCTGAAGGCAACTCTGCAGCTGCTGCAGGTCAAGAATCCGTGTCAAGAACTGCAGATGCCACAGCAGTGAGGCAGGAATGCCTGGCAAGGTTAATTGGCTGCTGTGTTCAGAAGGAAGAGACAGGAATGCCATAAGCTGTTTGATTAAACTGCTCCTCCACTGCAGTTATTAAACACTCCATTCCAAAAGCCTGGAGCAACACTGTCCACAGCAGCATCCAACCCCAAACCCTCCCAGGTTGTACCACCTCATTTTACCACCCCGTGGGGTAAAATAAAGGGTAGAGAACCTGCAGCCAGGCATGGAGATGGCATTTCATAAAGTCCCCCAAATAGCCCCTGGAAACAAATATACCCATTCTCCCTGCCATGCTGCAGCCCGTCCTCCTGTCCCGCAGGATCCAGGACCAAACGCTCCGAGACATCGACTTCCTTTTGGTTGAGCATCCTGCTGGGCTGGGGCAAGGACATCACAAACCACAGTTACTCATTCACAGGGTTACAAACATGTTTTGCCAATCCCAAACCTTTAGGAAAACATGTTCCCTTTGGATCCCGGGAGCAGCTTCAGCCTAATCCCTCAAGGACCAAACAATTCCAGGTGTTTATCCTGATGAACGGCTTCACTTTTAATGCACACACACACACAGAGAACACAAACTATAGCTGCAGGATCCACCATTTGCGGTGCCAGCAGTGGCAGAGCACTGGCCCAGCACAGCATTCCAGGGTGTTATTCCAGAGGCTGTCCCGGCTCATCCCAAGCGAAGGTGGGAGAGGGAGAAGGCGCCGTCCCAGGGCGCCCCCTCCTGGCAAAACGCGGGCGGGACACCAAAAAATGAGCCAAAAATCGGTAAAAGCGGCTGGGAAATTCCCGGGTGGGGCCTGGGATGATGCAGGAGATGGGGATGAAATGGAACGGATTGATCAGGAGAACAAACTCGATGGAGGGCGAGCCCCGGAGCGTGGCACAAACAGCCGGTGCCAATCCTGCCACGCCGACAGGACCACCCACCAACAAAGACTGGGGGGACGTGGAGGATTTATTCCACATTCCCAGCGGACACAGCTGTGTCCAAGGACAGGCTGTGGCTCTGCTGGGACACACACGGGGAACACAAACACTCCCCATGGCTGCAGGGAAGCTCCTGGAGGTGGAGGGGACGTGCAAAGGGTCCCTTCCATGTCACCACTTGCTGAAATTAGGCTTGACCCTTAAAACCTCAACCCACAAGTCTCCTGGAAGAGCCTGGGAAGGCACAGGTTGTGTTTTCCACAGCCATGGATTCATCCTTCAATTCCCCTCCGCACCTCACACAAAGGTCACACCTGCCCAACTGCTCTGCCCCAAACCTGACTTACCTCCTTCAAAGCTTTCCAAGGAACTAATCCCCAAACCATCACACATCCTGGAAGATGAGCACATTTTCCACCTAACATTCAAAGAAAAACCAACCGCAGATGGATACCTTCAAACAGCAGAAAAATTACACAAACTCCTGTTTATGGGTTATAAAAGCCCTTTTATAAAGCCATTTTTAAACAAAACCAAAAAGTTTACAAAAGAAAATAAAAGATACAGAAGAATGAGTTGCTTAATATATTCCAAAAAGGAGAAAAAGAAAAGAGGGGACACAATTCCAACATGCTGAACAATAAAGGGTTCTTTTTCCTTGTGGTTCTTTTTTAATACAAAATACAAGCAAAGGATACACATACTTAAAACAGAGCTCAGGAGCAGGTATGCAGTCCTGGGAACCCTTTCAATAAAAGCAAAGCAGGGTTTTGTTATTTTTTTTTTTCTTTCTTTGCAGGTACATACAGAGACTGGAATATGTAAAATTAAGTAGCACAAAAGACCATCACACAATTCTACCAATGAATGTTGTATCTATAAATTCACGAACATGGTCAACAGTCATGTTCACTTCAACCCCTTGGAAAAAAAAAAAAAAAAAAAACAAAACAAAAAAGTGGGGGGTTTTTTTATTTTAAATAAAGCATTAATGATACATTAAGAATTAACTCCTAGNACTTAACTCCTAGTACCATGCGGATTTCAGTGTTGTCAAGGTATTGCAAGAGTTGCCAACCCCACTGGGCCCAGAGGTGACTGTTTGCAGTTGCCCCTTTTCTGTCTGCTCTTGAGATAAAAAAAATAAAAATAAAAAAAATTAAAAAGATGGGGAGGGGAACTGCAAAGAGCCTGATTTTTAGAAAAGCTCAGTGGGGGACTGCAAATACTCAAGACCAATATTCATTGCATACCATATAACGATGCCTTGCCAAAGGCCCAAGGCCCTACCTGGAGTCTCCTCCTCTACCTTCAAACTGATTTATTCAGGGTCTGCTGTGACATGATGTTAAACGAAAAATTACGTAGCTCTTATTTACAATTTTAATCCTGTAACAATTGCTTCCGCAGGAGAGAAAACAAAAAAAAAAATAAAAAAAATTAAAATTAAAATAAAAAGAGAAAGTCAAAATCACAAGTCTCGGGAACACAAAGGGAACCAGGTGTCAGACACTCCCATGCGCGCACTCACACCCGCGCACTCACACCCCAGAGAACAGACCTCGGCGCCTTGTACACACAGGAAGTCTGGCTTAAGCTGATTGAGGATTTCTCCATCCCACCCGCTATACCCCCTCCCAAAATATATATATAAAAAACCCCTTGCCCCAATATACAAAGCATATGCACAATGGTGGTTTGCAGTCACACTGAGCATGCTGGACCGGCTGGAGGGGCAGGAAGGCTGGAGTCGGGGCCAACAGTGGTCGATACAGAGTCAGCACATGGCAGGACTTGACTAGACTTAGAAATATTCGTGGTTTGTTTTTAGTAGAAAGAGTTCAATGAAANTGGTCAACAGTTATGTTCACTTTAACCCCTTGGAAAAAAAAAAAAAAAAAGAACAAAACAAAAAAGTGTGGGGTTTTTTTATTTTAAATAAAGCATTAATGATACATTCAGACTTAACTCCTAGTACCATGCGGATTTCAGTGTTGTCAAGGTATTGCAAGAGTTGCCAACCCCACTGGGCCCAGAGGTGACTGTTTGCAGTTGCCCCTTTTCTGTCTGCTCTTGAGATAAAAAAAATAAAAATAAAAAAAATTAAAAAGATGGGGAGGGGAACTGCAAAGAGCCTGATTTTTAGAAAAGCTCAGTGGGGGACTGCAAATACTCAAGACCAATATTCATTGCATACCATATAACGATGCCTTGCCAAAGGCCCAAGGCCCTACCTGGAGTCTCCTCCTCTACCTTCAAACTGATTTATTCAGGGTCTGCTGTGACATGATGTTAAACGAAAANNCATGATGTTAAACGAAAAATTACGTAGCTCTTATTTACAATTTTAATCCTGTAACAATTGCTTCCGCAGGAGAGAAAACAAAAAAAAAAATAAAAAAAATTAAAATTAAAATAAAAAGAGAAAGTCAAACTCACAAGTCTCGTGAACACAAAGGGAACCAGGTGTCAGACACTCCCATGCGCGCACTCACACCCGCGCACTCACACCCCAGAGAACAGACCTCGGCGCCTTGTACACACAGGAAGTCTGGCTTAAGCTGATTGAGGATTTCTCCATCCCACCCGCTATACCCCCTCCCAAAATATATATATAAAAAACCCCTTGCCCCAATATACAAAGCATATGCACAATGGTGGTTTGCAGTCACACTGAGCATGCTGGACCGGCTGGAGGGGCAGGAAGGCTGGAGTCGGGGCCAACAGTGGTCGATACAGAGTCAGCACATGGCAGGACTTGACTAGACTTAGAAATATTCGTGGTTTGTTTTTAGTAGAAAGAGTTCAATGAAAAGACATTCAAATGCCAGTCAACTACTGAAGTGGGAAGTCTAAAACGAGGACACACTTGAGTTGGGGAGGTGTCGAAAGGACATTGTTGGCTCTCAGAGCTCTGATGTTCCTCAGAGTACTTAAAAAACAGAAAGTCACCTTGGACAGTAAGAACAGAACAGTTAGTGTTGCTTCCTATTTGATTAGAACTTATAATCAAACCTCCCAAAACTGTAGGAAAATATTCAAAGTTCAGGGAACATCTTCTATTTGATCATATACATATAGAATATATAATTTCCACATATAGATGTGACCCCCCCCCAAACTAACATCTATATGCCAGCAACTACTTTGTGACAGCGTCCCTTTAAATATCCTTCTGCTTCATTTTTCACATCCTGCCTCCCCCAACAGATGAACGTCCACTTCTCAATCAAGTATTAAACTCATGGATCAGTTTGTAGATTTTTAAGAACCATGTGTTCAACAATATGATCTGTTATAAAAATAAACACTTCACAAACAAATTACATAAAGCAAAGCACCAGTTTCTACAGCTCAAAAGCTTCCAGCATGTTACAGTTTGCTTCCCTCCCTCCCTCAACCTGGGTGCCTCAGTGTGTATTGTACCTTTGTGACCATCACCAGTGGAGGGGGAAAAAAAAAAAGGAAGAAAAAAAAAAAGAAAGAAGAAAAAACCAGGAATTCCAGCACATCTGCTGCTGCTGCCCTGCTTGTCCATCCCCTCTCCTGTGCTGGCACAGGAGCTGGGCACTGGTGAGTCACCCAAGGTGTGCTGCTTCTCTCCCCTCACTCTTCAGCTCTGATGAAGTTAAACCAAAATTCAAAGCTTCTCAGCTGCCCATTTTTTGTCAGGCTCTCCCCCACGACCCCCTCCCGAACCCGTTTAGCTCAGCATTCCCCTGCTGATCAGACAGAAACTGAAGCAAATCATCTTGAACATGAAATTCCAACTGGAACTGCCAACTTTGACTCATCAAACCTCATGGCCAGCTCAAGGCAAGACTATTGGCATAAACTGCAAAACTGAACATGGTGGATTCAGAACGGCCAAAAGAACATATAATAGAAATTGTGAACTATTTTTTGTAAGGGTAAGACCAGGGCAGGGCTCTAGACTAACTAAACTTTAGAATAAATCCATTTACCTCTCTGCAAAGGCTCCAAAACTACAGCTGTGTAACAGAGGACCATCTTTTCAAAGCTTTCTCCTGTGAATGAAACTTTCTGCTCCAATGAACTATTCAGGCCCTCAAAGAGAAGCATTTGCACAGCTTTCCTTCAAGAAATCAGAACGCTTAACACAAATTAACTCAAAAGTTAAAACGGGAAGGTGTTGTTATTGAAAAATGGTGTGTGCTAAAAAAAATAAAAATCAAACTGCTGCATTTCTAACAGAGTAGCCAAAAGACCATTGGGGCTTAGTGTTTGCATAAACCAGCAAACAGTAAGATTTAGAAAAGGTTATAAAATCCTCAAAGAACAGGATTCCCATAGTGTTTGGGTTGTGACAGACTCAAAATGAGCATCGTGCAGCCTGAAACAGCAATGACGGATGACCATGTGAGAAAGCAGAACAGCTTTGGGAGATAAAGGGCCAAACTTGCCAGGCATAAAATAATCCAGTCCCAAACCCTGAACTGAGGACAACAGAAACAGATTTTTCACAGCCGTTTCTTAACCGTGTTAGGAACAACAACAACAAAAAAAAAAAACAAATCCAAAAATATATTTTAAGTGGAACTTACAAAATATACTCTTCAGAAAAGACCTGGTCTAGCAGGTGAAGATCCAGCTGTTTGACCAGATCAGCTGGAATAATCCTCGTACACTTTAATACCAAAAAAACCCCCAAGAACCCAAGGGATGAGAGTAGCTTGGAACAGTCTCAACTGAAGGGGAACAATTATGTGAACCAGACATTTGCATAAGTGTTTGCTATGCCAGGTTTACTCCAAATAGTTTTTAAAACATGGCCATTTATTTTCCTGTATTACCCAAGAAGCACGGGACTAGGAACAGAGGGAATGCAAGAGACTCTGCTCTCCCAGAAATCAGGGAAGAGGTGTGGGAGAGGAGAGGGGATTACATTCACTTCTTTTTCAAGATTGGTACTTCACTCCAGCCTTAAGCTGCTCTGAAAAGTTAAACCACTTAAAAAAAATAAAAGATTTACAATCGAAACAACGATCATCTTTATTGTAACGGCAACAGTAGTTTCATGAGAGTAAAGAACGTTAGAGAACTTAAATTTTTATAAGCCAAGGTAAAGTAATTTACCAGCCTCAATAAAAACCAGGGCTATGAACCACACAAGACAATCACTCGGCTGTTGTATTTAATATTCCATTCCCCATTTGAGCTCCACACTGTGCTCAGCATCCTCAGGCTCCCTATGGATTCAGCCAAGTGTCCTTCCTGATCATATTAGTGTATCACATCTAAGAGCTCTCTAAAATCCAAACAGGATTAAAAATCTGGTAACATGTGCCACCAGAAATCCAACTAATTAGCTGCCTTATGTTACCTTCAAGAGGCTGGTTACAAAATGCGTAGTTCTGTGACAAAAAAGTAGGATGCAAAGCTTGTCAGCTGGAAGATAACTGTGAGCAACGTACAGAAGCACAAAGGGTTTGAAGGAAACAAAAAAAGAAAGAAAAATTACAGGTCCAGTTCTCAATATTTCCACCAACAAACATGGCAGCAACCTCTGGATCAGGGTCTGAAAACCAAGGCTTGTGTAGTTTAATGGAGATTCAAAAAATAAAAAAACAAACAAACAAAAAAAGGATATGGCTGCTTTGATAAAAACACATTAAAATGCCACCACACACATCTCAAGTGTCTTGCATTTAGAGGGACATCCTGCTTTCCTTTTAGAACAACAGCCCTGCCACACTGCTCCCAACACTCCACTTCCTCCCAGCTCCATCCTTCACCACTGACCCTTGTCCAGCACTTCCCAGGCTTAGGGAGCTCCACCAGCAGACGTGGGAGCAAAGCCTCTCCCAGGGTGGGATGGAAGGACGAGGAAATGGAAGTGGGATGGTGGGGCTGTTCACTGCCTGCTGTCCCACACTGCAGCTGGAGAGGCTGAGGGATCACTGGAGCTTTTCTGAGGACAGATGGAGGGAGAGAAGAGAAACACTAAAGCCTGACTCATGGGATCCGAGACTGACCAGAGCACTACAGGAATCCTCTGCTTCACATCTATAAAAGGACATCCCTCGCCCCAAAAGCTA
This sequence comes from Grallaria varia, assembly GCA_013396735.1. Lineage (NCBI taxonomy): Eukaryota > Metazoa > Chordata > Aves > Passeriformes > Formicariidae > Grallaria > Grallaria varia. The sequence continues at coordinate 263,026 of VWZG01012095.1, forward strand.
AAGAATTTAGTTTTACACTATCCATTAGGGGTTTTTTTTTTGCCCTTGGAAAAACTAAAGACGTTTTCCACAATACCAAATGGAAACTGGTTTTAAAAGTTGTTTGCAATTTCTCTTCCTTATTCTGCCCATCTACAGCCAACCCTGAAGAAACAAAGTGGAGTTAAGGGACGTGGGAAGCTTGTAAGTTGTGTATCTGGATTTGGATAGAATGGGCTGCAATTTGCCTACAGCAGAACAGTTTTCTATCCAGTAAAGACAAAAAAATCTCCCATCCTAACTGGAGGGTCTTTTCTAAACCAAAGACACTGGACCATCTCGGAGTCTCTTGATTGCTTTCCATGAAAAATGTGCCTGAATCCAAGAAACACAGGTTTCCTTCCTGTGTCTCCTTTTCCTCCATTGGAATTATATCAACTACATTTTTTCTGAGTGAACTTGTCTCAACAAAAGTCTGTTAAAGCATAGGTTCATTTTTTTCCCATATATTCAAATACAGAATAACAGTTTTAAACAACTCTTACCAGCACTGGAAATCTATTCTACTCAAGGATTTGTAAGTATGGTTTCCACATATCAGTCTCAAACCTTATTGCTTCACAACTGCAATATCCCTTGAAAAAAAATATATTTAATGGTCTGTTAATTTGTCTCAAATGGCTTTCAGATTTGGCGGGGGAGGGAGAACGGAATGGCCAACAGAGAACATTGACTTCAAAATATTACTGTATAAGGGTTTCCTCTTATTAAAAAAGGATACACTGTATTAAACAGCTGAAAGTAAAGACAGCATTCAAAGCCCATGAGTCAAGCCACAGCCAAAACCGTGTTCTACCCCTAAGTATGTTTTTCTTTTCCTTTTTCTTTTTTTTCTTTTTTTTTTTAAACAAAGACTTCCTCAACTGCCATTTAATCTTCACCAGAGGGTGCTTCATCTTCAGATCCCTCGTCCCCTGACTTCTCTGGTGGAGGGCTGGCTGATTTTTTCTTTTCTGGGGGGCTTTCAGGCTCTTCATCCTCTTCTTTGGGGGATGGGGTCTTTTCTTTCGTTGCCTTGGAAGCTGTGGGGCGACCTGCCTTCCCTTTGCCTTTCACTGGACTGGGGGTCACTGAAACAAGAAAAACCTTGTAAAACTTCATCAGCAGCAAAGGCAAAAAGAGTCAGACAGTGTTACACAAACATGATTTTACAAGTCACTTCAGCAGCAGGTTTCATTACGCTTTGGCCATACCCCACAGACATTGTTTTTTGAACTTCATTATTAGCAAAGGTAAAATGAAAAGGCAGCTAACAAGACTTTAAAGCTGTTTAATTGCAAGTGCTGACTAATTGCTGGATGTGACATCATAATGAACACAGCTCTTGCCAAACCAGAACATACATCACACTATTACACTTTTAAACTTCCTGCAGAAAGGGAGAGATTTTTCCTTTGGTTCAGATTTCCCCACCTCCCACCACCCTGACAACATCACAAAGTCCTAAACAAAGCCACAAATTCGATTATTTGGCTACAAGACATAAAAACTAAGAAAGCAGCACCTCAACAGGGAAGGTTTTGACTACTATGTAGTTTTTACCAACAAGACACAGATACTAATTCAATTCCTAAAATAAGAATTAAAGCCACCTTTTTATTTCATATTACAGTTTTATATAATGGTAATTTAGTCCTCCAACATTTATGTGGGTGTCTACTGACTCCAAGATTTCCACCAAGTCCTCTAATAGCAGAAAAAAAGAGACAACAGAGGCCTCTAAAGCAAACTGAGCCACTTCCTTTGCAGCCTCACCTGTCGCCTTTAGCCTGGGCTTCGGCATTTTCTTTTCTTTCCTCTCTGGCTTGGATTTCTTGGAGACCTTATTCTTCTTCTTTTTTGAACTGCCATAATCACTATCATCATCATCTTCCACAAGGAAGTCTTCATCACTTCCTGAATCTGCTGGAAGCATAAAGAAATCTAAGGTTTTTTTGAAAAATTGGAAAGGGAGCAGAAGATACAGTTGAGAGATCTGCCAGTTAAACTGTGAGACAGGACACTGGGGAGACCTTGGGAGCCCCCACTTACGTGCTGTGCTAAAAAATTAGACTTTGGTTTCACACCAGTGCCTTAAAACCAGAAGCATTGAAAGCTTTACAATAATCCTTCAGGCCTGCTTACAAAGACACATATCTTTGGAAAATACACAGATCTCTACTGCAAACATGAATTCTAGATGTGAAAAACCTAAGTTTGGTCTGTTGGACAGACACAGAGTAAAAAGTAAATTACTAGGAAGGACAATTTGTGCCTTCAGTGTCACAGTCAAAAAGGAAACTGTTCCTTCAGTTGTGTGGCCAGACCCATAAACTCACATCTGGCACTAAGACCACTACATTTTTTACAATCCCATTTACTCACTCTCCTGGAACTGGGCCTCATCATCCTCTTGCTCTTCCTCCTCACTCCCCACATCATCCATGAGCATCTCTCGTTGTTTAGAGGCTGCTTTGGATGCTGCCTGTCGCTGCTGGCGAACATTTTTGTGGTCTTCCTTCTCGTCCTCACTGTCCTCTGCAGCAAAAGTCACCAAGTTGTGATAAATACCCATTACAGACCCCCTGTCTTGGGGCAGCACATGGGCAAGGTGAGGGTCAACTCATTTGAGACTTAATAAAGACACTTAATAGCTGAGCTGGGAGGACAACAGTCACATTCAACAAAATAAACTCCTTTCTGTAGTTCCTTAACTATCAGTAACCACTTTTGTAAATGTCTGGGGTTTTTTACCTGCAGGCCTTTTCCTGGATTTGGAGGCTGCTCTCTTATTCTTGTCTGGTTTAGCTTTTTTTCCTTTTTTGCTTTTTTGAGAGCTCTCATAGTCACTGTCAGCTTTGCCATCATCTGCTCCTATGTCATCATCTTCACTGCCAAAATCTTCATCTGCAAGGAAAAGGTACCAAGATGAAGGCCTCTTGTATCATTCTGAAATAAGGATGAAAACTACAGGGAAGAGATTAACAAATCCACCCCCCTGTGAGGACAAACTTGATAGTACCATCAAATTACACAACAAAAAGTCATCCCAAACCAGGGTGGGAAGTAACAGCAGTAGAGGTAGAATCCAGCCTAAGGTAAGTGTATTAGAAGTGCTGCTCTTCTAGTCAGAGCTATGTCAAATCCTACTCCTGCAACTCTCACAAACTGGTTTGCTAGAGACACAGCCTACTTTGAAGATATACCAGTACAATGTAGTTACCTGCAGAGTGTGAATCATCTTTCTTAGTCTTCACATCTTTGTCTTCTGAATCCTCACTGAAAATGAGAGAAAGAACAAAGCTGGAGTGCTGTTTTGACTTCAATTTCAGTCACTATTGTGTGGAAAGTAACAGTTTTTAAAGAGCAAGCTGATGTCCAGGCTGGGAACATGCACTTCTCTTGGACATTACCACATTTTACTTTGGGATTACTCAGATGTACATGCAATGATCACAGCTGGAAAGACAATGTTCAAACTCTGAAGGACACAAACTAACATGGAGTCAAGTGGTTTATATGCTCAACCTAAAAGGGAATAAAGGCCTATTCTGAATAGATTTATAGTCATCACTTGTCTTTATGTCATTGTTTAGATTCCACTCTGTGCAAGAGCTGTACAGCACTTAACTGGCACCAGTTTGGTCCAGGCTCTCTCAAATAATCTGATCTCTGATGGAGAATAAAAAAAGGCACCTTTGGGTTATAGAACAAGAACCAGCTGGCAGATCCTCCACCCCTAAGGCTGATGTCTGTCATGAAAACAGACAAATGATTTAATAGGTCTTATGGCAACCAGACAAGGACCATGGTTGTTGTGAAATGGAAGATACCCCCACTCTACAGGAAACTTTCACTGTTGAGTTCAGCAGGGCATCACTGACAACTGAGTCCTCCCAGACTGCTGGAGCAACTCAGTCACAAGTTACTGTGTTTATGAAATAGATAAAATGAGAAACCACCCCCCCCCAAACTAACAAATGCCCCCTGCCCTACCCCATTTAACCGCTGAGCACAGGAATGTCCTGAGCACACTGCAGACATGGAAAATGCACTGCACCTTGCCACTAACTCACCTGGAGAACGTGAACTGCCAATTTCTGTAACTCTGATCATATTTCTCCCCATTCCAACTGTCTGGCTCTGGAAAGCTCTTTTAGTGATGAAGTACTAGTGACAAGTGCTTTACACATGATTTCTCTGTCTACTCACATAAGGAAGAACCATCTCACTGTCTAAGCTGGTTATGCAAGTTCTGTGAGTGAGAGCTTCCAGTCTCACACTGCAGACTTGAACTGCACTCAGAGTCATTCCTCTTAGAAGACACTGCTCCCCACACACAGGACAAGGTTTGGAGACACGTTCCTAACAGATCAAGAGCTTCTTTTACCTGTCCTCCTGAGAATTCTTCCCAGATCGCCTCTTACTTTTGGCCTCTCGGGGAGAGGAGCGGATTTTCTTGGATGGGGGACCTGAATCTCTTCCATAATCTTCATCTGGATGGGACAGTACAAAATGGGTTTGAATCAAACTCCTATTTCCCAGCAAACTGACTTCCTCAGCTCTAACTTACACTGATCATTTCATGCACAACAAAAAGAGGTCCTTCAAAAAAAAACAAAACAAACAAACAAACAAACAAACAAAAAAACAAAAACCCACAAAGCTTCAAAGGAGATCTTATACAAGCAAAGTCCTATCTTAAACTAGTGATTTACCTTTTCTTCTGCCAACAGCACAATAAAAATGCTGTGTACAGTCAAGTCTGACACAGGGGTAATCGGAAACATATAAAAAAACTCACAAGACTATCTCATTTTACAGTTAGTCAGTTATTATATTAACCTATAAAAATTAACACCCATACATATTTCTACACACTTTTAACAGCAAACACTGTTTACTGTCCTATGACGGGGAAAAAGTGTGCCATGAGATAAGAGTTCACAGCATAACTTTTTACAACTATTACACAATACTTCATTCAGTACATAACAGGGCTGCAATTAAGAACTAAGCATATTTGTTTCAGATTAATTATCAGTGTAACCTGATAAACAGTAGTACTGTGTCTTCTAAGAACTCAAAACATGTTCCATATGGCTCCCAGAAAATTTTCTTTAATTCACACAGAACATAAAGATTGTATTTTCTTAATTGCAATTCCCCCAAAAGCCTGGTATTATGGGCTCAACCAGCGTCCACCAAAATAAATGGAAAACATGTTTTACTGTAGAAAAAAGTGGCATCAGGGAGATTCAGAACATAACATAGACCAAGGAAGGAAGTTGCTGCCAACAGCCTCGAGGCACTACAACAATACAAGCATTAAATAATAAGATTTCTATCACCATTGTTTGTTTAATACAAAACATATGAAAATCATTATATTTTCAAATACTTATTAACAGTTCAGGCTGTGAAGAGCAGAAACTCCTTAGAACGTGAGTTAAAGAAAAACAATTAATATACATGGCAATAACGAACGGCTTTAGCCCATGAATACTATACTGGTAAGGAAAAAGTCATTTACCAGCATCGTCTGATTCCTGAAACTGGGAGTAATCGACCACCTTCCTGTTCCTGGTAAAAAGCAGGAAAAAAACATAAATTAGGAATTCATAATTACAGAGATACAAAAGCCTTCTTTAAGTAAAGAAGAAGTGCCATATCCTTGCTTCCACTGCTGGATTTGTAGTTCAAAAAAATCCCAAGGAAACTCTCAATCAGCCACCTAAACCTCTGAAGTCACAAGTGAGCATACAGTATATTCCAGCATTTTCCTAAAGTGATATTACAACAGTCTGAATTATAATCTCAGAGTCTGAAAATGCTTTTCAGTAAGTACACAAATATTTTCTCTAATAACTTCTTAACTGCACTGTTTTGAATTTCTGCTTCTCACAGCTCAATATACCCACACTTGCCACTCACAGCTTCTCCTGGAATTTTTGTTTTCCCGCATGATCCGTTTCTAAAGCAAAATTTTAAGTGCTCACTGGGGCTGCTGGGAGTTTCCTCCATGAGTTGCAGTGATCCTCTAGGAAGATGTCAAAGCTGTTGCACTGCTTGACTGTACCACACCAGTGAAACCAGACACACATTTCACCCAACCCGTGTTTGTAATGAATGAACATTCACCTGTATTTCTTCACCTCGTTGGCGCCTTCTCTGCTCTTTAACCAGGCACTGAGGGATCATTAACAGTGCCAATGCAATGGCCAATTCTAGACAAAATTAGTTACCTACACAAGCAGCTATTACTGAAACTGATGCCTCACTGGCCAAGAAAATTAGATCTGCTTCTCTAACTTACTGAAACCTCAAAAATGAAATAGAAGCAATTGGTGGCTATTTTATCAGCACCTTGTCCATCAAATCCCAACTACTTTACTGACAAGACATAACTGCCCTGTAATACAACTACTAGAGGGAATCAAGACAACTCAAATGTAATTCGTTTTTGGGGCTACCTGATAATGACTCCAAACCCTCCTTGTAACTACTACCTACATGGAATGGAAGGAAGTAGGCACAGCTGGAAAAGGCCTCCCCCCACAGCCACTTTTCTACAATCCTTTTGGCCCAAAGCCAATGACAAATTTGATTTAGTTGGAATCATCACATGAGCTCACTTGTACAGCTAGAAAAGTCAGGAAAACAGACAAAGTGCCCTAGCCGGCATCTCAGACATGAGGAGCACTGCAAAGAGAACCCAACAACAGCTCCATCCACACACAGATCCAGCCCTTTCCTCTCTCCCCCTCTCCTGCTCTGCAGGGCATGACTGGGCAACTTCACACTCAGCTCCCACACTGGCATCAACATCATGCACTGCTCATAAGCCTCTTTAGTTGAAAGACACCCAAAGTCATCTCTGTGTTGTGGCTGTTGATCCATTTCAAATCAATTTTATGTTGCCCTTCTGCACAAGTACCTTTAATTCATGACTTACAGCACCAGCCTTCAACAGGTGAAGGAGCAAAATTCTGCTTCAACCCTACACCAAGACCCTCAAAATAATTATAAACCAAAACCCAAAACAAATCTCTCAAAAACCAAAAAACCCCAAACAAAACCACAACTCCCCAAACAAACAAGCAGGCAAATAAATAAAAGAAAGGCAAGACCAGTCATTGGATTTCTGCAGGTTGAATCCCATCCAAGCCTCAGAGCACGTGTGAGCGGAACAAAGTACAACAGCAGCGTGGTGCAGAGAACTGCTCAGCCACTCACAGGCTGAGTGTGGTAAAACACCAATTCAGGAACAGTTATTGGCAAGGCTTGTTATGGCTCATCATCCAGGGATTTACATTCCTATTCCAACAGGTAGTCCTCCTGACCCATCTCACATGTGAAAACACTAATTTTATCCTGGTGAGCATCTGCAGGCAATGAAGTTACTAAATATGATGTCTGGTTTGGTGTAAGTACCAAGTATTAGGGTTTTTTTCCCCTACAAAGCCATAAATGGAGGAGGGGAGTGGAAGCAGAATTTCCATATATTCTGTTCCAGCAGCTTTGTAAAACAGCAGTTTTGGACACCTCTTATCTAACAAACAAGATGGAAATTACAGTATTTCCACTGTGTAAGATGGTGTTGGTTCTTCAGATAGACACACATTAAATCAGGTACTGAAAATGTAAGTGCCAGCTGTAAAACTGACAAAAACATTGCCCCTATGGAAAATATCCTACCTCCAAGCACTGTCCCCTGTGTTTTCAGCTACTAAGTGAATCCTGCTCAGCTTTCCTTACCTGGTGAACAGGAGTTGTGATCTTTGTATTAAAAAAACAGAAATCACTATTATAAAAGAAAACAAGAGAAAGTTTCCTTGTATAATCTTACTTTGCAGGGCAAGGAGAAGAGTGGAGTAAAGAGGGAATATCTGCACCAATATTACTGAAGACAAAAATCTGCCAGTTGCCAAAAGAACCAGGGAAGCTCAGAGGGACAGACAGAAGCACCAACCAACCTGCTCCTGCCCTTCTCCTCATCATTCATCTCATTTGGATCAACTTATGGTTTTATTTAGAACTGTCAACAGCACTGATAATTATGAGTTTCCAACAAGAGACTGCAACATTTATTACACCAAGGAGATAAAAACACACTGTGTAAGTTCACTGGAGTTAAGAGCCAGAAAAAGATATTGCTGGTGTTGTCAATGAAGAGTCTCTTTGCCATTAGCAAAATCTTGAAGAGGTTAAGGAAAGCAACCAGACTTAAAAATAAACTCTTTGTTAAATCCAGTTAGACTGAGCATAAAAAGACAGGCTAGCGGACATCTGGGATGGGTATTGTTCAATCTGGCTTAAAATATGCACTGAAATGTAAAGGTAACTTCCTTGCTAATTCATCTTAACATTTCAAGTGTGCAAGTGAGAAGGAACTGGGGCAGAAAAGGTATACAGAGAGGTCGAACAGCAGAAGTTTTAGTAACAGCTGTCAGTCCAGTATTTGTGGAATAGACAGCAACTCATCTAGTAAGTCATCAACACGTTGGGATAGGAGGACTTAGCTAAGTAATACTCAAAAGACTTAAAGACAGCTCAGAAACGCAGATTAATTCTTGCAACCTATACCTGATGCCTACCAAACTGCAATTTTAAAGTTATGAAATGCAGTATCAACATGTAAAAAGATCACTAAATGCCTATTAAACTGAGTAAAGATTGTATAATAATACCTCATCTACAGCTACTGAGGTCCCTAAGCCCTCTTTGTAAACCAATCAGAATAGACTCTACAATCAGACAGAAATATTCTGGGGTTTTTTAATGGAATGCTTAGATCCCCCGATATTTCTACAAGCATCAAAATCCACAGGTAAAGTCCAAATTAAAAAAAAAAACCAAACAAAAAACCAACAATATATAATCCTGAAAAGCAACGCTAAAAGGAGTCTTCAAAAGTCAAGTCCCTGATCCCATTCTACACAGAAGAGGAACGTTGAGGTCAAATGACAATCAGCAGAAGCAACAACCTACCCTCTAGTACAATACAGCAACCAAAGTGAATGGGATTAAATGGTTACTGACATTCTGTACTTGTTTTTAAGTACAGCATTTAACCAATATAACCATCCAACCAAGGATCTGTGAACAACAAAGCTGCAGCCACTCCCTCACCCCCAGGGCTGGTGGTTGGCATCACTTTCTACTTCTCATTCCAGGAGGGAAAGGTGTCCCCTTTGAGGCCAATATCCTCAATAAATATTGCCATTAAAAGCACCTTTTGGTGCCTTTTTTATACAGAGAAAATATAAATGACAGCCAGAAGTGTTTCTTGCAGGTATTTTCAGAGCTGCACCAAGCAAGCCCGCAGTGCTGGATTTGGGCCTTCCATGAACATGGACTTACAATCACCATCAGAAGTTGGCACGTGGGGTCACAGCCTGTTTAAAAGTGGCACAACTGTGCTCAGAGAGGACTCAGCAACTAGAGGTTCCCAACTACAGAGGTCACTGTTTGGGGCTGGGCCTGGTGTAACTCCAAATTCTGTAAGACCAGGCACAGCTCAGGGTATCTGCAGAATTTTTAGGGATACACATGGCTTGAAACTCCATAAAGCAGTTGAATGATTTATGCAGAAACAATTTAAGCAGCCTTGTGCCAGTTTCTTTATTCCAATCTAACTATAATTGGGAAGATTTTAATATAGAAGTGTTCTGGTGCAGAGCAGGGCAGGGGAAACCAAACCCAAATATCCACCCCACTCCCCCCACCCAAATCACTTCTGCACCCTGTGTTGTCTCTGGAATTTTGATCTTTTTTGTACCTCTTCATTCTCTCTGTTTCTCTTTAGACTGAGAGCAAGGATCATCTTTTTACTCATCTGCAAAGTGTCCACACCTATCTCTGGAACACCACACAGTTCTAAGGGCCAATCCCTAAGGAACTGTTGCTTTCCTGCTACCCCATGGAGGTTTTTTTCCAGAATCACAATATTTATACTTCACATTGCCCAGGTTCAACACTGGCAACAAGTTATATTTAATAGATTTTCTTTTTTCCTGCAAGTAAAATTTCACCCTTCTGCTGCAGTGCCAACAAGAGACGGATTCAAATCCAGGAAAATTAAGGATTAAAGCCTTGAAGCACTGAGATCAATTCATAACTGGCTTTAATCTTAAAATGAACCACCAAAAAATCCCTGGGATTTCCACACCTGCCCACAGCATCTCAGTTTGCCATGACTCCTTGTAACGACCAGCAAGTGGAAGCGAACAGTGAGGAAAAACAGAAGCCAACTCCACTGAAAGTCAAAATTCTGACTTAAAACACATTAATTGATAATGCATATAAAAAAGTAGTTCAAAGTATTTTATTTAATTTCTTTTATTGTATCCCTATAATATTTCACATTGTAGGGATGTAATAACGTCACCACCAGCCCCAGTTGCTCTTTGCAGTACTCAGGAGAGTTACCCACAAGATGCAAACATTCAGTAATTTCAGGTTCCTTTACTTTTTACTTCTTGCCTTTTTCTAACAATAGTGCAAACACCATCATTATCCATCCAGGTGAAATTTAATTGTGCAGAAAGTACTTGGCACATGAAGCCTGTAAATACCAGGACTTTGTTACTACTACTTACCAGTTTTAAGGAACTGACTTCAACAACCAGACTGAGTTTTAAGGCAGCGTTCTATGACAAGTGCAGTAAAAACTGGTGATATATGTTGGATTTTATTAAGTTCACCGTCTTATATTCACTAGAAACCAGCAGACATAATAAATTAACTCAAAGAACACTGACTAGAGAAAAACTTTTTCAATGCTAAATCTTACTCTGATGAAGAACCTTTCACCAGGCTTCCATACTACAAACCACAAGCTAAGATAGCCAGAAAAAAAAATCATTTCAGAATTAATTTATTAATGGATTTAAATCTGTTAGCAGAGTTCCCTAGTTAATATTTAGTAGAGCAATAAATATAATGTAGCAGCCACTGAATATTTACCTTTTTTCCCTTGGAAGGGCTATTAAATACAGATAGAGGACTGCCACATCTATCCTGACACATGCCAACAGATTTTGTGCTCCCAACAACCTGCTGGACTTTGGTGCTTTATTTTCCTGTAGACCTGGGCCTATCAGCTGAGGATGAGACAAATCAGACCTTTCGCATCACTGCATGGCTGGACAGGGCGGGGACAAGGGGGTTAATTGTAATTATTTTTCAGAAATGGTTGCAAAGTTACTTAACACCAGCAAGCTCAGAAACTCTGCTTTTAAAGACACAAACCTTCCCTTGCCTGCAGCAAGACTCCAGTGCTCAACCACCTGCATTTAAGTATCCCCCCAAGCAGCAGAGTCACATCACCACTAATTCGGGCACACAGGCACTGCCGCTCAGGATCAGAGCACTGGTCCATCCAGTACACCATCCTGCCTTGCTAAAGGCCAAAACCTGATGTTGCAGAGCAGGGTACACATAGTTCTATTAATCCACCTTTTGGAGCCCAGACAATCCCCAAGTGAGCTTTATTTGCCCTTCCCTCTCCATGCAGGAACACACTGTCAGTCAAAAAAAAAATGAGCTATGACACAATTGTATCACCAATCACTGAGCTACTTCACTACTTAGCAAAGTACCCCTGGTTTCCATTTATTTTTTAACTCTCAAGTATTAGAGACACCACTTATATATCAAGTACATCATCTATAAATGAATATATGTAAGAACTACAGCCACAATTCATTTCATTTTTATTATTGAAAATATCCAAAATAACCAGCATCCATGCCCCAGACCAGGCTTACTGGGAACAAAAGTACAACCAGTTAATTGAGGTCCTCTGCAAATGAAAACATTTCAGAGCATTAGCAGAGCACCTTGGGAAACCTCTTACGCTTTTTATAAAAACAACTTAAATCACAAGTTTCCTCTCTAAAATCACAAGTTCACTCTCTCTGCAGAGAAAAGTAAAAAGGAACACATTCCTCCCCCCTCGGTAAACTTTCAGATACAAGGCAAGTCCACAGAATATCCTAGGCTGGCAGGGACCCACAAGGATCATCCAGTCCAACCCCAGGCCTTGTACAGACACCCCAAAATCCCACCACGTCCCCAGGAGTGGTGCCCAAACCCTCCTGGAGCTCTGGCAGCCTGGGGGCCGTGCCCCCTGCCCTGAGCAGCCTGTTCAGTGCCCACCACCCTCTGGGGGAAGGACCTCTCCCTGATATCCCACCCAACCCTCCCTGACACAACCCCAGGCACCAAACCCCGACCACGACACACCTCCAGCCCAGCAGCTCCTCAAGCCTCAGCCCACAACCGCCCCGGCGAACACACCCCAGCAAAGCCAAGC
>VWZG01012095.1:275989-289142 GCA_013396735.1 Grallaria varia
CACGGCGCGCAGTCCATGCCCACTCCCCCGCCCCGCCCGCTCCCCCCGCCCGCGGCGGGCAGGGCGGCGCGCACGCGGGGCGCAGCGCGGCGGCAGATTCGCTACGGGGTGCGGGACACCCCGCGGGCACCGCAGCGCTCGCAGCGCTCACCCCGCACGCCCCGCAAGGCACGGAGGGTCCCGCAGACGCCGCGGGCGCCGCGGCGATTTTTTGCCGCCGCTCCCCCGCGGGGTTTGGCGCGGCGCGGCGCGGCCCCGGGGCCTCGTGCCGCAGATTCGCCGCGCGGGCCCCAGCGCGGTTTTGGAGGGAAAGCGGCGCCGGGAGCGGGTCCGGCGGGATTAATTATTATTGGGGGGGAAAAAAACCCCAAGAAATTATTTTCAGCAGCGATCTTATCATCAGCACCACTTTTCCCGTGCTGGTCAGCAGGTGATGCCAAATCCAGGCAAAGTCCGCTGGAGATACTTGGCTTTTAGAATGTGAATTCCCAAGAAACCCCCAAATTAGTGATTTTGTTTAGAAAAGGAACCGCTTTAACCGTGGGAAAATTAAATGTATCCCCCGGTCATTAAAATGGCAGCTTCTACAGTAACAACTCACTTGGATCCTTAGAGAGGCTCATCCTTGCATTTTATTAAAAATAAGACTTAAAAATATATTTTGAGCTGTTGGGTTGTCTGGAAAGACTGACAATACGAATGTGGTCAGCTTTATAGCAGTAATTACAATTACAGGATAATTGGAGTTGATTTAATGCCCTGCTCCAGCTTCACTTGTCTGCCTTGGAATTATGGCCATTTTCCTGCCCAATCCTGTCCTTTGTGCCACTCAATATCCATAAAAATGATGATGATAATGGAAAAAAGAGGCCCTTGGAGCACATCCAGCCCCAAATCCCTGGAATGAGGTGCCCTGGGGGTGGGGGAAGGTGCAGGAACCACAGCAAGGAATTGTTGGCTCTGAGCTGGATGGGATGGGATTTAAACCCAGCCTGGCTCAGGGAGATGCCCCAATTTGGCACGTTTTTAGCTCAATAAAGCCTCGGCGGTTCGGGCTGTCGGGCTGGGAAGGACGCGGCTCCCTCGGCTGTGCCCGTCCCTGTCGTGCCTATCGCGACTTAGGGCAGCGCGGTTAGGGCAGGGCCAGCCCGGCCCGGGGCAATTCCGGCCCCTTTTGTCATGGAATTCTTGCCAGGCTCCAGAGCATCCCCCTGGGATAGGGACAAACCCCCCGGGGGACACGGGGACAGCCAGTCCTGGCAGGAGGGAATCCCCCTGGAATCCCTTGGGAATCCCCCTGGAATCCCTCTGGGATCCCCCTGGGGTCCCTCTGGGATTCCTTTGGAATCCCCCTGGAATCCCTCTGGAATCCCTCTGGGATGCCTCTGGGATCCCACTGGAATCGCTCTGGGATTGCTCTGGGATCCCTCTGGAATCCCCCTGGAATCCCTTTGGAATCCCCCTGGAATCCCCCTGGAATCCCTCTGGGATCCCACTGGAATCGCTCTGGGATTGCTCTGGGATCCCTCTGGAATCCCCCTGGGATCCCTCTTTAATCCCTCTGGGATCCCCCTGGGATCCCTCTGGAATCCCTCTGAGATCCCTTTGGAATCCAGCTGGAATCCCTCTGTAATCCCCTGGAATCCCCCTGGAATCCCTCTGGAATCCCACTGGAATCCCTCTGGAATCCCTCTGGGATCCCCCTGGGATCCCTCTGGAATCCCTCTGGAATCCCACTGGAATCCCTTTGGAATCCCTCTGGAATCCCCCTGGGATCCCTCTGGGATCGCTCTGGAATCCCCCTGGAATCCCTTTGGAATCCCTCTGGAATCCCCCTGGGATCCCTCTGGGATCGCTCTGGAATCCCCCTGGAATCCCTTTGGAATCCCTCTGGAATCCCCCTGGGATCCCTCTGGGATCGCTCTGGAATCCCCCTGGAATCCCTTTGGAATCCCTCTGGAATCCCCCTGGGATCCCTCTGGGATCGCTCTGGAATCCCCCTGGAATCCCTTTGGAATCCCTCTGGAATCCCCCTGGGATCCCTCTGGGATCGCTCTGGAATCCCCCTGGAATCCCTTTGGAATCCCTCTGGAATCCCCCTGGGATCCCTCTGGGATCGCTCTGGAATCCCCCTGGAATCCCTTTGGAATCCCTCTGGAATCCCCCTGGGATCCCTCTGGGATCGCTCTGGAATCCCCCTGGAATCCCTTTGGAATCCCTCTGGAATCCCCCTGGGATCCCTCTGGGATCGCTCTGGAATCCCCCTGGAATCCCTTTGGAATCCCTCTGGAATCCCCCTGGGATCCCTCTGGGATCGCTCTGGAATCCCCCTGGAATCCCTTTGGAATCCCTCTGGAATCCCCCTGGGATCCCTCTGGGATCGCTCTGGAATCCCCCTGGAATCCCTTTGGAATCCCTCTGGGATCCAGCTGGAATCCCACTGGGATTAATTTTTATTAGAGGACGAAGGAAAAAAAAGCAGAACATCATTAATTTCAGCAGCGATTTTATCATCAGCACCACCTTGCCTGTGCTGGTCAGCAGGTGATGCCAAATCCAGGCAAAGTCTGCTGAAGGTATTTGAGTTTTAGACTATAAATTCCCAAGAAACCCCCAAATTAGTGATTTTGTTTAGAAAAGGAACCGCTTTAACCGTGGGAAAATTAAATGTATCCCCCGGTCATTAAAATGGCAGCTTCTACAATAACAACTCACTTGCATCTTTATAGAGGCTCACCCTTGCATTGTATTAAAAATAGGACTTAAAACTATATTTTGATGTGTTGGGTTGTCTGGAAAGACTGGTTTGACAATACAAATATGGTCAGCTTTATGGCAGTAATTACAATTACAGGATAATTGGAGTTGATTTAATGCCCTGCTCCAGCTTCACTTGTCTCCTTTGGAATTATGGCCATTTTCCTGCCCAATCCTGTCCTTTGTGCCACTCAATATCCATAAAAATGATGATGATTATGGAAAAAAAGAGGCCCTTGGAGCACATCCAGCCCCAAATCCCTGGAATGAGGTGCCCTGGGGGTGGGGGAAGGTGCAGGAACCACAGCAAGGAATTGTTGGCTCTGAGCTGGATGGGATTAAAACCCAGCCTGGCTGGCTCAGGGATGCCCCAATTTTGCACGTTTATGTCCTGCCTGTAGCTCAGCAGAACTCCAAAAAACGAGGGTGTTTCAGTGTAAAGGCTCTAATTGGTTTTGCTGGTGATACAGAGCAGTTCTCAGCGTGTGTTTTATCCATTCCTTTTATTGTTATTTTTAGTTTCAACTCATGATCCCATCTCTTAGGACTGTCGAGGCAGGAAAACAACCACCACTAACCGAGTCATGTCCATTTTTTATTTCAAACTGTTGCAAACACTGCGTTAGTTACTCATTGATGGGGATTAAACCTCCCAGCAGTTTTTCCCCCTTTACATAAACACAATTAATACTGCAGTTTTACAGGAATCAGACCCCCCCGTCTCTAAAATGATTGTGTAACGGCAAGCAATTAAAAAAAAAAAAGAGCTAAGTTTTGATATCGTGGACTTATTTATGCCCCATAATCTGCTTTTAAATTCTCCTGCAGTAAAAACTTCCAGCTGTGTGGGACACAAAAGGCAAAGGCACCTGCACGGGGAGATCCTTTCCCTGCCTGCTCGGGGTTCCACTCGAGCTCAAGCAACAGCCCTTTCTGGGGTGCAACTTGGGGGTGTTTTGGGGGTTTTTTGACATTTCTCTGCTGTGTTCTCAGATATTACCCAACAGAAGTGTGGAAAATGACCCTCCTCGAGGCACACGTTGGGACTGGAAACAGCTGGGCAGAACAGAAATTATGTAGGATAATAATAGTTATAATAATAATAATAATAATAATAATAATAATAATAATAATAATAATAATAATAATAATAATAATACTAAAAGATCTTCCTTTGGCTCTTTGCTTGACTTTTAGAGGCACTTGGGAGAGAGGAGGTGCAGGCTGAGAGGTGCAGACACCAGAGAGGCACCGGTAGGTGTTAAATTGATGTGTGAAAGAGGTTTTTCTGCCCAGGAATTCCCTCCCAACTCAAAGCATTCCATGATTCTGCAGTTGGATGGAACAGGAGCTGGGAATTTTCAGTGCCAAGCTGAACTGAGCAGGAGGTGGGTCCTGGGCAGGGCTTTCTCCATCGTTAAGGCTCTAACACTTCATCTCTTTGCCAAAACACTTTAAGGTGCATATACAAAAATGAATAAATAACACCTGAATCTCAGCAGTTTCGGGACAGATAATTTAAAAATTTAGATGTCTCCTCATGTTCTACAAAGAACTAGAAATATTTATTGGATTAAAACCCATTTTCTTTTTTTAACACAATGAAGTAAAATTCAGCAAGACACTTCAATTTTGATTCTAAACAGCTCTCCATGTTTCTACAGTGAAAACAATGGCACAGAAAAGGGTCTAAGCCCAAATTTGGCAATATTTGCACCATGCAGTCCTAGCCTGGGTATTTCAGCTTTTAATTCAAACACTGGGACTCTAGTTCTGAACTTCTTACTGTTCACTTATCAATTCTTTTCAACCCCAGAGAATGAAAACTCAGGGTTTTTTGTGCTTAGTGAAGGTTCCTGTTCTTGCCACCTTCTTCCTATGCAGAGTAAGAAAAGACAGGCAGAGGGGGAAGAACTTGCCAAAGAAAACCAATCCTAATTCAGCAGGAATCGGGACAGAGCAATTTATAGTCCTGTTTTCAAGGGGAAAAACACCCCTGAAGGCCATTTGCTGAAACCCAAACCTAAAACCCGGGGCAGGGCAATTCTGTAACATCACCCACTGGCATCACAGAGTCCTGCAATGCCTCAAACCCACCAAAAGCCACCCAAGATTTGCAGGCCAGCCCTGCAGTCTGGCTCTCCTGCAAAGCCTCCTGTGAGCCCTGCTCTGCTTGGACCACTTTTTGGGCACCACTTTTTCCTCCCCACTGAGTACCTGGTGGGGCAGAAGGCACCGAGGAGGAGCAGGGAGGGGTTTCTTCATTTCCTTTGCCCCCACAAATCTCCTCCTCCTCTTCCCCCTGCCCCACTAAAAGCAGCAAGGGGAGTTTTTTTAGGTGTGTTTTTAGGTTTCCTACACCAGCCCTGCCACCAAATTGCCTCCCGGCCGCAGGACAATGGGGGGGAAGGCAATTCAGCAGCAGCTGCAAAGCTGTTTGGGAGCAGAGGGACAAGAGGGGGTGCTGAAAGGGAAAAGGGCTGTTGTTCTGGCACACAAAAGGAGTTTACAGCCCGTTCCTTGCCCAGCGCCCCATGCCCCCCAATAAAGGGGCAGCGGGATGGGATAATGGGATTGTGCCGGGGGGGAAGGACAGAAGGCAGCTGGACAATTCCTGACCAAAGCTGGAGGTCTCTGCTGTCCAACACCACAGGCAGAACACAGGGAAGGGAGAGGGGCTGGGCTGCAGTTCCCAAATCCACCCTGCTGCTCTCACAGCTCTGGCTCCGCGGGCACCACGTGGATCCACATCCCCCTTCACATCTTCAGGACGCCCAGTGGCAGTGACGAGACGTGCTGGTCCCTCCAGGAGAGGCTCTGAGATTCCAGAGCGTGGAGTGAAAGAGCTGGAATTCCAGGCTGGGAATGCACAGGGCACAGGGGGACCTCCTGGACTCCGGGTGTGAGCCGAGGTCACTGCAAGGTGCCTCTGGGTATGGTGGGTGCAGGTGGTGGGATATAAAGGTGCAACAATAGTAAAAATATACCTTCAACAGCCTGGGACAGGCCAGCACGTGGCAGAAGGTGAAGTGCTGAGAATTTTAAAAAATAAATGTAATCCAAGCCGTGTGCTTGGGCACAGACCGTGCTCCAGCAGAGCAGCAGAGCTCCAGCTGCACTGGGAAAAAAACAAAGAGGGATCTTCCCCCTCCTCTTCTCTCCACTCCTGACTCAAGTCACTGCAGCAATCCTTTACTGAGAAAGAACACTCACTAAAGAGACAGCAGCCCGGGTGAAAAAACACCCCCAAACCAGCAACAGCCACTTTAGGGAGGAATGAGGATGACAACAAAAGGACCATCACTGCTGGACCCGAGGAGGTGCCGTGCCAGGGGCTCTAACAACAAGCCCAGCCTGGTGGGGAGGTCTCTTTTAAGTGAATATAATCCCCACTCCCAGCAGTGGAGGTGCTTCCATCACCCGTGGATGAGGACATCATCTTTTCAATCAGCACTCTGGAAGAGAAACATTTGGCAGTTTGGTTTGGGGGTTTTGGTTTTTAACCAGCAGTGCAGAGAAGAAACAGCAATTCAGCCCAGAGGGACACAAAACTCCAGAAAATGATTGAAAAATCAGGTTTAGGGACTTCACAGCACTGGCAAGAGGATTCCTGTGATTACCTGGCAGCGTCAGGAGGCTCTGCAGTGACTGGATAATTAAAAACACCTCCTGCATCCCCTTCATCTCAGGCCCAGAGACGCTCCCTAGGTAGCACCTGGCCAAGCTCAAGATGAGCTCTGAATACCCAAACTAGGTTTAGATTAGATATTAGGAAAAATTCCTTCACAGGAAGGGTTGTAAAGCCTTGGAAGGGGCTGCCCAGGGCAGTGGTGGAGTCACCAGCCCTGGAAGTGCCCATAAACATGTGGGTGTGGCACTTGGGGACAAGGTGAACATGGTGGTGGCACTGGGCTGATGGTTGAACTTGATGATCTTGAAGGTCTTTTCCAACCTTAATGACTCCATGACTCCAAAAACCTTTCAGAAAAGGCCAAATTCTCTGCTAAAGGATTGATGCATCACAAGAGGATTTCTGATCTCTTGACACAAGAACTCCCACCCTCCTGGCAGAGGCCATCAAGTGAAAAAACATCCTTGGTGTGAAAAAATGTCCCTGGTGTGAAAAAACATCCCTGGTGTGAAAAAACATCCCTGTTGTGCTCCGAAGAATTTCTGGCTTCACAAGCACGTCTGAGCTTATCCAAGGAGAGAACTCCCAACCTTTCGGAATTCAGTTTCCTCTTGGGAGATTTATTGTGTATTTTTGCTGCTATTTGTTCCTCACTGGGTTGGAAAAGATCATAGAATCAGGGAATCACAGAATGGTTTGGGTTGGAAGGGACCTTAAAGATCATCTCATTCCTGCCATGGTAGGGACACCTTCCACCAGCCCAGGTTGCTCCAAGCCCTGTCCAGCCTGGCCTTGGACACTTCCAGGGATGTGGAGATGACAACCCCTCCGGGCAGGGAATTAACTCTTGGATGTATCACCAGGCACCGTTCCTACCTCATGGACTCATTGATGTTCTTGTTTTCCTTGACAGATGTCTCCACCCATCCCGAAAAGCCATTTTCTTTGCTGAACCGATCCACTTCTTCTCTTGTCACTGCCCAGGGGGAAAGGTCACACTGTAAAACAGGAATCAGGCATTTCAGAATCCCAGAGTGGTTTGACTTGAAGGACCTTAAAGCTCACCCAGTGCCACCTCCTGCCACGGGCAGGGACACCTTCCACCAGCCCAGGTTGCTCCAAGCCCCATCCAACCTGGCCTTGGACACTCCCAGGGCTGGGGCAGCCACAGCTTCCCTGGGCACCCTGTGCCAGGGCCTGCCCACCCTCCCAGGGCGGGATTTCTCCCTAATTTTTAAGCTGGGAGGGCCATTTGGTGCCTGTTTGCAGGAGCTCAGCCCAGCACGTCTCCCTGAGCTCTCGGGACAAGGTTCTCAGTGGGATGGTGCAAACAGCAGATCCTTTATCTCATCTGGTACTGACACACCTCAGCCAAGCACGCTCGGAATGGAGCTCCAAACCCCATCCCAAAGCCCATCCCAAAGCCCATCCCAAAGGTGCCTGGCCTCTGGGCAGCCAGGGGAGGACCCACAGCTGTGGTGGCCCCGCAGCCACCCCGATGCCAACGAGGAGGCAGAGGGAGCCCCTGCCATACAACAGCTCGTGGCTCAGGCACTCGGGTTTCCCAAAGCCAGGCAGGACTGTTGCCCCAGGAGAGAATCACAGAATCCTGGAGGTTGGAAAAGCCCTCCAGGATCTCCATCCTGTGCCCGATGCCCACCTTGTCCCCCAGCACAGGGCACTGAGTGCCACCTCCAGGTGTTCCTTGGACATCTCCAAGGGTGGGGACTCCGAACCTCCCTGGGCAGCCCCTTCCAATGTCTGACAACCCTTTCCATGAAGAAATTCCTTGGGATGTCCAACCTGACCCTCCCCTGGCACAGCCTGAGCCCATTCTCTCTCCTCCTGTCACTATTCCCTGGAGCAAAGCCCAACCCATCCCTGGCTCCCCCCTCCTGTCAGGGAGTTGGAGAGAGCAATCAAAGGAAATAGTTATCGAGGGAAGTGTAATTTGTGGAGAAGTGGAAAAACAAAACCCTTCTCCTGCCCACCCATCACGTTTTTGAGTCATCTCCAGTTTTAGGCTCGTCCAAACCAGGCAAGTCTCAAACTGAACATGGAAAGAGCTGCTGAGCCAGGGCTGGCACACGAGGAGCACAAAGGGAGTGCTCAAATGAAGGGAAAATGCATCATTCAAAGGCAGCAATCGATGCACACGGTGAACCTCGGGGCTGCTTCCAAATGGGAATGAGACATCCCTCCCTCCAGCAGCTCACAACACACACAACACACAGAGAAACACACGTAACACACACACGACACACAGAGAAACACACACAAAATACAAACAGACAAACACACACAACACACAGAGAAACACACATAACATACACACGACACACAGAGAAACACACACAAAATACAAACAGACAAACACACACAACACACAAACACACACGCAACACACAGAGAAGCATATAGAAACACACAACACCCACAGAGAAATACACACAAAACACAAACAGACAAACACACACAACACACAAACACATAAACACAAACACACACAGGAACACACAAACACACACACAACATACACACACACACAGAAACACAGACACACACAACACACAGAGAAACACACACAGACACACAGCACACACACAACCATACCCAGCACACACAACACACCCAGAACACACCCAGCACACAAACACACACAACACACACACAACCACACACAGCACACACACACACACACAACACACCCAGCACACACACAAACACACTTAGCACACACAACACACCCAGCGCACACACACAAACACAGCCAGCACACCCAACACACCCAAACACACCCAGAGCACATCCACAGCTCCCCACCTTGTTGGCCAGCAGCAGGCACGGCACAGGACTCCCATCTGGCAGCAGGAGCTTGCTGTCCAAATCCTGCTTCCACTTCTGGCTGTTGCTGAACGTGCTGATGTTGGTGACATCAAACATGATCACACAGGCTGAGGCCTCCCTGTAGTACAGGCGGGTCATGGATGTGAAACGTTCCTGTCCTTTGGGATCAAAAGGCACAAAATTACCCCCCACAGTTCCTATTTTTAGATTTGTTCATGCAAATGATGGTGCATCGTTTTCTCAGCTGACACTAATGACCCTCACTTAAATACTGAGGAAATGCAGACACTCCAGTTGGCTCCAGTGAAGGGGCTGCAGCAAACTGGGCAGCTCTGAATCCTGACCCAGCACCCAGATCATAAAGGCATCCATCCCCTTCTCTTGGGGCACAAGAAGGGCACAGTGCCAGCCTGGCCCCCCCTGCCTTCCACATCTCAAAAGCCTTTTGGGGGCTGAAATTGAAACCACTTTCTTGCTGCAATGCTCCTGCTGCCAACTTCTCCTTCCTGTTGCCTTTTTCGGGGTCCCAGACCCAGGCGGCTCAGCAGAGGAAACCACAGCCCTGTTTTTCTCCCCTCTCTGCAGATCCAGAGGTGACATTTTAGAGGTGCTGCTGCCCCGACCTGTCCTGGGGTCAGGCAATTTGGGAATCAGGTTCCTCTGCACCTCTCCAGGGAGCAGCTGCTCCTCACTCCATGGAGCTGCTCCATGCAAGGCTCCGGATTCCTGGCTGTCACCTCAGAAATCCAGGTTTTAACACCACATTTGGAGCTGAGAAGTCACATATCCAGCTGTAGATGATCCTGTTCCCCCATTCCCTCTGCTTTGAAATCCCAAGGAAATGCTCAGCAGGAATTAACATCTTCGCTGCTGAGCTCCTTGCAAATGGGCTTTTAATTAAATATTTAAATTACTATGGCAGGCTAGAGCCAGCTCTGCAAACCAGAACAGTCTTCCAAAGGCTCCTGGGATTTGTTTTGGTAGCAGGAGGAAAATGAAGAAAAAGGAAGTGGGAGAGGAAGGGGGAAAGGAAGAAGAGGAAAAGCAAGGGGGAAAAGGAAGAGGGAAAAGAAAATGAAAAGGGAGAAGAAAGACGAAAAGGAAGGGGGAAAGGGAGAGGAAAAGGGAAGGGGAAAAGGGCCAAGACACTGAGAACTTTAAATTCTGCTCCTGAGCATCTCCTGGTCCTGTGAACACACCTGCAATGTCCCAGAGCTGCAGCCGCACCGTCTCCGACTCCGACCACTGAACCACCTTCAGCGCGAAATCCACTGGAGAATCCCAAAAGAAAGAAAGGAAACTGGATCAGGGGCTCCTTCCTCCACAGCCTCTGCCCACCTCCCAGCACAGCCCAAATCCTGGGACCTTTCAGGACCCTGAACCACAGCGTTTGTCACCAGCACATGCACAGTTCCAGGCTGGACAGGGCTCAGAGCAAGCTGGTCTCATGGAAGGTGTCCCTGCCTGTGGCAGGGGGTGGCACTGGATGAGCTTTGAGGTCCCTTCCACCATTCCACGGTTTGATAAAACAATGCAGTGAGTCAAAAAGGGGAAACCCTGTGCTCCTCCCTATGATGTGTCAGGTTTTCCCCTGCAGGGAAAACCTCCCTGGCACCGCCAGCAGCCGGACCCAGCAGGGCTGGAACTTACCAAAACCAGGAATTAAGAAAAAAGAAAGAAAAAAAAAAAGGAAATAAGAAAGTCTGCAGCTCTTCCTGCTGGGAGTGACCATGGGCACAGCCCAGTGCTTTGCCCACTGGGATGTGGCTCTCCAGCGTTTTCCACTTTGAATCCATCCCCTCTGGATTCGGGAATAGGATTTAAACAGCCGTGCTCAGACCCCCCTCCTTGGGTCTCTTTTGGGTCCTCGGGGAGATTTCCAGAGTGAAGCCTCGGCAGCTCCTGCCCCTTCCAGGTTATTCATTGACACTGGTGCTGGCCAAAGAGCCGCAGTCCCGCTCAGCCCCATTCCCACCCTCCTCCCTCCGGCCCTGTCGCTGCCCCATCGCCTGCCCCAGCTCTGCCAACACCCGGCGGTGCTTCCAGGCTCCAACAAATGCCAACCCAGCGCCGCTGCTGCTGCTGGTCCTGGTGCTGCTGCTGCTGCTGCTGCTGGTTGTGCTGGGAAAGCCCAGCCTGGCCCGGGGGCAGCTCCCGGGGCTGGTCCTTCGTTCCCGAGGGAACGGGGAGCTCCGATGGAGCCGGGCAGAGGAACGGGATCCCTCGGGAGCTCCGGGAGCTGCTGCGGGACGTGCCCAATGAACCACCCGCGGGAGCTCGTTCCGTTCCCAAATGCCCAATGCCAGGGCTGCGGGGGGAGCGTCCCACGGGCGAGGGGCGGCGGGGCCGGGATGCTCCAAGGGAGGGGCCCACGGGAGGGCTGCGAACCGGGCACAGACCCCCGAGTGGGCACCGGGACCCCCGAGAGGGCAGCGGGACCCACGGAATGGCACCGGGACCCATGGGATGGCATCGGGGCCCCCGAGTGGGCATCGGGACCCACGGGAGGGCACCGGGACCCACGGGAGGGCACCGGGACCCCCGAGTGGGCATCGGGACCCCCGAGAGGGCACCGGGACTCCCGAGAGGGCACCGGGACCGCCGGGAGGGCATCGGGACCCATGGGAGGGCAGCGGGACCCACGGGAAGGCACCGGGACCCCCGAGAGGGCATCGGGACTCCCGAGAGGGCACCGGGACTCCCGAGAGGGCACCGGGACTCCCGAGAGGGCACCGGGACTCCCGAGAGGGCACCGGGACTCCCGAGAGGGCACCGGGACTCCCGAGAGGGCACCGGGACTCCCGAGAGGGCACCGGGACTCCCGAGAGGGCACCGGGACTCCCGAGAGGGCACCGGGACTCCCGAGAGGGCACCGGGACTCCCGAGAGGGCACCGGGACTCCCGAGAGGGCACCGGGACTCCCGAGAGGGCACCGGGACTCCCGAGAGGGCACCGGGACTCCCGAGAGGGCACCGGGACTCCCGAGAGGGCACCGGGACTCCCGAGAGGGCACCGGGACTCCCGAGAGGGCACCGGGACTCCCGAGAGGGCACCGGGACTCCCGAGAGGGCACCGGGACTCCCGAGAGGGCACCGGGACTCCCGAGAGGGCACCGGGACTCCCGAGAGGGCACCGGGACTCCCGAGAGGGCACCGGGACTCCCGAGAGGGCACCGGGACTCCCGAGAGGGCACCGGGACTCCCGAGAGGGCACCGGGACTCCCGAGAGGGCACCGGGACTCCCGAGAGGGCACCGGGACTCCCGAGAGGGCACCGGGACTCCCGAGAGGGCACCGGGACTCCCGAGAGGGCACCGGGACTCCCGAGAGGGCACCGGGACTCCCGAGAGGGCACCGGGACTCCCGAGAGGGCACCGGGACTCCCGAGAGGGCACCGGGACTCCCGAGAGGGCACCGGGACTCCCGAGAGGGCACCGGGACTCCCGAGAGGGCACCGGGACTCCCGAGAGGGCACCGGGACCCCGGGGATGGCACCGGGACCCCGAGGATGGCACCGGGACCCCCGGGAAGCCCTCCCGGAGGGCAGAGCCCCGCTCACCGCCCACGGTGGATTTGTAGTGCCGATTGAAGCTGTCGTTCGCGTAGCGCTGAACCAGCGAGGTTTTGCCCACCGTGGCGTCCCCGACCACCAGCACCTTGAACATGCGATCGCGCTGCCCCATCGCGCCCTGCCCGGCCCCGCCGGTCATGTGAGGGTCAGCTGGGGCGGCGGCGGAACCGCGGCGGGGCTGCCGGGACCTGTAGTTCATTCGCTGCGATGGAACCCGCCCTGCCTGCTCCGGGCCTCGCCGGGCACAGCGCGGTGCATGCCCTGCATCCCCGGGCACAGCGCCGTGCATGCCCTGTATCCCCGGGCACAGCGCGGTGCAGGCCCTGCATCCCCGGGCACACCGCCGCGC
>VWZG01012095.1:289390-337567 GCA_013396735.1 Grallaria varia
CGCATCCCCCGATCCATCCTCTGCATGCCCGGCATCCCCGGGCACAGCGCGGTGCATGCCCTGTATCCCCGGGCACAGCGCGGTTCACGCCCTGCATCCGCTGCATCCCCAGATCCATCCCCTGCATCCCCTGCATCTCCAGATCCATCCCCTGCATCCCCAGATCCATCCCCTGCATCCCCAGATCCATCGCTCTGCACCCCCAGATCCAGCACTGTGCATCCCCTGCACCCTCAGCCCTCCAGCACCCCCAAGCCCTGCCCTGTGCATCCCCTGCACTCCCAGATCCATCCCCTGCCCCCCCAGATCCATCTCTCTGCATCCCTGCACCCAGCCCTGTGCATCCCCTGCACTCCCAGATCCATCCCCTGCCCCCCCAGATCCATCTCTCTGCATCCCTGCACCCAGCCCTGTGCATCCCCTGCACTCCCAGATCCATCCCCTGCCCCCCCAGATCCATCTCTCTGCATCCCTGCACCCAGCCCTGTGCATCCCCTGCACTCCCAGCCCCAGGAAAGGCCAACACAGCCCCCCCATGCCCAGGAGCCCAGGTAGGTTAAGGTGTGACCCGTCCCCCTGCCATTCAGTGTGTGCGACACAGGCCGGGTGGCTGCTCCCCCATCTCTGGCATTGCCAGGGCTGTGTGTTGGGATTCTGCACCATCATCCTTGTTTGGGCAAGCTGGAGGCACAGCCCTGCAGGGAAACAGTCCCCAACAGCCATCCTGCAGCCAGGAGGGATGGGAGTCCTTCCACAGCCACCAATTCCTGCAAATCCAGGCACTCAGGGTGCCCCAAAAACTGCAGAACCCTTTTGTCCCCCAAACCTTAATTGACAGGCACAGGCAGAGGCCACATGTGAGCAGCACTTGGGTTCTGCATCCAGAACAAAGACCCAGATTCCTGCTGGGAGCTCCCCCGAGCTCCCAGGACCTGACCAAGGCCAGGTCGAGGTAATTTGGCACTTACACTAATCCCAGTTTGCTTCATGCCCAGCAATTTATTTGATTTTCATAACTCTCCTGCCACTGGGTATCAAAAATGCTTCAGAGTGAGCTAAAATAAGCTGCAAAACGTGAGAGGGACCTTTAACCAAGCAGAGGCATAAGGAAACACTCCACAGTCCACATAAATAAATGTCATCTTTATTTAACCAAATATAATTTATCAGTTAAGTTGACATCTGTCAGTGATAGGAACTATAAATAATAAAGACAGTCTTTTTCCTTTAATAAAAGAATAGACCAGGATTTTCATCTGCAGGCAGCTGTAGAGTAGGCATGCATTTGAGTGCAACCAGTGGGAAGAGGTTTTTCCATCAATATTCCTCAGTTTTCAATTGGATTCTTCCCTGACCATTCCCCAAACACACCTTTACACCATATACAACATATGGACCCCCAGCCCAGCAGCTCCCACCCCCTCGGGATCTCTGCACTGCACAGGAGACCATGAGGGGCAGGTTCTTCCTCTTTGCTTGGGGAAGTGAAGAGTGATGTGACACCTAAAAGACCAGGAGAGTTTCTCTATATATACATAAAAGCTGAAGTGTTAATGGAGGAAGTCTCAGATCTATTCTTCAACATCAGTCAGAGAAATCAGGTGAGCAGCAGAGAATATTCCAGAATTCTCCATGCCGAGAGTTCAGCACAGCAGGGTTCAGAGAGGGCCTGGAGCAGGCTGCTGCTTGGTTTGGTTTGGATATACCTGCTCCAGGACTCACTGATCCTGATCGTCCTTCCCAACAGGCTCAGCTCTAGACTAAGCTCCTCCAGTGGAGCACTGGAAGGGAGGATGATGGATGGGGAGAAGCAGAGAGCAGCTGAACTCAGCTCACAAGAGGCAGAACAAGCAGTCTGAGATGCTGTTGGATGGCTGGCAAAAGGGACACCAAATGTGCCAACAGAGAGCAGCCTGCTCATGGGCAGGCTTGGGGGCTTTGCAGTCCTCAGTCCTGAGATCCCTCACTTCCCTGTGGGCACACAAGACCCTTCCTCACCATCTTCACTCCTCCCTCTCCCAGAGAGTCACTCGTCCTTTGGATGCTGGGCACAGGATGGAGCTTCAGAGAGCCAATACAAGGCAGGAGGGCAGCAGGGCAGAGAAGGCAGGAGATACCCTGAGCTCTCACCCATGAGGTTGTACTTCGCTAGAAGGTGCCAGGTCACCAAATAAACCTGAACTTGACCTCCAGGATTTAAAACGCTTATGAAGCGGAAAAGCAGCCCTTCACCTCGAGTGAGTGGGGCAAGGTGGGCTCCTTGCATGGTCTGACTGGTCAGGAACTGCACTGCAACCTTGGTTCAGCCATAGCTACTGCGGAATTGCACTTGGTGATTGTCTCGTTACACTTTTTATTTTCTCCTTCCTAAAACTAGATAAGATTTTCTGTACAAACTTGGCTTGAAATATAAACCACGTAAAATTCCCATTGAAAATAATGAGAATCTGGTATTAAAGATGAAGTCTCAAGAGAGACAGGGAGGAAGCAAAGAAGAGTAAAGGTGGAGGAAAAGAAGCAACCAAAGATGAAAGGAGGAGGAGGAGAGCTGTGGGAAGGGGGGAGCAGGGAGAGCTAATCCCCCACATCGGAGTCCCGGTCCCCGATGAGCCAGAGGATGCGAAAGCTGAGAGCGAGGAGCCCTGTTCCAATCAGGTCCCCCAGCGCGGTCAAGTATGGGATGGAGAAGTTGTCAGGGTCGAGGTCCCTACACCACATCCAGTGCACCATCCAGTCAGCAATGTAGAGCAGAATAAGAACCTGGGAGGCAGGAAGGAAAGAGCCACGTCAGCCACGGATCCTGCCCTCTGCAATCCCAGTGTTCATGGAGGGAGCATCAACTGGGGCAACTCCAGCTGGGCAGGGCAGGCTCAGAGAAGCACAGACATCCCAAAGAATGGAGTTGGTGAGGGGTCAGACCCACCTTCCCGAGTGCTGCACTCCAGACATTTAATGCTGCTGCATCCCCAAAGCAACAAGAACAGCACAAAAAGCAGCTGTCAAGTTTCAGTGGGTCCCTGAGCATGCAAACCCCCTGTGTCTTTAACAGCCTCTGCCTCCCCTGCTTTATCTTCATGCCACCACCCAATTTAGGCTTAAAGGGAAAACACTGGCACCCCACCAGCAAAAAGTCTGAATTTTGCATCTCAGTTTTCAGATCTAGTTGGAACAAGTTTGAGGAGACACAGGGCAGAGAGGGGAGTCAAAGCACACAGGCTGCTCAGGCAGGGACAGCAACACCTGGCTTCCAGAAATAAATGAGTAACTTTTGGTTTCTTTAAAAAGAATTACTTTCTAAAAGAGTAACTTTTTAGCCCTGCAGCTGGAACTGCCACAGTGGGATGCTAAATCACCTCATAGGACAGATTAACACACAAGAGGTAAACACCTCTGCTATCAGAAGGATTTAAGAGACAAAAGACATACTCAAAATTCGCCAAGAATGGCAGGAAGGATTAATTGTGTGTCCAGGTGTCAACAAAGGAGTTATTCAGTTCTGCCTGGAATCCCTTTCCCAAGGACAGAAATTTCTCATCCAGGGAAAGAGTTTATTGGTGTGCCCTCTGCTGTGGATCCCCCACTCAGGTGACATGGCAGTGTCCCCTCACCCAGCCTGAGGGCTCAGCCTCCAAGGGGCTGCACTCACCTGGAGCAGGGCAGCCGTCATGTAGAACACGATGAAGATCAGCGTGAGCGTGGTGTGCCCACCCTGCATGGAGCTGATGGTGTAGAGGAAAACCAAGTGTCCAGGCACCACCAGGAAGAAGAGCACACGGGCAGAGCGGGAGTTCACATCTGCCAGGGGACAGAGAGGGTCATCAGACTTGAGACAGGTCTGAACACACAACTCTGCAGCTTCCCTGGGCTCTGGGGGACAAGGCAGCACAACTATGGCCAAACCAGAAGCAGGGTCCTGCTCCCACACTGCAGATTTGGGCTGGAAGGCAGCACACTGAACACTGACCCAACCATCAGGATACCCAAGGACTCTGCACCAAGAAGAGCTTAATTCTGTCCCCCGAGTAAAAGTTGGCTCAGAGCTCAGCTGCCAAAAGGATCATGTACCACCTCTGAGGGTGCTCAGCACACAGCTCTCAAGCATTTACCATGAACACTGAATTTCCTTGGATTTCTGCCTGTACCTTTTCTGGTGATCAGTTTTCTAACAGAACATCACCACACTGGAGATCTCTCCCCTCTCCTTGCTCTTCAGGACCAGCCTTGGCCAGGACCCTGGAAGTGTTCCCTCTGAAAGTGTCCAAGGCCAGGTTGGACAGGGCTTGGAGCAACCTGGTCTAGAGAGATGAGCTTTAAGGTCCCTTCCAGCCCAAACCACTCTAGAATTCTGTGGCCCAGGCTGCAGGCTACCAAGCTGATCCAGGAAATTTGGAGAGTGACCACCTCTGCCCACCTTCTGCGCTGGAATGTGCTGGAATTTGGGCTGTGCTCTGCCCCACGGGTGCCTCCCAACAGGCTTGGGCCACCCTTTCTTGTGACAGTGCTCCAGCCACTGCCACAGAGTGCCCAGCCAGCAACTGCTGCTGCCACAAGTCAATGCGTTTGAACAGCTGTCTGAGATACCTGAGCTGCAGAAAGTGCTGCAAGGGCTGGGGCACTTCCAAGGGGCCGCTTTGGAGCTCTCTCCAGGCATCCCACTCATGTGCAGGTAGGTGGAGATGCGGCTGGCCTGCACTGCCACCAGGTTGCCACCCACACCTGCAGGTCAGGAGAGAGAGCAAGGTGATGTCTCAAACACTCTGAAGAGCTATTTTCAACAACCAGCAGATCTAGAATTGCCAGGTGCTGGGATAATGTAGGGCAGTTCTATTTTTGACCCGAATTCCACTTCTGCAGGATGTAAGGAGTTCAGACAAAGCACACTGTTCTGTGGCTTCCCTTCAGGCCCCTCAGTAAAATAGATGCAATTCTATTAGTGCAGCTTGGGTTGGAAGAAATATGTGAAACAAAAATGATGAGTCAGACACCAAAACAGACACAGGAAGTTTAAAACTATTATTTTTCACATGAGGCATAATGAAACTGTGAAACCCACCAGCACAAGAGGCACCGGCTCAGAATTAACTCAATTTCTTGCAAAAAGTAATTAAAAAAAAAAAAAAAAAAGGAGTTTCCCTGGTTAATTAGGCAGAAAGGAGTCAGAGCTTTATATCAGAAGCAATTAGATTTCCTGACTCCAAGGTGCAAATACAAATCTTTCTGTTGCCAGGCGCCACAAGACAAGTATTTTGGAAGATAGGGGTGTCCCACCAGAGAGAAGGAATCAGGAAATGAAGAGGTGTCTGGAAAGGTGTTTTTTAGGGAATACCCTCCCAAGACTAGTCACCCTTCAGTGAAAGGCTGGAAAGGACTCACCATTGATCACTGGTGTGAAAACAGCCATCCCAGCAAAGTTCGGATCCGAGACCGTCCTGTCCAAAATCAACCCCCCAACGCTGCAGGGGGAAGATTGAAGAGGTCAGGGCTGAAACACCCCCATGAGGTGAGTCTGTGTGTTTGGGGACAGGAGCCCTCCCACCTGCTGATGGCCATGGCGATGACAACGGGCTCCCAGCTGGAACAAAGCACCTCCCAGGTCGCAGAATCCTTCCTAGCAATGAAGACCCAGATGGGCAGCAGGGCCAAGAACAAGGCACACACCAGGGCATTCACGTAGAATTTGCTCTCTGGGGGAGAAATAAGCAGAGATATCAAGGACACATCCCAGTGCAGTGATGCAGGTGCTGCTTCAACTGAGCTCAGTGAGCCTGTCTACAGACTGCAGGAGCTGGGAACGCCAGGAAGGTCAGGGAAACTGGGCCAGTGCAGCCTCAGCTCTGCAGGACACGGTCCTTCTTTCTCCCGGTGTACTCACAGAGCGGGGAGTTGTACTCACAGGGATGTCAGTACAACATCCCAGGTCACAAGGGTGGGAGTACAACACACTTGGGTCTGCTTATCAACAGACCTAAGTGAGATCTCTTTCATTTCAACTGCGCATTCCCACCTCCTGCTCCTGGGCAAGATCTCCCAGTGTTGCTTCACCTCTAGATGAACCTGGCTGAGTCACATCCCTTGTATCCCAGCCCCAGGGAAGGAAGGCGGAGGGGAAGGGGGAGGAAGTCGAGAGTCTACAGCTGCAGCCCTGCACTGAGGATCCCCAGCCAGCGCTGACAGCACAGCAGATGAAATCCAAACCTTCCTTGTCCCAGTGCTTCGGCCACAGACAAGCCCCTGGCACCTGGAAGGGGGACAACCTCTCCCTCATCACTTTACCTGGTGAGAAGGAAGTGTGCAGGTCCCTGCCAAGGCTGTCTGCAGCTACAAGGCACTAAGAAGGTCCATTTCCTCCCCTTTTCAGACTGACTAGGTCTCACTAACTGAGGTAGCTCCAGACCAGGAATCCTACATACCCCAAGAACAGAAAGGGCAAAGGAAGAGGGTGAGATGAGTGGGAGAGGCAGCAGCACATAGAAGGACCAGGGACAGACAAAGGCCTTTTGTTGCTCCTCACCCAGGTCCTTGTACAAGCCACAGCTGATTCCTGAAAGCAGAGCCAGGGTGACGAGATCCCCCAGGCTGGCAGCAATCGGTGTGGCCACGTTATCAGGATTGATCCCCATCTTCCTGGATCCGATGATGACCCCAATCATAATCATTCCTACAGCCAAAAAGAGAAAGAAAGCAGGATGAGGCCAAAGGGAGCTGAGCATTTTAGGGAGATGTGCAGGGAGGGTGTTCAGCACGTGTCTCTCACCCAGAACAAGGGAAGCAACGAAGGCAGTGGCCACACTGCTGGCACAAAGCAGCACAGCGTGGTAAAGGCTGAAGTGCCCATCTGGGATCCATCCAAACACCACTGCTGCAATCGAGGCCAGGAAGCCAACCACGGTAGCCTGAACCTGAAAATGGAAACTAGAGGGTCACCAAGAGAGAAAAAAGTCCCAGGCTGAGGGGACAGGTTGCCCAGAGCAGCTCTGCCTGCCCCATCCCTGGAAGTGCTCAAGGCCAGGTTGGACTGTGCTTGGAGCAACCTGGCCTAGTGGAAGGTGTCTCTGCCCATGGCAGGGGGTAGAATGAGATGAGCTTCAAAGTCTCTTCCAACACAAACCATTCCATGATTCAATTCTATGATTCTAAGAGGGAAGGACCACCCAGGGTCCCATGTCAGGTGGATTGGAATCCAGCAGGGAAACACCAAGTCTAACCTGTAGGGCAAAAAGGTGCCACTTGCCTTCCCATTAGACTGAATACTGGCCGTCAGTAGCAAACCCAGACATTTAAACCCTCTACATTTGCCAGAGCTGAGCTTGCACCAGCTATCAATATTCCACTTCCTTCTCCTTTCCCTTTTCCTTACCAGTAGCAGTGCCATATTTCCAGTTATCATCTTCCAGAACTCTTTGGGTGTGTCCATTTGGCCAATATTAGCCTGTAAGAGGACATGCAACATCATTAAAGACTGACAGCACTTTGCTAACAGTCAAATTCCCACCTTCCAGCTCGGCAAAGCTGTGCCAGGAGCAGGAGAGGATGATGACCTCAAATCCTCACCTCTTACAGGAGAGTAATTCACAGAAAAGGCAAGTGTGTATTTGCATGCGGGTGTGAGTGGACAGCTGGGGCACAGGCTGTGAGTGTCCCTTGGGCTGTACAGACTGGGTAACTACAGCACCTCTTCTAAAGGATACGCTGGTTTTGTACTCCCAGAAAGCAGTTCCCAGTTCCAGCTCCAGCACCTGCTCCTTCCCAGCTGCAGAATGGGCTGACCCCTCCTTGAGCCAGACCTACTGCAGAGGAGTTTGAGGGGGAATTGACATCAATCAAATGTCTGATGGAAATTTGCAAAAGCACCCAGATCTCTGCCCCTGTGCAGTCACACAATGCTGCCCATTTACTCCCCAAATTCACTCCCCTGCTGATCCAGCCAAGCCTGGCTCAGGCCCAGCTGGGTCATGCTGCCCCTCGGGTCAGCCAGGCAGAAGGGAAATAGGGGTCCCAGGTCAGCTGTGTGCCCCTGCTCCGACACAGAGAGAGGCCAGAGCAGCACGTGGGCAGAGGAAGCTGGCAGCAAAAGCTCCTGTTTCGATTAAAAGCTGAGTAAACAAGGCCAGTGCCACGTGGGGATGGACTAGCGGGAAGCAGCCATGGCACAGGGGTCACCTGGCACCGCTGCGGCTGCGGGAGATGCTAATCAGGATAACCAGGAGAGACGGAAAGTTGCTTTAATTCCCTGGAGTACAATCCAAAATAGCCCAGCAGAGACGCTGCAGTTGGCTGGTCAGTGCAGAGCACGAGCTCTGCTCTTCCCAACCACCTTCTGGGGCTTTATGGCACGTTGGAAGGATGGATACGCAGAGTGTATAAGCTTATATCCAATTTGTATTATTAGAACCTGATGAAGAGGAAGTAAGGGAGAGGCTCAAACACTGAAGGGGTAAATGCATGCTGGAGCTGTTGCTGAGAGCACCAAACTCAAACTTCTGCACAACAATGCAGCAGCAATTTCCTCCTCTCAGGTTTCCTTGCTGGTCTCCAGCAAAGGAAAACAAGAAAACAAGGAGTCAGTGATCAGCTAATCCCTCAGCTCTCCTTGCTGCATGTGTTTGAGAGCTGCCAATTCAGCCAGCACTGAGATGCCCCCACCTCTGAAGTGAATTATTCTGGGCAGTTTAGTGGAGAAGAGGAAGGAATGGGGGAAAGCCAACAAAAAGTTGACTGGAGTAGTACATCCAGCACAGGAATTTGAGCTTCATATGAAGTCTGACCTTGAAATTCTTGCCACAGGGCAATTAGGTTGGGATTAACATAGCCTAGCTGCAGTCACTGCCAACAGGATTTAAATCCTTTAACTAATGGGAGAGTTTTGCTTCTTAATTGTGAAAGGAATTTCTGAGGCGCCCTAATGCAGCACTAATTAGAAACCCACAGTCTGAGAAACCACCCTGGGCTGCTTTTCTGTGGAGAGAGCATGGGATCCACACCGGGAAGCTCCAGTCAGAGGGGAGCTCCCTCCACATGCCTGCAAGTGAGACCCCACAGCGAGGGATGCACAGGGCAAAAGGAAAAAGGAAAGCCAGATGCACAGACACAAGGAGGTTGGACTTGATCTTGGAAGTCTTTCACAACCTTAATGATTCTGTGATTCCATGATTTTAAGGAGGCAGAGCGCAAGGCTCTGGGATCCATGTGGAGGGCAGCCAGGCCAAGGGGAAGCAGAGGCCAAAGCCTGGCTGTTGGTCCACAAGGCTGATGCCATGAGGCACCAGGAGACCAAGCTGGTGGCTGTTCTCTGCTGGTGTCCTTGTGACCCTCCTGCAGCCACCAGAGCAGATGGGGCAAAGTTTTGCATTTCTGACTTTCCGCAGTCTCAGTTCTCTGCCAAGCCAGTCCCAACACTGCTCTGTGCCAGCCCCAGGAGGGAAGAGGATGCAGAGGTGCCACATTCTGCCTTCGTCCCAGGACAGCCAAGCACTCACCCTGACCAGCCTATCCTCAGAAAGTTAAAGCTGGCCAAAGCCAAGAAAGAGAAGGGTCTGTGGATGGGACAGCAAGGATCCTGTCATGATCTGAACAATAGAGAGAATAAAACAGAGATTTGTTTCTCAGAGCAAAGGGGCAAACAAAGCTCAGCCTCTGTCCCTGCAAGCCCTGGCACTGGAGCACAGCTGGGCCAGGGGCAACGTGGAGCCTCCCAGCAGCTTTGTCCTCCCCACAGTGCCTGGGGAAAGGAGCCCTGCACTGAATGGAAGAAGCCAAGAAGCCACAGTCCAGCTTTTGCCAGGCAGTGCTGGCACAGCCATTCCCAGGGCAGCTCAGGGCCCTGCTCCATCAGGGAACAAAGGGCAAGGGCTGGATCCAAGAAGGAGGTGGTCTCTGTGGTCAGCAGGAAGGAGTCATCAGGCCAAGCTAAGGCTAGTCCAGGGAAATGCTGTTTGCTTTCCTGCTCCCCAGGATGCTCATGTGCCACTGGCTCAGGGGATGGGAGCAGCACCCTCAGGATTCATACAGGGAGCTGCCACAGCAGGGACAGGAGGGGTTGTGGTGACAGAGGCTGCATGAACAGCCCAGAATGTTGGCTCTGGAATGCACCAGAAACCTTGGGCCTCAGAGGCCAAGAGGCTACTGAGGAGCAAAAAGTCACAGCTCGAATCTTCCCTTTGCTCAAGATGAAAGAAGAGAGGACCTGAGAGAGCAGATACAGAGACCTGTTCAACTCTGCCGTGCTTTTTCCCACAGCAAGGAGAAGGGGAAGGCTGAGAGGAAGGGAATGTACCAAGAAGGAGGCTGCTGCTGCCAGTCAGGCAGACACTGCTCCATCCCTACATCTCAGTGAGCACTTCCCGAGCAGCTCTCTCGAGCCAAGGTACATCACCTCCTTTGCAATGTCAAAGCCAAGACCAGGCTGGCTGCTGAAGGACTCTCTCCTCAGCAACTCACAGCACAGAGGAGTCAAAAGCTTGGCAGCAGGCAGATAACACCTTCTAGATGTAAAATTCCAAGCTCCCATCATGGGGAGCACAGGAACATCAGGCAGTCAGTTGCTGCCATGCCCAAGCAGAAGATGCCTTGCAGCAGGAAGGAGTGTTATTGTCCCTGTCAGGAGAGAATGTTGGTCTCTCTCCAGCAGCTTCAGAGACAAGAGTGCTGTGTTGTAAGGACATTCAAACACAAAGCAATTTCATTTACAGCTGGACTAACAAAGTGCTCTGAGGAGCTCACAGAGCCTGCCCCATCCTTCACAGGGAGCTCAGTGTTCCACAGGAATCTGACTGAATTGGAGCAAGAGATCTCCATCACTTCAAGAGCCTGTCAATCCCTCCAGGCTCTCTCCTCCCCAGCCCTCTTCACCCTGGCTCCTCCCAGCCTGCTCTGATGACATTCCTGCACCCAGCTCCCTCATGGAAAAAACTGGATCCAAGCACTCCTAAGCCAGCTCACACTGAGCCTCCAGGCCCCCAAGCAGCCAGCACAAGGAAGTGACCTGTCCACAAAGCTTAAGGACCATTAAACCTTCAAATCCAATTAGCTCAGTGGGATGAAAACACCTTCCCAGCATGTTGAACTCCAGGCTCTGGTATCTGTGGTCACTGACAGAGATAATTCTTCCCACCTCTTCCCAAACCCAGTATCCTGCTCCCTCCCTCAGCTCCCTGCATACTCACAGCTGTGGACAAGCGGGATGCCAGAGTCATCTCCAGGTTCCCCTTCAGGCCCAGTAGTGCAGGTACTAAGATAAACAAATTAGTCACGTTTTTGAAGACGTCCCAGTGCTGCAAGATTAAAACAAAGACAGACCATTAAATCTAATTGTGGCTGATATAAAGCCTTGCTCTGGACTGAGTGTCACTTCTTCATCACCTCTGACACCTGGCACTGCCCTGAGCAGCCATCCCAGTCCCCTTCCTGCTGCCACACTTGGAATTCTGCAGTGATTTTACAATTTTTGACATTTGTGTAGCAGTGACCACACGTTCCTGCAGAGCTTAAAAAACAGCTCTGAGCTGACAATTTTCAGTGAAAAATCCCCCAAAGACTCACCACTGACAAAATGTTCATGCACAGAGAGGCCAAAATAGGGAAAGAGGAAGAGACTTTGCCCAATATTTGCAATTTTTGGCAGAATCTGAAGCTTGGACAGGCTCAGCTGAGAGCAATTCCTGCCTGAGTGTCTTACAAATACTTTTTGGACCAAAGCACTGCTGCTCCCTGATCCAAGAACTAGTCCACTGTGGCCACCAGTCCCCGCTACCTCACCTAGCATCCACATTACAGGTATTTCCTAACTCCTCTGGCTCTCCAGTCAAGTTACCTCCCCTGGGATGAGGGAGAGAGGCAGCTATGGTTATTTAGGAAAAAACAAAGGGTAATTGCAGGGTAAGCACCCTTATAGAAGAGCAGCTGGCTTCCAGGAAAACACAAAACCACTCCAAAAAACCTCACAACCACATTTAAAAAAACTCTCAAACCTCACTGCCCCTTTCTGTATCGTCACGGATGTTTTGCAAGAAGGGCCTGCGTCCAAAATAACTCCTGCTTCCCACACTGCTTGGCTGCCATGCTCCTTAAAGGACACTGAGCGGGGCTGGAATGGCACTCCCAGCAGCTGGTGCTGTGCTGGACACGTAAAACATCACAGCTCTGCAGCTTTACCTGTAAATGTGAGCTGCAAAAACCACCTGTAAGAGGCTCTACCTCTCACAATGCTTCCCTTGGCAGAGTCAGACTGCCAGGCTCACCAGGGACATGGATTTCTTTCTAGGACAATGAAGACTGTCGGCCAACACCTTAGAGCAAATACAAGTCACTCTACCTGTGGGGAAGGATTTCATTTATTTTTGTTTATTTTTCCACCCTCGCCACTGAGCTAACAAGTTCCAGTTTCCTGGTAGGTCCTTTGCAATACCACATTCAAGCTGCACTCACTTGAGAGAACAGTGTGATCGTAGGAAGCAGGTGCTTGAGATGGATGAACTGGGACCACTTTTCCTCAAAAGGAAAAAGTGTTTTCTAGACAATAAAAATTCCCTGTATGTTTCTGACAGCAATGTGAGGATGCGGAGGCCCTGGCACAGGGTGCCCAGAGAAGCTGTGGCTGCCCCATCCCTGGAATTGTCCAAGGCTAGGTTGGATGGGGCTTGGAGCAGCCTGGTCTAGTGGAAGGTGTCCCTGCTCACAGCAGGGGGTGGAAGTGGATGATCTTCAGGGTCCCTTCCAACCCAAATCATACTGGGATGCTGTGACAAGCTGACCACACTCTCCAGCTCCCAGGTACACAGATAAAAGCTGCTCAGCTATGTCAGGCATAAGCACAACCCTCTGCTCCTGAGGATCCCAGTCTCCAGGGATCCCTAGAGGTGTCCAAGGAATGACTGAACGTGGCACTTGGGAGCTCTGGGCTGGGGGACAGGGTGGGGACGAGGCGCAGGTTGGAGTCAGTCTCAGAGGTCTTTTCCAACCTCAGTGATTCAAATGAGCAGGGCAGGGGAGAACAGGCTGAAACACTTCATCCAACAGAGCCTCACGTCAGGCTATGCTTCCTTTAAGACACATCCAGGCGAGCCCAGCTCTCCCCAGTCTATTTTTAGGCAGCCCCTGTGATTATTTTGCTGTGTGTTCTATGCGTGAATCCTTTGGTAAACTTCCCTCAGCAGCATCCAGAACTCAATCAGTGAACACCATGCTCCCACTTCCCAGCAGGATGAGCTGGGTGTCACCAGAATCACTTAATGAGAGGGACATTGTCATTAGTCAGACCATGGGCTGGAGTGCTAAAGTTTCCTGGCTCCAGAGTTTCTGCCTCCAGACATCACCGAGGCAGGATCAGGCAAAAGCCAGCACCAGTCCAAACCCTCCCTCGCCTTGTCCCAACCCTGGCTTTGTAAATTAACCTTTAAGGGGAGGCTGCACTGCAAACTGGTGCCAGAAGGAGCTGTAACTGGAAGCTGCTAAAGCAGCTGCCTGAGCAAGACAGGGCTGTTCCTGGAGAAAGGAATAAAAGCCATCTTTGGGGAAGAAAAACAAGGAGATTCCTGCACACCTCAGCAGCTTGCTCACTGCAAAGAGCAGGACCCACAGGCTCCTGCCAATTTTCTTAATATAAGATGTTATACAACACTGGGCTATGGGCATTTCGTACAGCTCCAAGGCCTCCACAGCTCCTGTGGGGAACAAAGATCCCTGTGGAGATGTGTGCCCACAATATGGCTCCATGGGGACAACCAGAGCCAGGCTGTTTGGGAAAGACAGAAAAAAGGGAAAGAGAAGAGGAGATAAGAATTTAAGTTCAGAACATCAAGCTGCTAAAACCCCTTTCTGCCCGTAACATCCCCTCTGAGAAGTATAAATATATACATATATATATAAAACACACAATCTGGGTTTCGCTTATTTCAGCTTTATTTTCTACTAAGCCATAGCCGCTCTGAACACAAATCCAACCAGACACAGCAGATGCTGGTCCCTCCCATGCAGCACTGGAGGGGTGAGACCAGATCCTGGCCTGCCAGAGGTTCTGGAAGAAACATCAACCCCCAGGTGCTGTTTTGCAGCTCCCTCTGGTCTCACTGCCTTTCGGAAGCTCTGCACCTGCATACAGATATTCCCAGAGGAACAGCTGCCCCTCAGCTGTGCCATTTCAGCCCCTGGGAGTGAACTCAAGGCTCACAGGTCATGAGGAAGAGCTGGTTTCCCCCAGATCACAGCAGGGTGGTGATTCACAGCTCAGGGGAGGTGCTGCTACAGGTCGGAGCTTAGACTGCCTTGGTGCAGCTGCTTCTTCCAGCATTCTCCCTACAAAATGCCAAGGAATGGACTGCTCTAACAGGAACCCAGGGCTGGCAGTCCCCAACACCCACTCTGGAGGGATGGTAACTCCAGAGGGGTCAAGAAGGGGAAAGGAGCAGCCTTTCATCCATATAAAATCCTGTCCATCCAAAGACCCTCCAGGGAGCAGGCAAGTCTGGAAAACAACAACCGGGGCTCTGCTTGGAAAGGGGACTGTGCCAACAGTCCTGCCCTGTACACACAAACCAGCTGGTGCACTCACATGTACCTGGCCTGGAGTCTCTCCAATCCCAAAGTGAGCAAAGGCAAATCCTCCTCCTCCTCACAGGGACACGTTAATGGGACAGCATGGCCAAAGGCCAGGGCTGCTTGTTTTCACAGTGGGGAGACCAATTACAGCCGGCTGATTAGTCCAGTTATCCAAAACAGAGGACATGGAGTGTATGGAGCCCCCAGCCAGCACCAACCATGGCTGCATCCAAAGCAATGGGACTCCAGTGACCCACTCCACATGCTTTCTCCTTTCATCCAAGGCTCTGAGCCTTTGGAAGCCAGTTATCAGGATCGGCTCCCCACGCCAAGACCACACACTTCCCATCCCCCTTTTCCCACCCTATGATGCCTCATTTAATCCCAAGGCTAAAGGGAGTTAGAGTTGTTGGCAGGAAAAGCTGCACAGCCACATGCTGAGCTGCTGTGGGATACAGGAATTACGAAGCTTTATTTCTAATGGCCATTAAAAAAAGGCAGGAGAACACAGGGCTCAGCCACAGCGTCCCAGCCCTGCCTGCTCCTTCCCAGTCAGAAGGGCTACTCCTTCTCCAAGAAAAACTTTAGGTTGGGTTCAAATCCCCGGCTCTGGGGATCTTCCAGAAGAGCCATGCATGAATTTACAGGGACCTTGCAAAGAGAAACATGTTTTTTATGAAAAGGATTCCGCTAAATTTCTCTCCCGGATTTATTTAGGACATCCAGCCTTCCCTGTTTTGAGTCACTTCACGGCTCTCTCAACAACCAAGAGAGCCCATAAGGATGACCAGAGTGCAAAGGCATGCAGGGAAATTGCTGTTACGGGCAGGACAGTGAGAGGAGTGCCAGCTTGACCACCCACAAATCCCAAAACACCCTCTGACTTACTCTGGCACAGGGCTGGGGAGGGGATGATCCCAACTGCCAGCAACACGCAGGACTGACACTCAAGCCTTTCTCTGCCAACACTCGAGGGCTTGTTTACCTCACTCAAGCAAACAGAGGAGCTTCAAGCAGAGCATTTTTGGTTGACCACAGCTCCAAAATGGCTGCCTCCCCCATTCAAAGAGTTTCAGAAACCTCCACTGCACAGATGAGCAAGTTCTGTGTCTCATACACTGTTTTGGGCTGGGCATCAGACAGTCCTGCCCAGCCTGTCTTTCAGGGCAGAGGAAAAGAGGTGAAGCAGCTCATCTGCTGCCAGACACACATGCTTGGACAATGTGTTACAGAGCAGCGCAGGAGCCACAGTTTCCAAAGGCACAATTCCCACATAAAAATACAAACAGCCAGGCTGTTAGGTTCCCACAGCATCACCTGCCAATGTAATACACTGGTTTCCATCCAGAGGTAATTGCTGCCCTTTCCGAAGGTCACCTCCACACGTCTCTCAGGAGAACTATTCCTTTAGCCCTCTCACCCGTGGCCACTTCCAGGAGCACAAGGAGGTGCTGAAGGGGCCACTTGGCCTTCAGGCTTCTGAATGAGCCCTCACACAGGTGTCCAGCACACACTGTGACAGGACAATCATTAACCTGGCTGGCACGAGCCTGGCGTGCTGGGACAGCACAGCTGACACCCAAGATGGAAAAGGGACACAAGTGGAACTAATGACTGGGCTGGGATGCCACCAGCACCATCAGGGAAGGGCTTTATTTCAAGCTGTGATGCAGAGTGGTCTCAGGTCCCACACTGTGCCAGCTGCCATCTCCTCAGAGCCACAACTGTGCAGGGGTGCCCTCAGCCTCTGCTTCCATCATTCCACACATCACTGAGGTCTCCCCATCTCCCCCTCCCCAGCCAGCACACGAGGGAACTGGTCTCCTTCCCTCCCCACTGCCATCTGCTGAACTGGCCTTGGCATTCCAGTCCCTCCTGGCTTGAGGTAAGACCATGGTCTACAGAGACAGGATTCAGAGTCTAGTGCCATGCCAGGGAAGCATCAGTCCTACCTGCACAATGTCCAGCACCATTCCAGCAGCAACTGTCCCAAAGCCTGCCAGGAGGAACGGGAAGAGGACTTGCAGGCCAATGGAAAAGGAGGTCTCCTTGAGGGGCGAGGCTGGCTCAGGACTCTGGTTTGTGCTGGTGTCATCACTTTCATTGCTCTGGCTGCCATTTTCCAGCAGGGCATCATCTTCTCGCACCCCTTTAGCATTGGCACGGGACTCCAACACCACCGCTTCTACCCCATTCCCATCAGGTCCCAGGAAATCTGAGGGCTCCACCAGCTGCCCCCGGTCCGGGCTGGGGAGGTGGTCCACAGGCACAGCCCCGTTGGCCTGGTGGGTCTCCTTCTGCTCAGACTTGGAAGACATGCTGCACAGAGGCTACCCTGACCCTTGGCTTGGTGGGCCTAGAGCCAGCAGCTGTTCCACAAGGGATCTTCTGCCAGGAGCTTACACAAATGGCCTTTCCGGCATCTAGGAGCAATCTCTCCTATCCCTGCTCGCCTGCCTTGGAGTGCAGAGCCTGCTCCTGCAGCAGAGATCCCCATCAAGCAAAGTCCAGGAATGGGGGACACCAACCACTGAGCGAGCAGGACCTGGGAATGACAGCCAGTTCCCTCTGCTTCTCCTTCTCTCCAGTGCTGTGTGGTACAGCAGCCACCAAGGCAGGAGCCAAGCTTTCCTTCTTTGATGTGTGACACTTCAGCACATCTTTTTGCAGGTTTTCTTCCAGCACCCAAGGCAGGGAGAAAAACAGATGAAAAAAGGAACACTGAACAACACAGAAGCTCTTAAAGGGACAATGAAGCAGAGGACTGGCTTTCAGAGATGATCCAGTGCAGAAAAGCTCTTCTTGCTTTCAGGGCTTTCTCACTTTCTCCGGTGGCAGTGTCCCCCTGCAGAATTTCAGTCTGAGGGCGCCTGTGGGGTTTTTGCTCTCTTTCAGCCTGGTTTGTGCTCTCTGCCAAAACAGCCAGCAACTCCAGCAAGCTCCAAGTGTCACTGCCAGTCTCCTCTCCTAGAAGAATTTCTCACCCAACCGCACGAGGCTCTTATTTAGAGCAACAGCAGGTCCCCAGTTAAGGTCACTCACTGAGCTGGGCAGGCTACAGAGTGGGCTCTGGCATTCGGGCAGCCCTGGATTTAACGCGGCTTTCCAAGAGTCCGCCTTTCACCTGGAATACAGAGGAGGAAAACAAGGCATTTCGCTGGGTTCCAGGGCAGCGCAGCAGCTCCTGCATTTCCCT
This sequence comes from Grallaria varia, assembly GCA_013396735.1. Lineage (NCBI taxonomy): Eukaryota > Metazoa > Chordata > Aves > Passeriformes > Formicariidae > Grallaria > Grallaria varia. Next base: position 307,119 of record VWZG01012095.1, read on the forward strand.
CCAGCGCTTTGCTGAGGGCTCAGCCCTCACTGCACCCCGGACTATCCCTCGGCTCCTCTTCCCCTCTCGGGGGGCTGTGTCAGGGGATGGGAGGGCAGAGGGACCCTCGAGCCTGCCCGGAGCCCCCCCGGCCGGGGCTCTGCCGCAGCGCCCGCGGAGGGAGCGGGACGGGCGGTCCCGGAGCCCTCAGGCGGGGGCTGTGGCTGCGGGATGCGCTGCCCCGAGCGGAGCGGGGCTGTCCCAGAGGGTCCCCGCGCTGCGGCAGCCGCCGAGAGCCCGCAGTGCCGCTGCGGTGCCGCCGCTGCCTCAGCACTCCCTCACTACCCTCTGCTCTCCCTCACGGTTCCCCTGCCGCTCCCCCAGCGCTCCCTTCACGGCTCCCTCACAGATCCCCCTCCTCTCCCCTCACGGCTCCCTCAGCCTTCCCCTCACAGTTCCCCCTCTCTTCCCTCACAGTTCTCCCTCTCTCCCCTCACCGCCGCTCCGCTCCCTTCGCCGCACTCCCCGCTCTGCCCCGCCGGGCCCGGCGCGCGCCGCCCTGACATCACCGCCCGCCAATGGCGGCCCTGCCCAGTGCGCCGCGCCGCGCTCCTATTGGCTGCGAGCACCTGGCGTCACGCGCAGGCCCCGCCCTCTACGCGGGGAGCGGCGGGGCGGGGCAGAGGGGAGAGCACGCCCCTTTTCCGCGGTGTGGGGGCGTGGCCTGGGGGGTCACGTGGCCGGGGAGTCCGCGTGGAACGGGCGGGAGTGGTCGGGCTGGCGGTGGTCCATCCATTCGTCCGTCCGTCCGTCCATCCATCCATCCATCCATCCATCCATCCATCCATCCATCCATCCCACTATCGCATGATCCATCCACCCATCCCGCTATCCGGCCTGCCATCCTGCTGTCCCACCACCCATCCTGCCATCTCTCCCACTGTTCTGCCATCTGTCCCCCTATCCCACCATCCCTCCGCTCCCCCCAGGACTTTCCCTGCTCCCACCTGGGGTGCGGTGCTGGAAGCAAAGGCTGCCCCTTATCTGTCCTCCTCCTGCTCTGCTGAGCCAGGGGAGCCTCTCTGAGCTGTGCAGGTCCTGTTCTGCCCCCTGGGAGGGGGAACTCATGGGTGGCTCCATGGGTGGCCACATCCCACCCACAGGGATGCTTCCATTATCACCCCATCCAGGGAAACGCAGCTAGACCCAGGCCTGGGAGCACCAACAGGGTACAAGTGGTCCCCACTGACTTTCAGGTCTCTGCCAGACTGATGGAGGTCAGAAAAAAAATGAGGAATGTTGTCACGTACACACTTTGCCTCTGTTTATGCCAAATTGTCCCACAACAAATACATAAAAAGCATAAAAACTCCTGCTACAGAGGTCAGTTCCTCATTGCTCAGTAGAATTCTGTGTTCTTGAATGACACCAGCTCTTCTGATTCATGTTTTCCTTTCATTTCCCCCTTTTTTTTATGAGTGGAACTTATGAGCAGTTGTTGTTTTTTCCTTCCTGCCTTTCCTTTCCTCCCAGGAAACAGTCAGCAGCAAGTTATTACTCAGAGTGATGACGTGATCCCCAGCTCCAGGCCCTGGAGACAGGTTTTGGGCCAATGAGGGTGGCTGTGACACAACCACCCGTAGAGGGGGGGAGGGAGGGCAGCACAGGAACCAAATTCCCCCATGGATACAGGGAGTCAAGTGTGACTGGAGCTGGTGACTTCACTTCTTAGGGAAAGGAAGGCAGTCATGGTCAATGGCAGCAGGGGATCCATTGTGATCTAAAGCTGTTGGCTCTGCTACTTCATTTCTGTCTGCTCTCATTACAAAATTGAGAAAGGAGAGCCTTTTTCCTATAGTATTTGTTGCTTTGGGAGAAGAGTGTGACTGGAGCAGAGCAGGATAACTAATTACAGACAGCAACACAAAGGTGGCTCTGGTGAGGGGCTTCTCATACAGGCACAGAGTGACAGGACAAGGGGTGATGGTTTTAAACTGCCAGAGGGCAGGGTTAGGTGGGCTATTGGGAAGAAATTGTTCCCTTTGAGGGTAGGGAGGCCCTGGCATGGGTTGCTCAGAGAAGCTGTGGCTGCTCCATCTCTGGAAGTGTCCAAGGCCAGGTTGGACAGGGCTTGGAGCAACCTGGGCTAGTGGAAGGTGTCCTTGCCCATGGCAGCGGGTGGAACCAGATGATGTTTAAGTTCCCTTCCAACCCAAACCATCCTGGGATTCTGTGATTTCAAGGGTTGAGGAGCCCCTGGAGTCATTTAACTAATTCTCAGGATGTCCTGCTGTGACACCAGCAAGGAGACCTCAAGGAAAACTTGAGACATACAGGACATGTCTTGACTAAAACCACTGCACAATTCCACACTCAGGCTGGGATTGGAGCTCCAAATCCTGCGTACATCCCCAGCCTCTGTTCTCCTGTTCAGGCTCACCTTCCACCTGCATCTTTCCTTCCTGACTCGGAAAATCCATATCTCCCCCGGAACAATCATTCTTCCCTCACCTCCCCAAAAACAAGGCACACCAAAATGTGACCTTGTTCATCACCAGCCCAGCTGCAGGCTCAGGAAGTGGAAGTGTGGAGACAAAAGCTGCCTGAGACAAGAAAACAGAAATAGATAAAATCCCCAGCAGCACAGAGATCAGAGAGGCAGAGGATGAAAGGGCAGGAAATGGGTTTCCAATTGCAGGAGGCAGGTACCAAAGGCAGTCAAGTGTTTGGAAAGGGAAGGGTTTACCACTGAGCTGTGCAGGATCATGGAATGTCATGCCCATGTGTGTTACAGCAGCCACGTGACTTTGGCACTGTCAGACTGTCCAGCTCTGGGCCAGCACTCAGGAACAGCCTCCGAGGCCACAGTGGGTAGGGGGTGATTCCCCCTTTTCACAGAATCCAGCAAAATAAAAGGGTTTGGCCAAAGTCACTCAAAAACCCCACCTAATCCTGAACTGACAGCGCCCTGAGAGATGCCCTTGCTCCTGTTCTAGCTCTACCACTGTCTGTCACAGATCTAAATAGAGTCCCCACTGCCTTTGACGAAGGATCCTGAAGGAACTGAGTTTCTAATTACTTGTAAACAGGAATCCCACCAGGCAAACTCAAAGACTGAACAGGTTATGGATCATGACTTACCCCTTCAGATGTCAGTCCAGAGCAAGAGCAGCTCACGAGGGCAGGCAACAAGGTCAGGGGCTGACCCTGATCTGGGAAAAGAAATACAGACCCTGGAAGTTCTGTTTTGCCAGCCTGGAAGCAAACAAACCCATCACCATCCCTTTTTTCCAAGGTCCACACGACTAGTGCCCCCAGCTGTGTTCCTGTGTCACCCACGTGTTGTGACAAACACAGGTCAGCCCCAGTCAGGGACCTCCCTGGGGATTTGGCCATGTGAGAGGTTCTGAAAGGTCCAGATTTCCTGTGCTCCACAAGGCCAGTGGTTCCGGTGAGATAGCAGGGACACGGACACCTGTCATGGGGGCACTGAGGATATGCCTCACATTTTGGTTTGGTTCCAGATACGAGCTGTGAGTTCATTCATATTCAGAAATTAGGCTGAAGAAAACACTGATACCATAAGGCTGCTCAGAGCAGAGACTGGTATTAAAAAAGTATTAATGAAAGTCATCTCAAATGCCCTCTGTTTCACAGTATACTTGGGGTTGGAAGGGATGTCTGGAGACCATCCAGTCCCATGTGGGTTTGGAATGTCTCGAGAGAGGCAGGTTTCACACACTCCCTGGGGGCAGCTGTTCCAGTGCTCTGCAATCTCCATGGAAAGAAGTTTCCTACTCCATGAAGACCCTCTCACTTCCCAAAATCCCAAAGAGGACTTTGAATTAACATGTATACATGCAATCAGGCAGTACCATAGTAACAACATTTGAAAATCCAAGGGGAAGGATATTAGGTATAGAATCCATTTGGAAGGATGAAAGTGCTCCAGGAAAAGTAATAATTATTCTTCCCGAGCACTTACACAGCTTGTCAAGGAAGCTGAACTCAGACCTATACTGAAGGTAGGCTAAGCTCAGTAGGTGAACTAGGAAGTTTAAAGGTAGTTTAGACATGCACATGCCAGATGGAGTGGCTGCAGTACAGCCAAAATAATTAGAATATTAAAAAAAATATGCAGGTTTTCTCCTGTGGGCTTTCTGGAGGAGTTCACATGCCTTTCTCTGGCACTGGATCAGTCTGTGATGGAAATGCATTGCTGCTTTTCTCTAATCATCCCCACCACACAGAATACATGGAAACAACACATTGTGGCTGACAGAAAGCACACAGAGCCCCAACACTGACAGTCACTGAGCAGAGGGACACTGCCCTGAGCTACAAGGAGCTTTTTTGGTGACTGGGTTAAATACCTGACCTGCATGGGGTCACCTCCCTCCTGCAGCATCATGGAGAGTGTTCAAGCAATCTGAGTATTCGCAGGGCTACAATAAACCATACATTGAGTTGGATTAAAAATACAAATTAAAACGCATGAAAAGCACTCCGGGAAATGCTACATGTTGCTTCTAAACCCCACCACCCAGGCCATGCCCAGCTCCTGGGTAAATCCATCAGTGCCAAAGAGTGTTTTCCCTTTGTCCCCTGCCCCCTGCACTAACCACCCTTCAATGTGCTCATTTTCCTTCCTGCTGAGAACTGAGTGCAGCTTCCTCTGGGGCCCAGCACCACAGCTCTTCAATGAGCTCAGTGATCTGCTCCGAGCAGGGCAGGTCCCTCCCTTCCCCACCACGCTGAGCTCTTTATCTACACCACCCGCTGCCCCGGGAAGCGGGGCCGGAAAGCAGAGCCAAAGCCCTGCATGGCAAACCTGATGTCACACAGCCTGCCCTGAGCTGCTCAGCCGAGGGGAACAACCCCCTGGGCAGCACTTCTGCACCACTCCAGGCCTTGCCACGGGCACTGAGATGTTGGTGTGCAACTGCCAGTGCTGTACAGAACCTCACAGGTCACAGCAGGGCAGTTCCTTTAAAGGGTCATTGCAAGGGTTGGAATTTGGGGACTGAAAGAACAAACACGACTGTAAAAGTTTCAGAGCACCAGCAAGTGGATGGGAACTGAAGGCAGTGGAAGGAATCCATGCAGGGTTCAACCTGGCAGCAGCCTGAAGACACTGAAGAGAAGAGAATTAAGGGCCAGGCTGAGCTACAGGTGAGGAATTCTCCCCTGGAACAGCAAAGGAACTGCAGGTTGTGGCTGAGCAGCCTCCAGATTCCTCAGTGCACGTCTTGCTCTACAGCACTGGTTAAGGGGAGGTTTTTCACAGCACCTGCTTGAGAAAATGGATTTCACCAGCTCCATGGAATATCAAATAATATGGCAAAGGAGGAGCCAAGAATGCAAGTGTCAAATGCAAAGCTGGAGGAAACAACTTTGTAAACACCTTGTTCCTGCGTTCTCCTCCAGCTCTGTGCCTGAACTCCCCATGGCCACTCAGGGCTGAAAATAAACCAAGCCCTTTTAAACAGAGGCCAGCAACAGAGCTTTCTTTAGAAAATGCAGGTGTGGAATGTGACCTTTTCTCCATCATGTAGCAGGCCCACATGTCCCTAAATCAGCTGGCCCACAGTAGGCTGGGATGGCTGGACAACTGCAGATGCATTAGAGTTGTCAGAAGAATGGCAGCTTGATGGACTTGGGGAAAACACAGAAAAATGTTAACACATGGACTAACAGAGTGTTCAAATCATATCCATTAGTGTGACACCGAGTTACCTGTCTTCAGAAAATCAGGTTTTTCCTTCTCGATGAGTCAGAGGTAATTGCTCTCCATGCTCAAAGCACAGTGACTCATTACAACAAAAAAAGAATAGCTCCGAGAGTTATTAATCTGTGTTTTCACGGAGTACTTGGCATCAGTAAGGCACTACTGACACAGTGCAAAGTTGTAGGTGGTCTTAGCAGGAAAGGCCAGCACATCATCCGTACACTACTGTTTATATGATGGCACCAAGATTTCCCACGGGACTCAGGGTAAGGGACATTCCCAGAAAACAGTCAAATGGGGCAGAAAGAGAACTGTTCTGTCAGGAGAGGTGTGCAGACACCAAATCATTGAGTGTCCCTTCAGAATTGTGTCAGATAAGCACAACACGGCAGCTAATGTGATAAAATAAAGAGGGTTAAGAACACAAAGGCAAAGCTGCTGCATGGGGGAAAAAGCACAGACAGTTATCAGAAGTGACTGGGGAAAATGGGCAGAGGTTGGGAATGTGCTTTTCCACCACTGGATCTTGCAGGACAGGGTCTGTTCCAAGCACTGGGGTTCAGTGGGCTTGGGCTGCAGCACAGCTCTGTGGAACACGTCCTCGAAGCAGAGGCACCGCACGGTTTCAGCACCGGCTGATGAGCAGCACTTAATGAGACTCTGCAGAGAAATCTCATGGCACACATTTGCATGGTACCTGCCAAACCCAAGCCTGCCTCCCCTGCAATGTTTGCCCTTCACTTCTCCTTCTGCAGCAAAATGAACCATCATATGAGTGTCCTTTAAGGAAACAATCCTCACCAAAACAGAGGAGGGTTTTCTCTCTGGAGATAGATTACCGAATACAAAGGATGCTGTGTGTCTTTAGGACTCGTTTGCTGTTACGACAGGCAACAGGCCCTCCTTCCACACCACAACAGCATGACCCAGGTTAGGATTTTCACAGCCTGAGACTCATGACAGTCCTGTTTTCCCACTTCTCCAGCCTGTCGACATCCCTCTGACTGGCAGCACAACCATCATGTGTTAAACAATACTGACTCTGTACTGCCACAGCCAAAGCAAAGGCTTTAGACTCAGTTTTACAGATATCTGCCAGAGAAAAAAAACCAACAACAAAACCTTCCCTCCACCTCCCACACCCGGGGCTGTATTTTATTCTGTGCTGTGCCCTGACACATCACTTTTGCCGTGCCTGCAACAGGAGTTTGCAAGAGGAATGACACCTTCACAAAAGAGCCACAGACACGTGGCTGAACAAATCACTGACGTTGGGGCACACACACAAAGTGCAGCAAACCATAAAAGATGCAACTATTTACTGCCCAATAATGCCTGAACAGAGTTAGCTCGTTTTGTATAGAAAGGGGACCAGCAGGGAGAGTGCAAAGATTAAAGCTGGCTGGAAAATATGTGGGTTTGTTTTGATGGAAACTTTATGAATTGCTCTAGTGTAGAATCAGGTGTGGAAATGACTTCACTGCAATTATACAGTTACATAAAAAGACTTAATAATGATCAGAAAAAATCTGAATTCCTTGTTTTATTAGACAAAAACATCAATCTTGTTTCAATTATTTAGTAGGTGATACAGTTGTAGCCCTCTGGCCACAATGACAAGATCACATTGCAAATACGAGAAGGGTGAATGGAAAGAGTAGGAATCACAGTTCCATCAGTGTTTTTCAGGATACATTTCAGGGTATTTCCTGCACATTCCAGTACATTTTACAGTATTTAGAGCAGAACAACCATTCCAGGGTATAACTCAAGTCCTGAAAAAGAGACACATCTCTGCAGCAGGAGATATGTGAATGTGTGTCAGTGTTACTAAGCAGCTTTCACCCAGGCTTTTCTTGGGCTAACATCAACTTGTTAATTATTTATTCCTTTAATTAATACTAGTAACCCCAACTAAGGAGACTGTCAAGGCCAAAAGAATGCTTAACCCTTTAGTGCTATCAAAGGTAGGCAGGAAGTGCAAGATGAAAGAGAGTCAACATCAGTGGCCTGTCTACCCCAGGATTCCCAGAGAGCTGAGGCAGTGGAAGTGCTGCAGCAAAGTGGAAACTGCCCAGGCAGTGAAGGAACAAACCTCTGCTTCCACTGAACTGGAAGAAACTGAAGGGCTTCACATCTTTCGCAATCAAGTTCTCAGAGGAGCAGACAAGAAATGTACAGTACAGCAACTGATTCAGTGAAAAGAGAAAATAGATGAGCAGACAACACTGGTTTAGTTTCTCATATAAAGCTGCAATCCCTTATTCTGACACCCAGCTGCACAACATACCCTAAGCCACACCAAAGAGACAGGGAGGGAAAAAAAATCACTAAAAAAACAGGAAGAAAAGTTTTCAGCACCTCATCAGTTAGAGCAACACGGCTAGAACTTCTGGAACTCAGTACTTTAAAATGAAGTCAGAGATCAGTGCATTCATGGGAGGGCTTGGCAGTAGGGAGTTAACACTGACAGTAGCTCAGAGCACCTTGGATGCTGGCTGAGAGCATCCCCTGGGGCAACAGTGCATACCCAGCAGTGCAACAAACCCTTTGTGTGACTCTACTAGTGACATGAAACCTTCCACCATGTCACAAACCTTTCACGTGAGCTGCTGACAGACATTTGTGAAAAATCAATTAACTGTATAAAACGAGCTTGCCAAAAGCCCACAGGATGATTCACCTCTTACTGGTGAGTGACTGCTGATTAAAGCTTAGATTTTTAAGTGACTACCAATTTCAGAGGCTTAAAGACAGTGCTGAAAAAACTAATATGAGATCACTGGCTGCATGTCAGACCAGGGAGGAGCAGAGATCAGGGTTATTGGTTGTGTTCATCCAGGTTCTGTGGCAAGCCACACACTTTCCTAAAGCAGCAACAACCGCTTTTCCCATCTGTGTGTAAACCACGATGTACAAACCCCAAATTCCAGATGTGGCTTGATACACAGCACAGCACCTTCAGCCCAGCCCCGTGTTCCACGGTCCAGCTCAGCAGCTGCTTCTCTCGAGGTGTTTCTCAGAGCTCGTGGGAGCTTGCGTGGGGCTCCGGAAGAGTGTCAATGTCACAGTTCTTAATCAGCTGAAAGAGGAACTCGACCTGTTTCTCATAGCTCTCAATGGAGATTCTCTCATTCAACCCATGGATCCTGGAAGAAAAAGAGGAATGTTTTATATTTCATTGTGAATTTGTGACCCACCTGCGTGTACCTAGCACTCTACTTGCCTGTTCACTTCATAAAGCAATGTACGACATAAAAACACAAGAATATACAGCACATTTTGCACTATAACCAAACCAGATTTGCTCACTCTAAGGCTCAGAGCGCAACAATTAAGTCTACGGTGTATGTGGAACAAAAGCGTAACAGTATTCCAGCTCTCTTCCCAATCCTTGGCCAGTTATATCACTGTTCTGTACAGCCAGAACACATTTCTGCATCATCTGCACCTCAATAAAATGACACAATACATGCTAAATAAACAAACAATCCCTTGCATGATGATGTTACCACTTTACTTCAGGAAACCTCATTTCCAGCTTTAAGGAGCAAATCAGTTCAGAGTGGAATGTCCAAAAATACGGATAAATCTGCTGGACAAGGCCAACTACGAGAACAACACCTTTCACACTCCTGGAGTGAAGGATCCAGTGAACTCCACAGCATTGCTGAACCACCAAATGAAACACCTAAATGAGTCCTGACTGCATCTGGAGGAACAAATTAAGGGCTGACACTCTCCCAGTGTAATTTCCACCCCTATTAGAGCAGCACCCAAATCTGCAGGAAATGGGTGGCCTGACAGAATGTGAGGCCGCACCACCAGCACGCCAAGGTACACAAGGCTGGGTTTCCTTCTGCCTGTTGCACACAGATCTCCTCTTTCCCTGGTCCCCACCCCAGCAGCTGCCCATGTGCAGGCAGAGCTCGGTACCTGGGGAGATCATCTGCCCTCAGGAGCAGCGGGTTGAAGCGGTAAATGGCGTTTGTGACGTTGGTGAAGTGCCTGCTGTCCGTGTTTCCAATGCACGTGCCTGGAAAACAAACCTCAGGCTCACTCTGCATCACAGTAGCAATTTCATGACCCACATTTTCCCCAGGAGAAAGGAAAGGCATCTGATAATAGCTCTGTATTAACCACTGCCTACATCAAAAGCAGCACCACTGGAAACAGTGGACCGGTACATCCTGGAAGGACATTGTCTCCTCCAGGAGCAGGAACTGAACATACAACTCAGTCTAAGAACAGCCTCTCCAAAAGTTTCAGCTTCAAACTGCAGTCCAAAAAACACTACAGAACTAGGAAGGAGCTGCAAGAAAGGGAAGGAGCTGGGATCATGAATAACAATACAGAAAAGCAGGAATGGCTTTGCCAGCTACGAAAACAATGAAAGAAGAACTAAAGCAAGACCTCCTCCTCTCCCTCACAATTCCTTTCTTCCCCGAAGAGATTCCTGTGTATGTGCTGAGAGTCCAACTCGAGGCTCATTGTTTCTGTCAGTTTCCTGTTTGCTTTTTTACTTCCACTGCTAAAAAACAACATAAAAACTTTTAAAGCCTAAAGAGGGAACGGAATAAAAAGAGGTAAAAACAGCTGTTTCCAGTAGTTAACAGCTGGGGTGGAGAAGTACACAGCAAATGGAAACAGATCAGTGCTGGGGGAGGGGGGAGAGAAAAGCAGGGCAGAAGCTGGAGAGGAAACAGTCATCATGTGCCTGCTGTTACCTGGGACTACACTGTCAACATCTGGGAAAGTATCCAGAATGGTTTTTTGAAAAATATGGACTGCAAATGTCTGCTCATCCCAAGGACTGATGGGGAGTGGATCAAAGGCCTCTACGACATCAATCTTCACTCTATCATCAGCAATGGTGTTTCTAACTGTCTCTAGCACCTGTGGGTGAAACACAGAGATTAAATAAGCACAAGAAATGAGAAAGCATCCCTTAGAGACATCAGCAGATGTTCTGCTTACCAGAAAACATTTGTCTGTGAACTGTCAATTGTGGCTGCAAATACAGATGATGGTTAAGATTGAAACTGTGTGTCAATCTCTTCCTCTGACTCAGTGGATGGCTGATACTTCAGCTGAATTTTTTTAACCCAAGTGCAATCACTGTTTCAAGGTATTCCTGAACTGCTTCAGTCCTGAAAGGCAGGGGTTCAACCTGCTCCTCTTGGAAGTTATGTCATCCAAATCATCCAGAAAAAGCTTCCAGAAAGGGAAACTTCCAGCAAAGGCTTGGGAAGGGAAGATGTTTTGTACTTATACTGCTTCACACTGGGCTGGACTACTGAAGTGTGCAAGATTCCCATCCTCTCACAGGGCACAAACCTCAATCCTCCCATTCCATAATCCCACAGGATCCATGTGCTCTTTGGCACAAAGGAATTGAGAAGCCTGCAGCCCCACAGTGGGTACCTCAGCAGCCGTCTCGGCTGAGTGGATCCGGAAGTTCACCGTGGCTTTTGCAGAAGAAGGGATGACATTTAGCTAGAAAAAGGGAAGGGCCAAAACTTAAAAGGAAGTTACAAACTGACTAAAATGCCAACTGCAAACTCAGAAACTCAAACAACTCCAGGCCTCAGCCTAATGCTTCACTGTTCTCACTAAGTGTGATATCTCTTTCTGTGTTAAAATACTGTAAATCTCATCCAAAATGCAGATAAATACACAAGGAAATATTAATTCAACAAAAATTAAATAAGCTCTTATACAGAGGTTTTTATGTTCTTCAGAAACTTTATACTGAGGATTTCTGAAACTTTATTTTGGTTTCCTTTTTAAGCAATATTTCTACCTCATTGTCCTATTACTTTTCCCCAAATATGAGATGTAAGTCACTTAACAAATTATGTTTCTGTACACACATAACTCTTCTACAGAATGAATATTTATAACTTTGTCAAACAAAAAATGTATCATCTTTAAAAAAAAAAAAAAAAAAAAGGAAACCAGGGTGTCAGTTCTCATCTGGCCACTCCGTGTCACTGTTCAGCCACTGCATCTTCTTTTCTTGTCCAGTGACGCTTTTCAGTAACAGATTCTCTCAGGGACACACCAAACAGCCTGTTTATTTGCCAAGGCTACAGTATTTTTGGACAGCTACACCTCCTTATCAGGGCAAGACCTGGCTATATCAGCCTGAAGCTGCTATCTCTCAGTCCAAGGTGCACACTAATGCTGCTTAAGGCAAACACCAGACCTGTCCTACAAACACAAAACCCCACCTGGGCAAGGGAAGTGTTTATGACTGTGGGTTTCAAATACTGTCATTGGCACTTTGTTGGATTACAAAGAAAACACTCTTTCTTGCCTATCCTAAAACATTAACAAACTTAACAGTGGTCAACAGAGATCAGGTACTTCTAAGAGGAAGCAACTTTCAACTGTAGCCAAATCCAAGCTTTGTGAAGTAAGAATGAGACTGGTGGCGACACCACAATGTGCACGCTGATCTTATAAATGGATATAAACAGCTGGAAATCAAATGTCCTAATTGTCTCATCATACTACATGGAGAAAATGAAACTACCTTGATTCCTGCATTAAACATGGTGACTGCAGTCGTTGTTCGAATCAAGGCATTGGTGGAAGGTTTCGAGGCAAGAACTCTTAAAAAAGGAAAGAAACAAAAGTTTTCAAAGAGGTTTAATATTCCTAAAACACAGGCATCACAAATCCACGGGCAACAAGCTGAATGATAGTTTATTCAATTAACAAAGGCGTTATTAACACTATGCCACTGAATTGTCTAAACTATAAAATGATACAACTGATTTCCTGCCAAGATTAGAAATGGCTTCATCTTTTAAGGGTGAGAGGCTGGGGGTATTTATCAAGGATCTCTTTTCTTACCTGCTGACAATAGGTGAGAACAGCCACAGATTGCTCATGATGAGATTGAGAGGAAACCTGAACTAAGGGGAAGAAATAAAGCCACAAATCAGAAGTTTCTAGTGCTCAAGAGCACATAAGAAACAACTATCTGGGAGAAAGGCCAGCCTGAGTCTTCCCCTTTCCAGGACCTAACTGTGCTCTAAATTCATAAGCTGGGTTACTCTTCACTTATTAATATGAAAATCTGGGAATGGAATCAAGCTTCTTTCCTCACCTCTGCTGCAAGGTGCTCCATAGTCATGAGCTCTGGCCCATGGCCAAACAGGTTGGGCAAGGGATTCTGCTCCAGTCTACAAAACAAACAACATTTGGAATTTAAAAAAATCCCCAACTGTTATTGCTCCAGAATGTTGACAGGAATTTGATTTCTGAATTATATTTGAGATGCAATCACACTTTCCTGTCATGGTGAGTGAATCTGTGAGCACAGCTCCACAGATTTCTGGGCATTCCACTCACATACAAAGACTTTCTTTGAAAAAAAATCTCAAGGACTGACTCCTATAAATACATGGAAATCTAGGAAAATATCCCACCAAATCCCACCCTGTCTGAACAGAGTAGGTTTTTCTAAAATATATATTTATTAGCCAGTTTGGTATCTACACAGACATGGAAAGAGATGATTTATGCAGTCACATTATGACTCTACACTGTGTTTACTGGCTTGGAGAATTACCAGCTGAGGTAGAAGGTATGTGCAGGAATAAATTCCAGAGAAATCCTGCCACCCAAACAAAGGAATCTCTATTGCTACAAAGTAAATTAGCGTAGATAGCACTTGTCTTGCTTTTAAAGAATCAACTGACACCAGGAACAGCTGAAGTGAAAAGACACTGCAGACACCTGGCAATTGTTCCTTTGCTGGGAGTTGTGTTTCTGCCCTTCAAAGTGAGTGACAAACTGCAATTTCAAATAATATTGACAGGAATCTGAAAATTACTCTAAACACAAATATTAAAAAAGTCACATATCAGTGACTTCGGAATCTGCTTGACTGTCTTTGATGCTGGATGACAGGGCAACTCTCACCTGGACATGGCTGCTGCAAGAATGCCGATACTTGTTTCCTTAGGAGGAAAGGATGAATGCCCTGGCTCTTTTTCCACAGTGAAGTTCAGTGTCATTGAACCTTTTTCTGTGACAGCAATTCTGCCCAATGATAAAGAAATAAATCAATCAATAAACAAACAAATGATTTATGCAACTCCAAACACATGCACAGATTATAGCTAAAGGTAACTACTCTGCATAGTTTTAGCATCATAAAAAACACCCAAGAAGGAACAACAACAAATCATTATCACAATATTTAGATGTCTGGAGGACTGATGTCTTGGCTCCTTCTCCAGTGAGCAGAACTCTACAGCACAGAATTAAAATGCTTGCAAGGGCTAGGTGGAACATTCTGCTTCCGTCAGCACAGCTGTGATGGACAGCAAGCAAAGGCTGAAGGTCCTTGGCTTGCACTTTGTGCCACTGCTGCAGCTTTAGTAACACCAGTGCTGCCACAGGCCTTGAAAACATACTGTAGTGACATTAGCAAGGTCATTTATCACTAATTAATTATTGAAAATTAATCACTTTCATCATGAGCACTTGTGTTCTCCTTACAAAGCCACAGGCTTCTTCACTCCTGCAATGATCCCATCCAGTACTGCACTTCCCTCATCCAGCACGAAGGAGAGTTTCACTCCTCTGGCTTCCAGTAGAGCTGCAATTTTCATTGCTCCCTTCCGACCAAACACCTGGGAGAATCCAGACAGAGGATTTGTTCAGATTAAGCCACGCCACTGGGAGGAATACTGGAAAACACCTTGCTGCTGACAGTGCCAGTGCTACAACACAAAGAATGCAGGAAATCCCCTGGTGAACAGCTCAAGACCAACCTGTTAATAAGAGACTCTCCCAGCAAAATTCATTGGACATTGTTAATGGCCTCTGGTAGATTTACATCCACCCTGAGGAGCACTATCCTTCACCAGTCACTCAATGTTGCTTGAATTTCTACTGGTTCTTAGACACAATGGTTATCTCAGAGCTATAAACTCCACAGATTAGCAATTTTAAACATACTCATTTTAACTACTAGTAATCCTTTGCCTGTTTTGAAAATGCATAAACAAACCCACCTCACCTGTCTCTCTGTATCATTAAGTGAAACATTTTTGTTAGCTCTTCCTCATTATTTGGAACAACCATACGAATCTTAACCCAGATTTTCATGTCCTATATATACTCCAGAACGTGACTCCTGCTGCACCCTCCTTTCAGATAAGAATTTGAGCTACCACCCTACTGTGTTTTTAATTTCCTCATCACACCAAACCCTTTGCCAACGTCACTTAAAGCCAAACAATCAGTATATAACTCTGACACAGTATCTACCCACAGAACCAAGAAAAACAGGAAAGACGTTCCAGCTAAACAATGTTTAAAAACTGAAGCCTTGTTACCTACATGAACAATGCAAACAACTTGTTAAATCAGTGAAATGAAAGAAAATACCTCTTCATCGTGTCCAATACCAACATAGAAAGATCGGCGGGGTCTGTAATTTCTCCTCAGCAGAAATTCCAGAGCTTGCAGAATACCCTGCAGGAAAAGCAAAATGTGTTGCACCATCCTTGTGTGTTAATTAGGAGGATAAATGTAAAAAAATGCAGTGGGATGTAAGAGAAATGCGATTCTTTCACAGCCCTTCAGGGCATCTGTGAATACGTTCTTCTGATTCTTCTAAAAGCTTTAACTCTGCTTTCTTCAGTAATCATGGTCACTCCACCTCTAGGAAAAGTTGGGAGAACACTGCAAGGCTTAGGAATTTATCACCAACTAATTTAGAGAGAGGCAAGAGAGACAATACACAGAATTTCAAGAGAGCACATTCCTCCAATTTACCCCTTCCAGGCTTTTCTCTTTCTGAAATGACACTATGAAGAGGACATACCACGGCAGAGTTCTTGTTATCCAGCGTTCCTCGCCCATAGATGAAACCTTCGTGCTCTGCAGCTGAGAAGGGAGGGAAATCCCAGCCCTCGGGGGGAGCAGGCACAACATCCATGTGTGCAAGCAGCATGTAAGGCAGCAGGTCAGGGGCAGAGCCCTGAACAGTACAGAGATGGCTGTATTTTCCAACGATTTCATGTTGGATGAACTTTGAAGAAAATACGGCTGGGAAGACTGTTCAGGAAAGAAAGGAAAAACAATTGTAAAGGAACAATCAGTAATAATGTCCAATTTTATCACTGTATATTCCAGAGAGCTGTCACCTACTTACTTTCAGGGGAGCACTGCAAGTAAGACTGATCACAAGAGAGAACAGGAGTTCTCACATTTCTGCCAATCCATCTCACTTTGTATTTAAAACTTTCCTAAACAAACCAGGAACTCTTGTTTACCAGTGCTGGAGCAATGACAGGACTGCCAAAAAAGAAGCTGAAGCAGCAGCAGTCATCCTCTTTTTTTTTTCCTAATGGCATTTAAGCATCTCAAGGACCAAAAATCACCATTGCGAAAAGTTGTTTAAACCTTCTCTCTTCAAGCTTTGGCCACTGACACCCCAAAAATACACTGTTGCAGAGGGGCCACACATATGCCACTTCTGAGAGGTCTTTCTTCAGGAAAAACAAACTAATAATCCATTCCATTATCTTCAGGAACCATAGATACACTCTTCAATTTGTTCATGAAAATGAAACTGCACAGAAGAGATTGCTAAGAATGAAAGTTTAGTACCTTTCTGAATGTAACTCCCAAACTCTGCCATGGCTGTTGTATTCAGGTCCTCTGGGGATACAGACACAGTTGGGATTTTAATGGCACCTTCAATGAAACACAAACCAGAAATCACTCAGCACTGAAATAAAACAATGCATGAATTGCATTTCAGAAGAGGAAGTATATTTATGTTCCTGAATATTTTCCAGGCTTTAAACACTATTTCACAGCACAGCATGAGCTGCCACTATCAAAAAAGACTGATGTGCTGCAGCTTAGCTGTCCACATGCAGCCACCAGGATTTCCTAACACTTCAGCCAAGGTATTTCTCTAGATAATTTGACTCCACTATTTATCCTGAAGTGTTGAATGATATCGTTAGAAATGCTACTGTCCAGGAGCAGCTGCAATTTGCTTGGGTGATCTGATTCCTCACAGTCATAAACTACTCTGGCAGCTGAACAAGCAGCATAGTTGGCAGTTCAAGGTTCTTTCTCAACAGTAAGTTGTGTTGTGATGGCAAGAGTGTTATTACACATTCAGACTGCTCCAGCTATTAAAATATATAAAGACAGGGCTTTTGTTGGTACTTTTAGTCTGCTCTGTCATTTAAACAGGCTCAGGCACAGCTGCTCTCCAACATCCAGTCACTGTCCTGCAGAATGTGGGTTTAACTTCATCCCAGTCCCAGCTGCCTTCCCAAAGAGCATCTGTCAGGTGAGGTTACAGATTCTTGTGAGGTCGTGTGATTCAACAACTAACACAAAAATCTATTGTGACCCTTCATTTTCCCATTAAAAAAGTACGTAAACACGATTTGCTAGGCAATAAATCCTACAAACCAGCAAGCTATGAGAGTTAACACACCCAAGCCCTACTCGAGCAGCGCAGGGCTATCGCTCCATGCCAGGCTGTGGTTTCTCCTGCACACTGCCAGCCCTCTTGAGATTTAAATCCCTGCAATCTCCTACGTCAGACAGCACAAACATAGCCAGGGCACGGCCAGGCTGCCAGGGGTGAGCAAAAGAGGGAAAAAATCCCAGTGACTTATCCAGCGGACAGAGGGATGTCTGGCAAATGCCGTCACGGGGGGCTGGTGCTTTCTGTGTGCTTTCCCTCCACGAGCAGGGAACGGTGGAGAATATCAGCACGGTCCCTGTGTGTGTGAAGCGTTACTTCAGGAGAATCCCAGAATCACTGACGCTGGAAAACGCCTCCAAGATGGAGTCCAATATTGGATCGATCCCCACCTTGTCCCCTAGCCCAGGGCACTGAATGGCACCTCCAGGGCTGGGCACTCCAAACCTCCCTGGGCAGCCCCTTCCAATGCTTTTCCATGAGGAAATTCCTCCTGATGTCCAACCTGACCCTCCCTTGGCACAGATTGCGACCATTTCCTCTTCTCCTGTCCCTTGTTCCCTGGGAGTAGAGCTGGACACTCCATCTGGATCCAACCTATTTCAAAGAGTTGCAGAGAGCCGGAACGTCCCCTCTGAGCCTCCTTTTCTCCAGGCCGAGCCCCTACAGCTCCCTCAGCCCCTCCTGCTGCTCCACCCCCTTCCCCAGCTCCGTCCCTTTCCCTGGACACGCTCCAGCCCCTCAATGTCCCTCCAGAGTGCCCAGAACTGAACACAGCACTAGCACAACCACAGCCGGGAGCCAACACCCGGCTCCTCCACGCGGTCCCACCCGGGTCCCGCCTCTCAGGGCGGAGGGCGAGGGGGGCTCGCAGTGGGCCGGCCCCCTCACCTCGCAGCGCCTCCTTGAGCTCCTGGCGCTCGGCGGCGCTGAGGGCGGCGGTGCCGGCTCTCCTCGCCCACAGCCGCGGCAGCCCGACCGGGGGCTGCAGGACGAAGGCGCGGAGCAGCAGCACAGCCAGCAGGGCCAATCCCGCCGCGCCCAGCCCCAGAACCGCCGCCATGGCCGCCCGCCGCCCGCCCGCCATCCCTGCGCCACCCGCGCCCCGCCGTGAGGGGCGGGGCCCTCAGCCAATCACCGCGCGATCGCCTTTGACGGGCGTGGCTCTGAGCCAATCGTCTCTCGCCCCTTGAGGAGGGGGCCAATGGGGTGGCGCCTGCTGTGCTGGTCCCGCCCCCCGCGGGGGCTGCTGGGAGTTGTGGTTCGCGGCGGACATGGCGGCGGGCGGGAAAGAGGGTCCCTCAGAGCGCCCTGGAATCGCGAAGTCACGGGATGGTTTGGGTTGAAGGACTTTAAAGATCTCCTTGTTTCGCCCCCTGACACGGGCAGGGATACCTTTCACGAGGTTTCTCCGAGCCTCGTCCAACTTGGCCTTGGACACTTCTAGGTATGGAGCAGCCACAGCTTCTCTGGGCAACCTGTGCCAGGGCCTGCCCACCCTCACAGGGAAGGATTCCCTCCCAACATCCCACCTAACCCTGCCTTCTGGCAATTTGAACCCATTCCCCCTGACCTGTCATTCCAGTTCCTGATGAAAAGCCCCTTTCTGGCTTCCTTATGTTCTCTCCAGCTCCTGGAAGGTGCTCCGAGATATCCACAGGACCTTCTCTTCTCCAGGCTCTCCAGGCTCTCCCAGCCTGTTTCCCATCAGGAGGGGACACTTGGGAGCTGTGACAAGCTGTGCCCACATCCCCCAGCACCGACCAGCACGGGGAATGTTCCCTCACCCCACACCTGGGACCGCCTGGGAAGCCGAGACCGCCAGGGCTTGGGATGCTGTTCCCAAAAAAGGACGGGGGTAAAAGGAATTCCGGAGGGGAATAACCACCCCCAGGCTCGCTGGGACCACAGGTGAGGCACAGGGGTTCTGGTGAGCCACGACCAGGCTGGGGAGCACCCTGGGGCAGCCACGGTGCCGTGCCCTGGCTGTGCCAGCCCTACTCCTGATGGGCTGGAAATCCAAATTGTGACACTTCTTTCCATGACCCCACCACGATGGAATTGTTCTTCCCTTCTTTACAGCTGTCCTGTGCTGAATGTGAAGTTCTGTCCTATTTTTCCACACCATAAACTGTCCCAGGACTCCAAATTCCAGCCGTGGAAATCCTGCTCTCAAACCAGCAGAAGCAGATGATTTTTCACACCTTCTTTATTATCAAAAAAGAACGAAACCAATATTAAATTAAATAAATTACAAACATTTCTGAGCTGGTTATACATCATGCATTTACCAAATAATGCTTCAGAGCCATTACACATCAACCTCTCTGTTATTTAAGAGTGATAAAGGGACACTGGAAGCTAAAAATTCCACCAGGGTGAATTTGAGCTTCCCTGATTTTTTTGCCCAGGCACGTGGAAATTAAGTCTTTGGCCACATGGTGCCTCCAGCAGTGCTGATACTACATTTATTGGCAGAATTGACCCGTGGCTACAGAAATGAGGTTTCCTTCTGCCTGGATTGTTGGATTTTGGACCAGCCACTGCTGCTTCTGAGCCATCTCTCTTGTCATCCCATCCTTTACACTTGTAGGGACTCCAAAAAGTACAGTCTGTGTTTTAGGCATGGTCTGTTGCTCTGAGGCTTCCTGCGTTTGGACTGTCAGACCTGAAATCAGCCTCCTGCAATGAATCCTGAATGAACAGCTGGAAATTGGAATTTTCCTTTTTTAATGTGATGCCACCTCAGAGATACAGAAATATTGATTAGGACAGTTTCTTGTTCCACTGCACCAACCTCTTTGTTGCTTTTTTTTTTTTTCCAAGGGATCACTCAGGCAGTAACAAAAGACCATGAATAATCATCCTCAGAGATAATTCAAGATACTTAATCTCTTCATTTTATCTTGTAGAACAAGCTAGACATGGTTCTGGAGAGATCACTGCTGTCTGAGATTAAAATAAGGAATAACCATTAGCTAGTGGGTTCTTTCTCTTGGAAACTACCCTCCTTTGGTTTTATTATTCTCTCCTGCACCACATAATCAGGAACTGAGGTAGAGAAATGGTGACTTAGTTAATGAGATGTTCCATAAAACCAAATGGGCATGGTCTTGATGTAGTTTCCTTTAATGGCTGTCTAGCTAAGATGGTTCCTGAAGATCTATTTTCACTGGAAATGAGGCAACTGGGCGCTGTAGGAAAACCCCACATTCTCTTCCCAGAAAGCCTTCAGCAATCTGCTGGTGAATCAGCTCAATAACATCTATGTACTTCAAAACTGGACATTAAAGCTTGCTCATGTTTCTAAAATCTTAGAGTAATAAAATAGAAATAACAGTTAAAATATAATTTGCTTTCATTATTAAGGCCCTTCATTCTTTTTTGCATTCATGGGAAGATAACAAACTGCCCAGATTTACTTCCATACTGTTCAGCTTTTGCTGGTGGCTCCTATATTTTATCTCAGGGCTGGAAATATTTTGTAGGAAGATTTGAAATTCAAACAAAAAATTATCTGGCAATGGCAATGGAAGACATGCAAGTATGTGTCTTTGTCTTAATTATTCTATTTTTTTTCACAAAAGCCATATCTGAGGTTGAAATGCACTGAAGAGAGAAGGGTCCCTTTAACCCTTGGCTTGCACTTAGATTTTTCAAGATTTATACTGTCACCTTGTCATTACTGTCACAACATCAGCTCTGGGTAAGAAGGGAAGACATCAGAAAAGGTAACTAAAATAGCAGTGGTGATTAGCATCACTCAAATATCAGAAAATGTCTGTCAGGATTTTAGAAATGGTGAAGAGCTCCACAGTCTGTTTCTGGGTCAGCGAGGCAGACGAGCGTGCCTGAGAGGTAGATGGTCCTGCTGGCATCAGTCTTTGCTGAATTTTAGTGAAAATCATCAAACACAGTAGAGAATTGGCATAGAAATATCACAGACTAGACAGGAGTGTTCTCTTGCTGCACAAGTGACCATTTGAGAGCTTGTCCCCAAAAGTCCTGCACAGCACAGGGTGTCACTCAGGCTGTTCCCTGATTGCAGGCATAAAATACACTCAAATTTTGGTTTCAGTGCTCTGGATCAGTGGCATAATGAAAAATGTGCAGGAAGGGCTTCATTCCCTGTCTCTGAATTTGCTGTTTGTGCTCAAAGTGATTTGGGAGAAACACCTTTCCCCCAAAGCACTCATCCATGTTCTGGATTAAATCTTTTAGTTGCTCCAGTCAACAAGATGGGAAGACTCAGAACTCCCTTGGGATTAATGCTTTCATGCCTTTCACAGTCTAAGAGCCTTCTCTGAAGCATTGTTTGGTCAGTAGAAAGGTCCCTAAAAAACTTCAGAGGGGATTCAAACTGGACCCTGAGTCTTTTGGACACATACTCAACCCACGGGGCAGGCAGGGCAATCTATGCATGTAACAAGGAATTCTTACTTCTGATTACAAGCATGTCCTGTTAGTAAATAAAAAATACATAATCCAGAAATTAGCCCTTCTTGAGAGCCAGTACCGAGGTCTTTGAGGTGTCAGAAATACAGCACTGGTTTGAGGCACTGGTTTTTGAGGCAGTGGTTTCTGGGATGCTTGGTCACAGAGAGAGGGGAGCAGGGAGGTCGTGGGAGAGGGGCCACAGGAGAGGCAGAGGTGGTGCTACACAGACAGGCAGGGGAATTCGGGGGGCTGCACTTCCAGACCCCCCAAAGGGCAGTGCACATCGCAGAGCAGCATTACCTGGCAAAGCTGCACTTTGCTCGTGAACCAAAGCCATGGAAGGCTTTTAATATTTGCTCGTATTTCACTTCATCAGGAAGAGAGGGAGGGGGGGAAAGAAAGAATCAGGATGCCCAAATTATGCAATGCCAGTGTGGGCAGAAGGGTGCCATTGTGTGAGACAAAGGAGAGCACTTGGCACTGGTGACTAATCGTCCCTGGGTTAAGGCACCTGCCTTTGGATGAACCCGCTTCTCCTCTAATCCATGAGATGGCATTTCCTGAGTTCCTGCTTCTGTAGGTTGCTGTTGCCTGCTCCAGAGTCCACTGCTCTGAACTCCACAATTAGAGCAGGAAGGAGGGAGGAATTTATCAGTTCAAGAGGTGTGAGGGCCTCTTGTTTTGCAAACCTGTTGTATCCCCAGGTCTTCACCAAAGGGTTGGAGAGAAGAGTCTGTTTGGGAGGGTTTGCCCGCACACTGATGCTCCCTGTGCTCACAGAGCTGTCTGCGTCTCTGAGTGGAACATGCTTCCAAACATCTCCTAAAGGGCACAGAAGACATGCAGGGTTAGGGCTGGTGCCATGGCACAGACCCACCAACACAGCTCAGCATCATTCAGTCCCATAGAGAAACACCCCCAGAAACCCCAGCCCCTCCTAACCCTTCTCCACAAGGCAAAGCTGGTTGTGGGAGGTTGCTCTGTTTCCAGCTGTGCATGGATAGCATGGCAAAGATCAACACTGGAACTCCTCCCAAGACCCAAATGTGGGTGCAGATCAATTCAGCATTAATACAGTCTGTGCTGAAAAACTTGACCAATGATCCTTTTTTTGTTCTCCAAGTTCCTCACAGGTCTGACTGTGAACCTGAGCTGTGTGGCTTAAAGGATTCCCTGTGGGGTAACCTACCTGCTCCTCATCCAGGTGCCTCCCAGAGCTCCTCAGGACAGGGATTTAAAATCATATTTGCAATTCACTTCTCAAAGCATTCCAGTTATTTGCAGTTTACCTGGCAGTGGCACAGGGGAGTTGCCATCTAACCAATCCCAAATATGAATTTGGATTTCCACCTTACACCCTGGCACTAGAACCCACCTCCTCCAAGTTCTTGAACTCTGCACTGCTTTCATCCACAGACTCATCATAGATGGACAGCTCTGTCTGGTTTGGCCTCTGTGCAGGAAAGAATCGAATCCACAGATTAGCAGAGTGCAGGGTCAAAAGGAATAAACCCAATGGCTAACCCAGGCTGCAAACATCACACATGCTCCTGCCGAAATGCCTGGGAGAAGGAGCACAGAAGGAATCCTGCTTCATTCCTTTATCTCCTGTGACTAAGCTGGCATTTACATATATATCACTCTGCCCAGATACGGGATACCTTAACTTGTTCTTGTGAGATAACTGGCTCCTACTGTCCTGATTCCAACTAAATTACCACAATAAACCAATCCCTGTTTGGGGAAAGAGCCTGTCTGACACTGTGCCACCAGAAAGTGCCACATTCCTGCCTTGGCCTTTTCTCCTTCCACCAAGGGAGCGTTCAGGGATGCTGGGACTATTCCAGGACAGGTGAATCTGCTTCTACTTCATTTCTGAGGGGCAAATTCTGCCTTTGTCTGCAGCTGCCTGCTCCATCCAGCACCAAACTGGGGCCACAGTGCTGGAACAGCTCTTCTGCCTTCTCCAGGATGGGCCAACATTCATCTCTTGGCCAAGGGCTTGTATAAGACATTTACCCTTCTGAATTCCCATGGAAATCCATTCAGTCAGCAGGTGTTTGGCCCGTACCTGACAACTAGGACATGGAATGTTTTGTTGGTTTAGACATTTACTGCTCGAGATAAACAAGAAGCTTTATCAGTCACAGTAGCAATTTGTTGTTCTTCCTTTGTGCTGATGCAGCCTGTAAACTTGATAAGTACAGTCTTGTGACCTTGGAAAGTCTGTGGAGCAAAATTACCTCCTCCAAGATGGGTGGGTGGGCAACTTCTTTGATATTTGCCAGTGCAAACAAAACAGCATCGTGGATGGTCAAGAAGATGTGACTTCGGTCCAGGCCTCCTTCCTCGAAGACTCCACCTGTGCTGATGTCATTGTACACCTGGGCTGGAGAAAGGAAAGGCACATGAACAAGGAGGAAAGCAAAGGCGGAAGCCTTTGAAGGGGTGTGTGGCTGGCAGTGGCCTCTGAGCTAAGGCAAGGCTAAGGTGCATAGGGAAGAAGCAGGTTTGCTGCAGAAATGAGTGTAGGGATCTATTTTGCTCCATATTTTTTGAGATGTTCCAGCCATATCACTTCCCAAGTGAAAGCACTGATTTCACACGTAGAGAACAGTGTTTTTCTTTCTTTCCTTCTGTTCTCTTCTTTCCTCTGTTCTGGGTTGGTCCACCAAAAGGCTGACAGCTCACAGAATTTGTGTAAAGAACACAAAAAAGATCTCCTGTCTGTCAGGAGCTCAGAGATGGGGGAAGATCACATGGAAATATGTTCTTCGTGGATTCTTACCATGCACATTTGCCAAGAACACTTTAATCCCAATCTTCTGGTAACTGGAACACAACTAGAAGGGATGAAAGGGGAGAGAAATGATTAATAAAACGGCTGCTCCAGCTTTGTGTTAACACATAAAGTCCTATATCAGGGCTTTACATGTCCTGGGGGTGCTGAAGGAGAAAAGCCACGCAAACCTTCTGCTGAGGAGAGTAAAGATCTGCATCTGAGGTACCCAAGAGAGCAGAAGGAACCTGTAGCTTGGCTGTGCTTGTAGCACAGAACTAACCTTGCTCAGAGCTTTTGTGCCCATGAGGTCGACAAAACACACTCCACTCATGTCCAGGATGATGGTGTGAAAGCTGATGTGGGGTGGTGCTGTCACCACAGGGTCACCATCTGCCCTGGGCATGACACTGAAGGTGCTTCCCTGCAGGGTGGTGGTGCTGCCCAGCTCCCTGGAGCCATGCACTTGCCCAGCACCGTTGGCAGGTGGGTGGAAGGTGATGTAGGAGATACTGGCACCGTTGGCAGCTGTCTGGTTGTTGTTGGTGTCTGTCGGAGAGGTGCTTTCAAAGTCCTTCTGGAGCTCTTGCAAAGACAAGGTCTACAGCCAAGCAGAAATGCAGAGTCAGGGCAGGGCACAACTGCCAGCACAGGCAGAGATGTGGCAGGTGAAGGTGCCTGCACCCACTGGCATGAAGTGTTTTAATCTGGGCTGACTCCAACCCTGTGCTAGACTGAGTGTCCCCTGGGGCTGGAGTTTGTTAGATTAATTTTGTGTGATTCATGTTCACATGCTTCAAAACTGCTCAGCACTGCAAACCAAATGTAGCTGGGGTCACTGGGAGATGGGCTTCAGAAGGGCACTTTGGAACTGAAATGCTGACATAGATGCATCCCCAGATAAAGAGGGCAAGCCTGGGTTCTACCAAATTGTTCACCATGTTTCCATTCCAGCCATCTCTACGGCTTTCTTGCTCCTGGCCACTCCCAGTGAACGTGGCCAGGATGACAGTGCAGAAAACCCTGTGTCAGGAGGAGCTGTTTGATGGAGATTTGGGGTCTTATCCATCAACGCAGGAACCCAACCTGAGTTACCTTGTTCTGCTTCAATAAGAATTTGGGGAGCTTTTTTGGTGGCTGTGCTGTCCCCTTCTCCTGCTGTTTCAGATACTTCTTCCTG
Organism: Grallaria varia; assembly: GCA_013396735.1. NCBI lineage: Eukaryota > Metazoa > Chordata > Aves > Passeriformes > Formicariidae > Grallaria > Grallaria varia. Next base: position 332,701 of record VWZG01012095.1, read on the forward strand.
GCCAAGTACACTTTCCCAGGATCCACTCCAGTCTGTGGGAAAGAGAGAGTTTTCTTTAAAAAAGTCTGTTCAGCCCCACAGTCAGGCTGTTGTTTTTCCCCTGTTATTTCCCAGCCTGTGGCACCAGCTGTGCAGCAGAGTGAGATGATCCTGATGGCAACCAAACATCTTCAGGAACTCAGGGTACCTGCACATGCAGGGAGGAAAGCCTTGCAGTAGCAGGATGCCCCTGTTTTGGCAGAGCTTGGAGGAGGATACCTGCCAGGATTCAGGCATAACCTCTAAAATGAGCTCTACAAACAGACCTGAGGACCAGGGAGAAGGGAATGGGAGAGTAGAGGATGGATGTGACCATGTTTCATGGTCATCCATGGCTTAATTATCTCCATGCAGCAATAGAGGAGAGGGCAAGGGTTGTTTGGGGTTGGCTGCAGGCAAAAATTCCTTAGAGCATCACTCACCTTGGCTATAATCTTCTCGCGGAACATCTCTGAGTTGGCAAAATACAGAGGCGAGCAGTAGGTCACAATTTTAATCCCATTAACTTCATGTACCTGCAAGAGAGACAAGGGCTCAGACCGGGCCTGGGGGTACCAGTGGCAAAGAGCAGCACTTTCTCTGGGCATGCTTTGGCTTCCCCTTACCTTGTTGTAGGCTTTTGGGTTCTTGTAGATGTCAGTGGAAGTCACCTGGCCCAGGGCAGAGCCGTTCCGGCTGCAGAAAAGAGGGGACCAGCATTAGAGTGAATGTTGCAGGGGGAAGGAAACTGCTTTGATTCACATTCCATGCCAGGATTTGAAAATCTGCTTTATGAAAATACTTGTATTTCATCCCTGCAGGGTCTACAGGGCAAAAAAAGAAGAGTCAGCAGTTTGAGATCCCAGACTGGGAAATATTAATAAGGGGCTTTGATGGATTAAAAAATGGTGTGAAAACTTCACGCCAGCTCCTGCATGCAGGCAGAGCTCACTCTTTGGATGAGCAGGGCTTTCTACTGGGAACTAGGTGGGGTGATGCTGGTGCTGAAGTAAATACCTCGAGCCTTCCCCTCGCCTTGGGATGTGCACGGGAGTGGGAATGCGGGCAGTAAATTAGCGCCTGCCATTCCAGTTTGCACATTCCGGGGAGGACACCTGCACTCCCTCGGGCTCCTGCCGCGCGTTCCTTCGAGACACGGGCCAGAGGTCGCTTATAAAACCCTTCGTTCTGCCCTCGGGAGGTTTGTTGTCTCCTGTGGCTCTTGGAGCTGCCACGGTACTCACAACTGGGTATGGAAAACCACGACCAGCACGGAGAATCCCACGCCCACCGCGACTCCGTAGGGAAGGCTCAGGAAGAAAGCGGAGAGGAAGCTCACCAGCCACACCAGCTGCAGAGAGAGAAGAGCGTGCCAGGTCATTATATTCTACCAGAGATGGAGGGGAAATGGCCCCGTGCTGATATCCTGGACTCCCAAAACCACATGGGATCAACAGATCAAGACCTGAATTCTCCAGAACCTGAATTCTCTGGTTTTTTTGCATGTTTTCATGGCTGGGAAGTTTGCCAGAAGCCCCAGTTTTTCAGGCGTAAAAGCAGCCGGTGCGTTTCTCCACGGCTGCACGAACACACCGCTTGTTCCATCCAAAAACTATCAGCCTGACTAGCCCAGGAAAGGCTCCTGCAGATCACACCATCTGCTGCTCGGTGCCTGCTCCCAGCCCCAGGAAGCTCCTGCTGGCAGTCAGAGCATTTCAGAGGGAATCGGCACCTCCCTGAAAACCTCCTGAGCACCTGCTATGAATGGCCTGACACAGAGCAGATTTGATGTAGGACAGAGCACCCCAAAACCTGCTTCACCTCCAGCTTGGAGCTCTGACATTTGTCATTTTTATATGTTAGAGCTCGAGCAGCTCCCTCCATGTGAAATTAGTCCTGCCCCAGCACACAAACATGCCCTCTGAGTATCATTATCAGGTTATTTTAATCCCATCCTCAAGACTAATAAAACCTAACTTTGACCTTGGACAAATCTAGGTGACTTTGATGACTTCAGCATCCTGGATTGTGTATATAAATGGCAAGGAAGGGCTTCCCTCCATCCTGGATTCATGCTGGGCTCTGTCTGTGGAATTGTTGTCCTGAAACACAGCCAGCTTTAAGGTGATGAGCACCAATGGTCTGACAACACCCAGAAACAGTGTCCCCCATTTTGGGACAGGACACAGAATCCAGTTCAAATTCCAAGGAGATTAAGGTCAGGGGAATCCTGTTCATTCCATTGGCATCTGCCTGGTCCCCACACTCCTTGCACCAACCATCTCCACTCAGTCCACTGTCCCCTCAGGTGTCTGCCAGGACTTTGGGCTGGGGTCACTGAAGTCTGTGGGGTCGGTCTGTGCCCCCCTCTGTGAGCTCTGGCAAAGGGCAATAACTTCCCTGCCCTCATGTGAACTGCCAGAGCTGCCAGACCTTCCACCCCACCCACCAGCACCAGCAGAACCCATTCAGAGATGTGCTCAAACTGCCAACCCATCCCTTCTCCAGCACCTGTTTGAACAGTATTTTGGGAAAGCTCTTAAAGGCTCAGGTCAGCCCTTCTGGAGTCCTGATTCCTCGGATAAGGAGGTTTGTCGGGGCCTGACAGGATATTGGCTCAGTGTCCACACACACCTCTCAGCCGTGGGAGTCTTGTTCAAACAGTGTCTTTTTTATGTCAGACATTTCCAAATTCCGTTCTCACTCCCCCGCGCCCCCTGCCTGGGTTTATACATCAACCAGTGCCTGGAGTCCTTATCACAGTGAAGGGCTCTCCTCACCCTGGAGGGCTATTGTGTGAGTTTTTAAGTCATGACTCCCAGATATTGAGCAGGGCCGGTTTGGCTAGTTCTGGGCAAACAGGCTCCCGCAGTTGATTGGCATTTAAACACAGCAGGTAATAGTTCAGGCTGCTCTGATGTGTGCTCTGAGCACCAGGGTGCTCAGCTGGGCAGGACAGGCCCCAGGATCTCAGTGGTGAGGGGTTGGAAGCACCATCGCACAGAGAGAGAGCAAAACCCACCTCCTGCAAGGGATTCACACCCTGAAATGCCCCCCAAAACCTGCTGGAGTCTCAGCTGCTCCTCCTGCCCTGGGCTGAGCCACCAGGTGAGGCAGGTGATGCCTCCCAGCACCCCAGGCACTCACACAGTCCAGCTTGCTCTTCTTCCACAGGTAGAAGGGATCAGTCAGCTGCTTGAGGGAGTTTTTCAGGTTCACTGCAATGAGGGCTCCCAGGACAGACTGTGGAGGAGAAGGGATGGTGTCAGCCAGGATGTGGATGTGCCACGTCTGGCAGCAGATGCAGCATCTGCCTTCCTTGGTCCAGATCCCACAAGGAAAGAGGGAAGGGTGATGCTCACAAAGATCTTGCAGGAATCTAAGCAGAGTGATTTAGACTATAATTTAGACTGTTACTTGGACTTATATTTGCCCAGAAAAGTTGTGGCTGTCCCATTCCTGGAAGGTCAGGTTGGACAGGACTTGGAGCAACCAGGGAAGGTGAACCAGGGAGTGAAACAAGCTTTAAGGTCCCTTCCAAGCCAAACCATTCTGTGATTCTATGATCCTTTCTTCCAGAGACTCAGTTCAGGCAGGTTCCCAGGCCAGGAGCAAACCAGCTCCGTGCAGCAGTTTGCTTGCAGGTTTTTTTGGAGCCAGACTGTGCCTTTGCTTGGGTGTGTAGAGCCTGTGTCGCAATGGCCATGCCACTTGCACAGATGTTTGTGTTACCTTTGGAAGAGGTTCCAGGTAGATTCCCAGAGACAACATGGTCACCATAACCACCAAGGCCACAAAGAAACTTGCCACCTGCAAAAAGGAAAGAAATCACTTCAGCAAACAGCAGGGTCTTCCTAAACTCTCCTTGGGATCTTTCCCCTCCTGCTGCTGCAGCCAAGGGCACGACTGGTCGCTGCAGTGTTTTATGTGAGCAGATGATTGCTTCTGAAAATAGGCAGGATTTTGCAGATCTCACAGATAACCCCAAACTTCCCTCACTGGTAGCTCTGAGAACCAGACTGGGAATGCAGATTGACAGCTCTGCATCTGTGACCAATCCAAAAAACCACACAGGGAAAAGAATGGGGCTGGGGAGGGAGGAAATTCTGCTTCAACAGCAACAACATGAAGCACTCCTATATGAAGCTTCTGCAGACCTTCACAGCCACGTCAGGGTTTGTGCTCCAGAAGGGTCACGTAGGGAAGAGAGGAGGAGGAGGACGAGGAGGAGGAGAGGAGGAGAGGGAGCTAACTTGGGATTTTGCTCCTGCCCCATCCACGGCGAGAGTGACAGAGAGAGCACAGCAGATCACGTGGATTTTGAAGAAGGATCCAAAGAAGTTGCTGCAGCCCAGGGCCAACATTTCCTGTGGAGATGTGGAATATGGTCATCAACAAAGCTGCCTGTCCTGCCAATGTGTGTGAGTGGCCAGGCAGGAGAGCAGGTGCCTGAGTCTGAGTCTGTGTGGCCAGGGAAGGGCCCTGGGCTCCCTGCAGTGTGTCCCAGGCCCTTTCCTTTCAGTAAGACGGGCTCTGGCATAGCAGGGAAACCTGGAAGCACAATTCCACATCAACACATTGTCATCTGTTGACACACTAAGGGCAGGGCTCCATGTGGTATGTGTGGCTGTTATTGGAAGCTGCCACTGTGCCAGTGATGACAAAAGAGGATTATTTAATGTCCTGCCTCCTACAGTATCTAGGTGACACACCAGGAATCCAGGTCTTTCTCTGCTCTGTGCTTCAACTGCCTGCCAGCGTGCTGCGTCTGCAGTGTCTGCAGGGAGAGCTGAGCCCAAGGCTCCCTTCCCTTCCCTTCCCTTCCCTTCCCTTCCCTTCCCTTCCCTTC